>VWZD01012032.1:315946-475460 GCA_013396695.1 Sakesphorus luctuosus | reverse complement strand
AGAGGGAGAGGGAGAGGGAGAGGGAGAGGGAGAGAAAGAAGAAAGAAGAAAGAAGAAAGAAGAAGAGAGTTCATGGAGAGTGCTGATGTTTGTTAGCCCCTTACAGATTTAAAGAAAGATAAGCCTCAGGGAAAAGCTAAATATGCATATATTTCTTTAATTGGTTTCAAATTGTGTTTGCTTTGAAGTGTCTCTGTATGAAATAAAGATTCTGTTTTAAGAAATTTGTTTGGTCATATAGCATCAAACACTGTCACTGATTTGGGAGAGAGAAGAGTAAGTTGAACCTTCAAAATTAGTCATAGTAATTTTTTAATTAGCCATAGAGACTGAGACTGTAGCTGAAGATGTTGTTTGAAGATGAAAGTGTCCCTGATTTTTCCAAGAGTTATTTATCTGTACTGTGTGTTTACACTGATATTTTGACCTTGGTCAGCCTTGTGGTTGGCTTTAGCTACACCTCTCTGCATGTGATGTGCTTTCCCCACCTGCACTACAGCAAATCCTCTATATTACACTGAAGTAGACCCTGCTGTGTTGGCAGAGGATCTGCAGTATCAGGAATGGAAAAAATCTTTTAAGAAGTAGGCTTGTGAAGATGAAGAAGCTAGCCCAAATGCCTTACAAACAGAAGCTTTTACTGTTGTGTAAATATATGTTACAAAATGGAATCTTTTGTTCTTTTTTCCCTTAGTCACTGTCTTGTTCCCAAAATCCCTTGAGAAAAGCATTATCTCACTAGTTAGGACTGCATGTAGTCATCTTTGAAAAGGTTTCTGTAAGTTTTCTTATTGGCCCTTATGTACTCTTTCCTATTGGTTGTTATCCCTGGATTCTTATTGGTAATAGTTTGAATCCCCTCTGGCTTTTTATTGGTAGTAGTTTCAATCCCCCAAAACCTTTATATACCCCTACCCATGATTAATAAACTCTCTCTCATTCCTCTCCTGTGGTCTCTGTGTGTAGCTTTTTTCTTGCACCCTGGGGCCATGTGATGGGGGACAAAGGGAGAGCACCTCCCCTCCAGGTAACAGGTTAGCTCCCAGGACCCGGAGCCACACAACCGTTGCACTAATGCAGTTTTTCTCCCTCAAGAAAAGCTGTTGAAGATCTGGCTCTTTTGCTAAGTATGCCTTTCTTTGCAAGCAGCAAAGCAGATAAAAAAGAGGCAGAAGACAGGAACAATGAACTACGGTTGATGGGTAGCAAGCATCTTCATCACTTCCCTCCAGCAAAGAGAGCACAGAAGAATGACTGTAGAGCCAATGTCTGCACATGACCATCTCTCTAACTTCTGCTCCATTCCTAAAAGGGAAGTTTGCACTTCTTCCTCCAGATGTATCTGATCAATGATGGTTCAGTCATTCAATGAAAAATTTTGCATTGTTTCTTAGCTAAAGCTAGAAAAAATACAGTGGAAGAAATAAAAACCCTCACTCCACAAGACATTCTTGTTCACTTTCACCAGCTTTTCCACTGAAAACAAAAGCCTACCCATATAAGAGAAGTAATAAATAAAATATTAGTGTGTTGCCATTTTTTTCTTCAACATCATCCAAAGGTATTGCATTAAAAAAATTAATTGGAAAATAATTCTTCCCTTCAATTTGACAGTTGAAATTAGATAAACATAATTTCACAAATGAGAGACTTCGTAAGTCAGCATAGTTAAAAGAAATAAATTACCTGAGATAAACTGCAGCTCATTAAACCAGTGGAAATGGCCATTTACTAAAGGATATTACCATGTATTACCATTTGTAAAAGGAGAAAGAGCCTTACTTAACAGTCATTAAAGCCTTACCTAGTATTCACTGAATCATATAAATAAATACGCTAGCTATATTAATAACCTAAAAGCCTCCAAAACAGCTAGAATGAAGAAGTCAGAGAACAGCAACAGTCATCCTACCTGTGGTTCTCCTGAAAAAAAAAAAAACCACAACCAAAAACAAACCAAACCAACCAACCAAAACAAAACAAAACTTAAAATAAGAATAATATAGTTCTATTGCTCTATTCTCTCATTTAATGATGCCCTAAATATGTCTGTCTCCCTATTTAGCTATAGTGTATGTTACAAGAAGCAGTGCATTCAGGCCGGACATCAGTATAAATGCAGAATCATGCAGTCTAGCTACACTTTCTGTTTCTTTCCCAAATCCTTGTATCTGAAAAGCGGACTGAAGGAAAAAAAAACAAACCTCAAGTGGCTTATTGTTTATTACACTTAACAAAAGCAGTGCCATTAAATGTATAAGTTTTTACATTCTGAAATAATGTCAGTGCCTTGGTGTGCTAATCTGTCTAGGAGAGGAAGGACTGACTGCCTTGGTGCCAGCAGAGGGAGCATATAGCATTGCTTTGTGTGGGTTTCAAACCTGTAAGGGGAGCTTTGTCCTTTTCTGTTCCAATTTTCCTCCCCAGCCCCCAGTTAAATGCTTTTAAAACTTAATGATCGCGTCTTCAGTGCTAAAAGCACCTTTTTATACATCACAAATACAGCTGTGAGGTAATACAGGTGACAGATTGCTGTATGATAATTGACTTTTAGCATCTGGAACACCAAGGCAGACACAGGTAGGGATTTTCACCAGGATGAGATGTCAGATATCCCAGGGCATGGTGGCTAAATTGCATCCCAAAAACATACCTTCAAATCATCCTCGCTGAGTGGCACAATACATGCTGACACACAGCAGCCAACGCACAAAGGGGAGACTGCTCTGCAAAGGGCATGTTTGTGCATATCCACGTGTCCAGCACATCTGTGCCCAACAGACTGCGGAAGGGGTGCGACCTGGGCGTTGGGAGAATTAATTAGCTAATGAGCCTTATCTTCCTGTCATTACTGAGGTAAAACTTTCAAGTGTCTGAAGCCAAACAAACACAAAACTTTTGAGGATGAAATGTACGATATCTGTGCTACTTGCACAGCTGACAACAGCAGGGGCTTGTTCGCCCCCTGATTCCAGACTGAAGAAAAATGTGTGTTAAGCTGTTACATGCACTAGAAAATCCATACAAAGGACTCCAGAAAAGTTACAGACAAAGACAATTAAGGCCTTTTCTTTTCCTCAAGATTCTCATTATTGGATTCTCGCAAAATTAGATCCTACTTTACCATGCCTTCAAAGTGATTCTCGTTAAAGCAAACAGCAGCACTCAGCATCTTGAAGGTTTTACTCCCAAGTAAAAAGCTCATTGCAAAATCTAGCAGGCAGACACATCCCTTGGCTCCCTGACTGTGTCTAAAAGACGATGGAACTGTAAAGGTTCCAGAATCAGATTTTCATAAACTGAGGCCTAAGGTTGTAGATGATCTTCTCATGCACTGCAATTACATATGTATAGCTGGCTTTTGTACATACAAATGGAGCCTATATGCGAGTGTATGGCTCAAAGGAATCTAAGCAGCTACACAAAAACACACATGGACCTCAGCTTTTGTTTTATGATGTGAATTAAGTGAAGGTGGAAGAAGAAGGTGATGGGAAAAAGATCAAATTCAGACCTCATCAAAGTAAAGGGTAGTTTTCTTACAGACTTCAAAAGATTCAGAGCTTCATCTGTTACATTTATGTGCTGCTGAACACGGAGATATGTTCAGAAACAGGTTTCAACCTCAATTCATTTGGCAGCTCAACTTCTTCCTGGTTGAATGGTGGAAGCACTGACAAGAATCTCAAAAGAAAATTCTACCGTGATCTAAATCAGTAGTCCCCGATTTTTTCTGGCTGTCTGGGCAGCATACCTCCTTTTAAAAGCCAATGAGAGCCTTATATCCCAGCCCTTATGACTCACATGGCCCAAACTCAAGTGTACATGGAGGTCTCCATTCAGCTGGCATGCAAACTAACACCATGTTTCCCAGAAGCCATGAATTGGTTTGCTATTCATTCTCAAGCTGCTCCTGCAGAAGACCGATGGGAGTAGGTTACAAGCTGGATACTTGAGTTTGCAGGCTGTGCTGGCCTATACCTTGCAGAATGGGTGTTTTTCCTTCAAGTTCACAGCGCTTACACAGATCTGACTAATGATCATTAACTGTCCTTCAACAGCCTCTTACATCTTTCTTTTGTGAAGCTGGGGGTGGGGTGGAACATTCAAAAGGTTCTTGTGGCCAAATTTAACCTTGGTCTATGCAAGTACAGCATTGCTGAGACTACTGGACTTACAAATTGGGTAAAATCCTGGCCACACTAATCTTGATGGCAAAATTCCCATTGACTTTATCAAAGTCTAGATTTCACAACAAATGTCAAGGGAATGTGACTCCAAGATTGAGGCAAAGGCAAAGTAAAAGCAAGAGCAGTTTCCTCACTGCAATCCAGGGATGAGGCATGGTTCTCCATGGTTTTAAGACTATAAAAATAAATATAAATATAAATAATATAAATATATAAATAAAATTTATTGTGTCTTCAAACTGTTACTGGATTTTGCCCTTTTTTTTCCCCATCACCGCATATACAAACACCTGTCCAGCTGCACTTTCTTCACATTCAGTTGTCCATTTAAGCTTCTCTGTCAGCCTTGCTGTCACTCCTCTTTCAGCACATGATGTCAGCTCTCCTGCCATCTTTTCAGATGGCAAGATTCACAACCATAGCTCACAGACCTGTCTGTACATTGGAAGGCAAGTATTTGTCACACTTTCTTCTCATCCCCTATTAAAAATGAGCTTAGCTAAGACAGAAAAGCCTGTCAGGAAAGTACTGACACTGACTCTCTCTGCCAGCAGTGTTCCAAAATATTGATTTTTTTGTTTTGCCTATCCAAAGAGGTGAGAAGAATTGAGACATGAAGGATTCGGCTCTGCTAGGGAATAAGCAATACATATTCTGTAATGGTTTTTCAAGTGCTTTCCTACATGTAGGTCAGTGAACAGCAGAGGTTTTAGTCATTACTATTGTTTTACTGTGGATTTTTTTTTCTCCACTGATCTAATGGTGGCTAAGCAATCATTTTGCACCACTGGGCAAAGGCAATAGCAAACTTGCTAACTGTGCATTTTTATACTGCTCCTCAGCACAAAACGCGCACCTCAGAGCACGCAAGGTGGCAGGTTCTAAAATGCCACACAGTTTAACAGCAAAATATTGCTATACACACTACGTGAGCAGACCTTAGGTTAGTATTAGTTGGTATAATGTGATACATGAGAATGTGTAATTCTTGATCACAGCAAAGGAGAGTCAGAAAACAGGTCCTTAGAGAAAAATCTTTCCAAGATGGGTTTCCGTTGCAGAACATGGATAACCTCTGACATCCATGTGCTAGATTCTCAGAGGATGGAAGTTAGCAAGGGTAAATCTGAATATCTCCTCCTCAATACAATAAACAGTTTATGTATCCGGCTGCAAAATTGTTCTAGGAAGTTGCCAAACAGGAAGGGGATCCTTGCCTGAAGTCATTTGCAATCTAAAGGCTGGATCCTACCAAAGCATCTGGTCTGAGGTTTTGAACAGCATTTACTCCCACAAGCTTTCAAAAGGTATTCAGAAAGGACATGTCTTATAGCATGTTGTAAGGTTTGGCTGGAATTGCCTTGTAAACTAGTCTCAGGCACTTAGCAACTCTGTGTTACCTTAGTCTTTAAAATGTGGCAGAAATGTGCTGTGGATAGATGAACTGAAACAAGACCAACAGGGACATACAATTCTATTAATGGGCATATAAACATATTATATTGCAAGTGAAAGACAGACAGTAACAATTTTTTACAAATTTAAAAAATATGCAAATCTTCCTTCCCATGGGCCTGACCCACAAATACTGTGCTGTCAGATTGGATGGGTTAGTGCCACAGGGTGAACTGTGCAGCAACTATAGATCACAGACTTAAACCTGCTGCCACACACCTCCCTTCTCATGACCATTTGTTTAATTTAAATGCCCCCTGTCACCCTTAAGCCAACAGTGATGATCTTTATATCTTCAGAATAGGTGTCTTGATAAAGAAATAAGAACATATATCCTATGTTATGTAAGGAGAATTTAATGCTGCTGCAGATTAGCTAGCTCTTTCTTTTTTACCTTGATTTTCAGAGGCCAGACCTCCAGAAAAGTTTGATTTTTCTCCTAAATTCAGTCTCTGGCTTTTCTGTAAGTTTTTTTTTTTAAGAGTTACATTTTTGGCTGCAATACAATGTTTCAGTCACAGTGTATGGACACTGCAGAACATTGCAAAGAATACTTGACCCCTGACTTTTATTTCCTAAGTGTATCATCAATGCCAAGTACTAAATATATTAGCAGAATTGGATATTGCTAAATGGCAACTAGTCTAACAGATCTGGATTTTAGTTAGCATGCACTAACTACCTCAAGTGATGGCAGGAAATGACAGCTCCAAGGCTGAAATTAGAGTCAGGCAGGTGGACTTCTAAAGAGGTTTGATGCAAACACAAATGTTGGCCCCTGTGGATCCAGCTGCAGCGACATAGCCTAAGGTTCCAGAGGCCTCTGGAGAAAAACCTCTAGTTGTATTTAAAATCTAATGCATCCTACACATTGTTATGCATATACATCATATATGGTGTGTCACATGTGGTGATGCATCAACACTGCCTGCATCAGAGAGTTAAAGGAAAGATAGTTAAGTGTTGCCTCGTAAAACACTAAGTAAAATATAGAGGTTCAGACTTGCCTATGGCAAGACATTTCAGAAATTCTCAGGTTTAGGGATTTTGTTCCTAAATAAACAGATGGACTATGCCCAGGACATCTTTTTGAACTCCAGGACTCCAAGCTCCTGTGAAAGAGAAGAATTGGAGTGAACGGCTTTTCCTTGCAAACCACACAGATCGCTTCCCTTGCTGTGCGGAAGACAAGGGCTGAGTTATCCCAGCCATCGGAGCAGATGCAGAAACCAGTGGAAATGAGGAGATAAAAAGCCAAAGCGCAAGGATTGGCTCACAGAGAAAGAAGTGTTGTAATTGCTAAATCACCCAAACTGCTTTGCCAAACTTTGACATGCTTGATTTCCTGTGCTTAAATAATTTTTAGGCTAAAAAAAAAAAGGCGGGGGGGGAGGGGAAGTGCGGAAAAATAACCAGCTGTTCCTTGTACAGTCCAGGAAACATGTATGATTTATTGCTTTAAGGTTATTTTTGAAGGGGCTGCCTGTGGCAGCCGGAGTGCCGGAGAAGTCACTGAGGCCTGTCCACTTGAAGGGCTCAAACTGTTTCCTGAACAGCCCTTCTTCACTCGTCACCTCCGACAGCTCTCTTTGACAACGTGTGACTGGGGCCCCGGAGTGTTTTAAAGCCGCGGGGGGCCGCGGTGGACAATGGGGCTGTCAATTACCTTTTCCCCCGTTGTGAAAAGGGCCCGCGGACAATGCGCGGGGCGGCAGGGGGCTGTGCCGTGCCGCTCCGAGCCCGCCGCCCCCGCCGCATTCACCCCGGCTCCGGCCCCGGCCCCTCCGGGACAAGGTGTCGTAGGTGTCGCCGTGCCGAGCTCCGAGCCGCGGCCCGAGGGGGGGGCTGGCAGGGCAGGGACTGTCCCCCACCCCATCCCCATCCCCAATCTATGCTACCCATCCCCAGCCCGCGGGGGAACGCCCAGGCTGCGCTACCTAGATTGTGCCTTTAAAAACTTCCTGTGTGCCTTGATGGCTTGCTGAGAGGACTGTCCGTCATACAGGCGCTTTGTCTGGCAGTCACTGCCATTTGAATTTGACTGACTGAGGAAGCCCGAGTTATTTGTAAAGAACAACAAGGCTTTTCATTCATAATTTCAGTGAGGGGACAGGGTGCTAATGACTGAGCTTGAATAACCAGGGAATGCGGTATTCAAGGCAGGAAGAAGCCCAACTGGCTGCCAAATGAGAGGAAGGGAGGGGAGGGGGATGTAGGTGAAAGTGCTTGTGTGAAAAGGCAAACAAAGAAATCGGGATCACACGCATGTATACAAATACAAATCAGTTTTCAAAAGGTGAGACAGGCAAAGACAGAAGCAGGAAGGAGAGATGAGGAAATTCCCATTTCTATTTCATTGACTTGTCTTCACAACCAGCTTCTGCAATGCTAAATCCGAGACGGTCTCAGCAAAAGGCTCTCTTCCCTCCTGTTGCCCTCCTCATCACATAGAAAACGCTTTCCCTTTCCTATCCTTTTTTTTGCTACAAAAAAAAAAAAAAACAAACAACCAAACTTGGGTTTGAAGATGGGCTGAATGAAGATTTTGCCTTTGCAGCTTAAGCTCCAGCTTTGACCAAACCTGAAAGCTAGCCCAGACTGAGGCCCAGCACCTACCATCCATACATACCATTTTACATACTGACCATCCAAATACATATATTCTTTAACTCTACAAATACCTTCTCTTCACAGAAGTAAAACTTTACCTGATGCAAAAGCTATTCAACTAAATAAAGGTTGTTGCCTTTATTGTCTGCAGTGGGATTTTGAATAAGGCATTAACAGAAATTTCCTGAGCTACAATGGATTTTATAGGACCATAATTTGTGTCCTTGTGGAGAAAACAAACGTACAGTGTTAAGAAAGGAAATAGAAATTGAATGACACATACTTTGGAAAACACAACTGCTTTAACACAACGTAAACCATCAGAAATAGATATAATTTAAGACAATTTGAATTGCATTGCAAGTAAGCAACAATAAGAAAAACTTAAAGTATGTTAAACGGTTTAAACATTTAACCTCAAGAATGAAGGAAGTTTTCCAGTGGGCTTATTTTGCAAGCTTGTTCTGTCAGATGCAGTTGATTTATTGTGCATGTTGGTAACACAATTTCCAATGCTTCCTTTAGCTTTCATTAATTAGAACACCATCCTGGGAGCTTCTCTGGACAGCTGGATCACCCCTCTGACCTGGAACACCGTAGACTTTCACTCAGGCTCCAGGAGTTGAGAGCTTGTTTAGGAAGAACAGCTCTGAGATTCAGCTTCTCTGTTAGTTACTGCCTATGTTCCTGTGGGGCTTTTAAAAGTAATAGGCCTGCTTAAAATACAGGAAAAGATGATTAGAAAACCACAAATGAGATAGGAGTAACTACACCAGATGCAGAGACTGAAGTTTAGAGGAACTCTTTAATCAAGGGGTGGGAGTGGATGCTTCTGCAGAGATAACCTTGTTTAGATAATCAAACATTTTGTCCTCTTCCCTCTCAAAATAAGATAAATATAATTATCTAACAGTTCATACTCTTTTTTAAGGTGTTCCAATTCTATTAGACATAGATTCTGAAATTTCAGTTGTACAGAAAGACTCTGGAGCCCACAAGGAAATCAATGCCAGGGGCTTCCATGTGAAGCAGCATGTACACAGCACAGAGAGATTGGACTGGGATCTGAAACTCCTAGTTCTTGCTTTTCGGATAAGTTACTTCTTTCTTTCTTCCCTAATTTTTCTCACCTCTAAAACTGACAGAGCGACAGTTCCTGAAAACTAGTTTAAGATCTGTGGAGAAAACTGTGATACTGTGATAGAATATCCAGCATTTTAACTATTGTCATTGATATTGTCATTATAATCAGGAGAACAAAGTAACAGATCTGACATTAGGATCAGGGTCTTTTGCAATCAGTTTTTTCAATTGATGTAACCATATAAACTTTTTTTTTCAGTTGTGTTCCGATTTTCAGAATGGGGAAAGACCAGATTTTATTTTCCTTTTTGTGCAAAAGTCATTCATTGCAGGAAATGTTTCTGTCTTGTAAACATCACCTCTGCTTTCAGGACATGCTTGTATACTACTCAGATGAACTCAAGTCTTTCACAATTGAGGAAAAAAATAATTCAGTAAATGGAATAAAGATGATATTTTTTCAAACCAATTGCTAAATCTGTCTCCTTTTGTTTGCAGCAAAATCTGTAAGTCTGACCTGTAGATATGTGTTGACTGACTGCCAAGCTATATGGTAACAGTTGCTAATCTCTTGGAGTATGTTTCCCACTCCAGCCTCCACTGAAGAAAAGTACCTGGGACAGCAGTAACATCACGGAGGTCCATATAAGCCACCTCGCACTTCTGAGAAGAGCAGGCATCTATATTCTTCCAACTCCATTGCTCACAGTACCCCAGATATTAATTTACCTTTCTACTACATTGCAGTTTAGAGCTAGTTCAGGTATCTCTACATCAGTGGTTTTCTAACTGTGATCTGTGGATTCCTATGCACTACTTTCTAAATGGGAGGTCTCATAAATTATAATTTTCTAAAAAAGGTCTGCACTTCCCTTATAATTTTTTCCTCTTCTAAAGCATAGAAAAAGTCTAAAGTCTACAGACTGAAGAAATTTGAAAACTACTGCTGCAAACCACAGTAGAGATATGATAAGTCTCTTCATAAAACCTTTCAAATTTCCCATAACTTCTAACATCGACCTCTTCCATTTCATGAGTCACTTTAACCCCCAGTCAACACACAAATGTCTGCATCCTGCTACAAAATATTTTGGGAATTTCCAAACTAACACTTATTAACATTTTAATAGGCAATCAGTTATTTTTTTGCATAAAATTCTAGTATAGTCAAGCCCAGCCAGCATTATCTAGCCTCTAATGAATGCATGTAGAAAGTGCAGTGTTTCAAATGCTAACAGACGCAACTTGTCTCTACTGTCATTCTCATGATTACTTCTACCAAAGAAGTCAAAAATGTTAGGAGGAATACCCTAGGACAAACAAATACACCATAATAAGCCTGCTACAATACCAGTATAGCAAATAAACTGGACTTAGTCCCATCCACACCAAGTTGTCCCACTTTTGAACATTTGGACTCAAGGCACTTGAGGAGAGAATTAGTTATAAGATGCATTGTATAGGATGGAAAGGTTTATGAAGTTGAATTTGAAGAAAACAGTGTTGATTTTATCAAGGACACAAAAATAACCAAATAACATTGAATGACACATCAAAGAGCACACTAGCTTTATTAGAACAATTTACATGACAGAGCTCCACATTATATTACAAGTACTAAATGTATTTATCCTTCAGTATTATTTCAGAAGGATCAGGAAAGGGATTTGTTTACTTTTTAAGTTTACATAAGTGTATTTGGTAGTCAACAAGAAAATATTCTCCTGGCAACTGTCCTTCTGTTTACTAGGGCAATCACCAGATGGGATGAAGTTAGTCTATATCACCTTTAAGAAAGATGTCTACCATGAGCTAGATCTGAAAAACAATAGTTTAAATCCAGCAGATGTGAGCATCTCTAAAAACAGGAGATCAAATCGAAGCAGCCGAAGAGTATGTGCATTCCAACCAGAGTGGCAGGTATTAATTCTATCTTTCACATTCAACAATGCTGTTCCTTGTCCCACCAGACTGTATTCCCAGAAGCCTTCGTTCACTTTGCCCCTCTTCAGGGAGGTAAATTCCAGGATTTCCTTCAGGTAAACTACAATAAAAATTACCAAAGAAAAACTAACAGTACTGAGGCAGGAACCTTATTTATTTTCACAGAAACGTCTAGCTGTTTACAGTGCAGTGTGTTTGTCTTCTCTGTTTCTATGATATATCTAAATGGCCTGAGAATCTCAATGAAATATCAGTAGGCAAAAAAGCTTTATAGATAATCCCTTTAAAAAAGCTCTGTAATTCTTTAATGTGCTTTTTCACAGTCACAAACACAGAAGATAATCAATTAAAGGTTTATGTTTCTAAGGAACTGAGCATTAGAAGCAATGTACAGCCAAACTTAGTCCTTTTAGGATGTGCAGAATCAATATTTGCATATCATTCCATTAACTCATGGGATAATGCACCAAATGTTCTCAAAGTCAGCAAATTTACCACACTTTCGTTCCCTTGCAGAAAGAATTCCTTATGAATGAACTTCCCTTTCTTTTCAAAAAAGGAGGGGACATTGCTTGTTTTCAGGTCCCGAGTCTGAAAATCAAGTCAGGTAAAACCTAGTGGAACAATTTGAGAATGATGCAGAAAAGTTGCAAGTATTTCAGATGGGTGTCTGTCATGTCACATACTTTTCAAGTGGCTATGCCTCACTTTTCACTTGAACTCACTGTTACTATTTGAATATTTCATGAACACACACACTTATATGCATATATAAATATATGTGTATGCTAGTGTGTGCACAAATATACATATACACAACAATTATGTTTCTCTGCTGAGAATAAACAAAAGAACTTGGATCTCCAAAAACAAGGTCTACTTGGGTTAAAAGCAGAAAAAAAAATCATGCAGTGGTTAGAGCAAACCACTAGGGGAAACATAATCACATGCACTAAGCCATTCTCCATGACAAAAAAGTGAAATGTGAGTGATACATGAACTCCTTCAAAAGCTGGTTCCAAGGTACCCTCAAATTAGAAGCCTGAGAAATCAGCTTTGAGGTTTCAACACGTAAAAAAATACAAAAGCACAAAAAAAGAAGAGAGGACACAATTTTCACAAATTTATGCACTATTTATTGATTATCTGTCTACCAGCTAGTGCATAAATCTTTATGGGTTTGGTGCCTCTCTTTCAAATTCGTCAGTACCAGGATCTTGTATTCTTGGGGTTTTGTTTTTTGGGGGGTTTGGGGGTGTTTTGGGCGGGTTTTGAGCTGTAAGACATTGATGCTTTCACCATTTTGCACACATGACTGGCTTTGTGAATAAAAACACATTCACTGTTTTCAGATCTGTCTCTGAGACTACTCTCTATATTAAGTGTATACACCTGTACTTGAGAATAGGCATATAAATTGCTGATTGCACTCCTGACCGACAGATTTAAAAATGGTGTAATGAACCTTCCGGTTTAAAACACTATTTTTATACTCAGTACAAACACTTTAACAGATCTTTCCTATGTGTATAGGTTTGCACAAAAAATTCTTAACGTATTTTGACTTTGCTGTGTGGGAGGAAGTGATTTTTGTTCTTTCCACAGTGAGGTGAATATCATGTTTTCTTTCTCCCAGGTATTTTAACACATGCATCCCTCACAGCTGAATTCCTTGGATTGCCTTGCTGATACAGAGCGAGCAGCCTGAACACAAGGCACACCTCCGAGGATGCTCTGGTCGGTCCTCGGTGCATTCTCATAGAGAAGCCACGCCGCTCGGTGTCTCTTCGCGTGGGGAAGCTCAGGGGAAGACCCGCGGCTTCCTCTAGCGCAGCCCGGCGCCGGGGCTGCTTCCCCCGCGGAGCCGCCGTGACCCGCCGCCCTCCGCCCCGGCGCCGCGCTCCCTCTGGCGGGGAGAGCGGCAGCGCCGCCGCCGCTCCCTTGGAGCCCCGAGGGCAACCCAGTCCCGCCGGGCTGCGGCTCTGTTGGAGGGCAGCCCCTGCCCCGGCGGGGTACGCTCTGTCTCCAGGTCCTGCGGGTCGAAGAGGGTGGGGAGGGGACGAACGCCGGGGCTGCGGCAGTTCTGTGCGGGGTAGAGAGCGGTGGATTCCACTTGAAAGGAAATAAGTGAACCCCGTGTAACTCCAGCTAACCTCCCTGTCAACCAACTATGGAAAATAGTTTACAAGTTCAGAATATTATCGTGGAAGCATGGATACTTGCGTATGAAAACACGAAGACTGGAAAGCCTGCCGTGTCAGACACTGCCCTTTTAATTTACACGGCTTTTATCGGGAATGACCACCCCCTCCATAGAGCGGTGACCAGCAGGTGTAGAAGAGGAAGTGACTGCGAAATCGCCTCGAGTAGTAAGGGCTGGTGGGAGTTTTGAACCGAGGGCTGTTCATGTAAATAAAGCAGCGCGTTACTCATACACACTGTGTGTATTTTAAGCAGTGCCACACGTGGCGCGGGAACACTCGTGCTCGGTGCATGCCTGCGTGGGGACGTGGGACGCTTACAGATACGTGTTGGCGCAAGATGCCCAGGCCCAACCAGCCGCAGTTGGCCCCGACGGAGCTTCCAGCTCGTACCAAAGGGACAGAGCTGTGGCCATGTCAGGGAACGCCCAGAAGACAAACAGTCACGTTCGCGAGCTGCTTGAAGACCGCGTCTCTCTCGCGAATGGGAACTGGTTAAAATAAAGTTCAGGGGTTGTGTGTGTGTGTGTTGTTTTCTAAAAATCCCCACCCCCTACACAGGCATGGGGACCCCGCTGCTGCCAGGGAAGCGGCGCACCCCGCGGGCAGCGCCCGAGGCACGGAGAGCCCCGCCGGCCGCTCCGCAATGCCGCCCGGGCACGGGGGCGCCCTTCGCGCCGCCTAATCGCGTTAATCCGCGGGACAATGCCCCAAGTAATCCCCCTTCCTGCTCCCTGCGCGGCTGGCGACTGGAAAGGGCGAAGGGGGTGGGGNNNCTGGAAAGGGCGAAGGGGGTGGGGGGGGAGGGGCAGAAAATGTAAGCCTTGATTCCACTCGGTTAAGAAAAACGGGTGGGAGGGAATGAGGAGCACTTGAACACGGGTCTCCCAAAGGCCCGGAGCGGCGTGGAGAGCGCGCCTTCCTCCCCGGGAGAAGCGCGTTCCCCTTGGCTTCCCTGCAAACCTATCGCCGGCTGCCTCTGAGTAAATACACGAGCACAAAAGCAACCCCGAGCGGCGTGAGCCTGTGCACGGAGCAGCCCGCCGTAAGCACAGGATGCGGCGAGGCCCCGGGAGCGGAGCTGCCGGTCGCCCCGCGCAGCGCAGCCCAGCAAAGTGCCGTGTACGGGCCGGGGCCGCCGGGCTGGCTCAGCGGCGGCGGCAGCGCTGCCCTTTTGAATGCCTCCCGCAGCTCAGAGTGCTGGCAGGGCGCTGGGAGCGCCAGTGAATGTAGCCCCGCAGAGCCAATGAGCTGGGACCGGATGCGATATATCCTCTGGGACAACAACTGCTCTGTTCCTCCACAGATCCACATGACGCCATTTACTGCTGCTTTTGCAGAGATCACCCTACCTCCTCCGGAAAGAAAAAGAGAGAGAGGGAGAGAGCGAGCGAGCAGAAAAACGCCGAGCCCCTACAGCTCAGATCTCAAATCTTCCTCCTCCTCCACCTCCTCCAAACACACAACAACAACCACCACCACAAATCCGCTGCGCTCCCAAAACAACCCCCCCCCGCCCCGATTGCAAACCATCGAGCTGCCTGCAACACACACACGCTCGCAGAGGGAGCGAGAAAGCTAAGAGGGAGAGGGGAGAGGAGCCTGCAGCAAGCAGCTTCTCAGCAGAACGGCTACATTGCACAAGCTGCTTTTTTGGAGGAACTCAGTGGAAGAAAGCTCTGGGATTTTATTTTAGATCCACTTTATTTTGTTTTCTTTGGCTTTCTCCTTTCCTCTTGATCATCTGCAACAGGAACAAAAAAAAGTGACTTGGTATTGGCGATTCGGCCTCCTGTTCATTGAGGGAAAAAAAGGAAAGCGTGTGTGCGAGACTGAGTGATCTCTTTTAAGGAGCAAAGAAAACCCACCCCGATCCGGAGAGGTGTTTTGATTATTATTACAGTATATACGCGCACATACGTATTTATTATCGATCTGGGGAGAGGGACCTAACTTTGCTCTGGACTTTTTTTTTTTACATGGTGATTATTCTTACTCTATTTTGCAAGTTGGACTAAAGCAGAGTTTGGAAAAGATTTTTTTTTGCTTTAGGGCTGGATTTATTTGCAAACCGCAGGAAGAAGAAAATACAAGAGAGAGAGGGGTTTGGTGCAGCGCCGCGATCACGGTGAGAGCCTTTTCCTTCTTTGCAAAACAAGCTTTTCAGTAACCTCCCCCCCTTGGTTGCTCCAAGAAAACTCGTGGAAATGTTTGAGGCCGATCCCTTTTCCATTTGTACAGGTTCTCCCCTCTCCCCTCCTTCCCTTCTTCCTTTCTCAGAGACGAGCTGGAGGTGGGATTTCGGAGCTGTTTCTCTCCGGGAGGGGTGGGGGGAGCTCCGTTGGGTATTGCGGGCTGTGCCGCGTTTGCGCCCCGCCGGGGTGCCTTGGGGGTGCGGAAGGCTGCGCAGAGGGCGGAGGGCTGCGCGGGCGCGCAGGAATGCCTGCGGGGACTGCGAGCTGGGCAGGGGGTGGGCTTGAAGGAGACACATTCCGACGTGTTCTCGCTGCTGTGGAGAGCCGGGCACGGGACGTCCTGCGCGCTCCTGCCTCTCGCTGGGCACGCGTGGGTTTCCGATAAGCCCCGGGGGGCGCTGAAGGAAGGGCGCTACGGGCTTGGCGGTCGTCGGGGTTGTTTGGCTCCCTGTCTTGCGGGAGGGCGAGCAACCCGCCTTTCAGTGCGTAATTTACGCCCGTCGGTAGTGGCGTCGGGAAATCTGTGCGATTCGGAAGTGAGTGCACGTCTGGTACAAATATATATGTGTGTGTGTGTACACTTAGATATTTCTCCTGTGATGAAATTGATTCGATCTGTAAGACGAGGAAAGTGGAACTTCCCTAGGTTCTTCTGTGAGGAGGGCATGTGTGGAAGGGAAGGACAAGCCTGATTTTTTTTTTTTTGGTGGGTCTACTTTGTAGCAACCCCCCTTCCCCCCAAAGAAAAAAGCTGCTGGTGTTTTCAGGAAGCTATTTGTGTGTCATTTTGCCCCACCCCGATGGTAAAGTCCCTTTTGCCCTAATCCATAGTCTGATCACACACTCGGCCCTTAATGGGGATTTCAAAGCACTTTGAAAGAAGAGGAGGTGGTTGGTGTGTGTGCGGTGGGAATGGGGGTGGGGGTGCCTTGCACAGGCTCCGGCCACAAAACAGAAATTCATGGGCAGAGGAGTTCTCTCCTTTAGGTTTCGCCTTTCCCCGGCCAGCGGGACGCGGGGTTTTTCCACAGCACGTAAGAAGCCCCTCGCGTTTTAAACTTCCCCAAGTGTGCCGATGCGAAACCCGTCCCCCTCGCTCGACCTTTTGCCAAGCCCATCTAGAAGTTAGCAATCCTGACACTTGAGCTCGGCGAGAGTGGACTTTGGCTCTTAGAAGTGGGGAATCGTGTTATCACACATATGCACACACAAAAAGGCAAATCTGCTTCTCTGCTGTTGGCGGATGCAAAGGGGAGAAATACTAGGTCAGGGGAGGGAGAGACGTGCCTTCCCGTAAGGATTTTTAGGCAAATGTATGTTTGCAAATAAATGTGTTGGCTCTTCGCATCCTGTCCTGTTAGCGGATCTAATAAGGCGAGAAAAAAGGAGGATCGCCCGGCTCGGCCCGATGTCCCACTGAAAATGCCTCCTGGGTTCCTTCGGGCTGGGGCGGAACGAGGCGGGCTGAAGGTCAGGCAATTTGCAGAATATGCGTAAAATAAGAGCGGCTGGCTTTGTGAAGTTGAATGGGTGCTTAGGGTAAGGCGAGAGGGGGTAATCTGCCTTTTGCCCAGCTCTCCCGGAGGTGTTGGCTGCACCGTCTGCAGGGCGCCTGGCACTTCCCGGGAGGGCAAACTCCTTTAGCATCTCCTGGGGGAGGGTAAGGGGAAAGAGTTAAAAGGAAACATGGATTTGACTTTCTGATAAGGCGGCTGCAGCAGCCCCCTCCCATCTCCCAGGTCAGAGGATGTCTCCTGGTTATCTCCAGGTTGTCTGCACTCTCCGGTCGGCTAGGGGTCGTCGCCTCCCACCTGCTGCGCCCCCCGCCCGGGATGGAGCCGGAGGCGGGGAGAGGAGCAGAGACCGGAGGCAGCTTCTCCAGCTCCCACCTTGGCGTCTGAGGGGGGCTCCGCCACCGAGCCCAGGGTCGTCTGAAGCGCCTTCAGGTCAGGGTCGGCTTTGCTTTTGCAGTGGGTTGTCATTTCTGGAGAGGCAGGGTTTGATCCGACGTACCCTCTAGGCTGGCTGGGGCTGGAGGAAACCTGGACATGGAGGGCAGATAGAGCTGCCAGTTCCTTTCAAGGATGGGGAAAGTATTTTAGTTTCCATTATTTTTTATCTCCAGATATTTTCGTATGAGGGGAACATCTACTTAGGCTGTTGGTTGAAACTTGTGATATGGCAGAGGTTTTAACTTGATGGAGACTTTATTTTTTTTTATATTTCTGAGGGATGGACATCATGAAATACATCCCATGTACAAACCCAGGATCTGACAGTATTTCAAATAGGTGGTCACTCTCTTAAGTTAGATTTTATTTACTTTTTTTTTCTTTTAAGGAAAAAACACTTAAAGGGGGCCAGGAGTTAAAAGGTTAATGTTTTGCATTGCACTTGGAATAGAGTGTGTGTCTTGAGATATTCATTGTTAAACTGGTTGGCTATATTTTATTATACTCTGGTACAGTATTATTGTTGGTAATTGATGTGTACAGAATAACACTGTGGTGCTTTTTCTAGGTATAATTGAAGACATTGCATGGTTCTTTTGAGAAGCTTGATTTCTGCTTGGGTGTTTGTTGTAAAATATTGTTCTGCATTTTTGTGTAGGTAATTGGATTTTGGAGCCACTTTTAAGATATGATAAAGGCAAACCAAGTATTAACTAGTGGCAGTATTTGAAACTTGTGCATATCTGACTGTGGAAGTTACTTAAAAGTTCTCATCTTTTGTGTCTTTTACTGGATTTTCATTTAAATTCCTAAGTCTGCATTTCTACTTTGTAGTTAATGATCCCTTAAAGTAATATTCAATCAAGTAGACTTGTTGGATGTTGGCATTATTTGATTACATTAGGCATGCCTCTGTCCCACAAGCCACTCTTGGTAATATTTACATTTTGAAATGTAGTCTATGGAATTTTTGCATGTTAAAAAAAATACCCCAAACAACTGTGGTAGCATTGCTTTTGTAGTATTGAGCCTTAAAATAAAAACCACAGTGGTGTACACAAGTATGACACACACTAAAATACTGGAGAGAGATATTTTTACTTGTGCTGTTGAAGTTTTTGGTAGCACTAATTCATTTAATGTCTAACCTCAAACATTTTATTACTATTTAGTGTTTTTCTTGGGACCATTGGTATTAAACTAAAATTTCCTATTTACATCATGTAAAATTTAATGTGTAAAGAGACTAGCCTACCAAAATATTATTCAGTTTCAAACAAAATTGGAGAATTATATGTCTGTCATCAGCAGGTCACATTACACTTGGTGAATACTTGCAGGCTTTTCTTTTTCATATAAGTTTTTCAGTAGCCTGATGTGAAAAGCAGTGTCACTTCAAATGACTGAAATGTAATCACTTTAAAGGCCATCATCTAACCAGAAGATGGCTTGGGAAGCCTTAGTTAGCAGGAGCAATACCTAAACTTTCTAGAGCCATAAGTTAAGCTGCATGGTCCTAGAAAAGAATCCCCTTAAGCTGTCTGCGGAAGAAGGTAGAACAGGCCAAGGGAAGTGCATTCAGCTCACTAGTGCCCATGCTCTGCCCCAGATGTGACTTCTGTTTTTAATGGCTGTTGCATTTCTTGATTGTGTGTGGTGCTGTGGGGTCCTGCAGGCTTGAAAGGCTACTGGAGAGAGCATGAGATGTGTTGCAATAGTGAATCCTCTCTTTGTTGCTCTAGGATTTCAGATGTGTTCTAAGCCTGCCGGGGTGAGCACGCTTCCGGGCACTGATGGAGACAAGAGTTCAGCACAGCAGTGGGTCACAGCCCCTACTACAGGCTCGGCGTGACACTGGGAGACCGCATGGGGAGCCTGACCTACGAGATGTCCTGATGCAGCAGGTTCACGTCTTGTCATTGGACCAGATCAGAGCCATCCGGAACACGAATGAATACACAGAGGGACCTACGGTGGCTCCACGGCCAGGGGTCAAGTCCACTCCTCGGCTAGCAACCCAACCCAAAAATGAAAGGCCCCATGGCTTGCCTGACCATCGTCATTTTAGCCGGATTCAGCACACACAAACACATGCATCTTCTCGGGCACCTCTGTCCCGATCTATCAGCACGGTCAGCACAGGTTCACGGAGCAGTACGAGGACAAGTACGAGCAGTAATTCATCTGAACAAAGACTTCTAGGATCATCTTCAGGGCCAGTTGCTGACGGGATAGTCCGAATGCAGCCCAAGTCTGAGCTCAAGTCGAGCGAGCTGAAGCCACTGAGCAAAGAAGACTTGGGAGCGCACAGCTACAGGTGTGAGGACTGTGGAAAGTGTAAGTGTAAGGAGTGCACTTATCCAAGGACCCTCCCCTCATGCTGGATCTGTGACAAGCAGTGTCTTTGCTCAGCCCAGAATGTGGTTGATTATGGGACTTGTGTTTGCTGTGTGAAGGGCCTCTTCTATCACTGCTCTAACGATGATGAGGACAACTGTGCTGACAACCCCTGCTCCTGCAGTCAGTCACATTGCTGCACTAGGTGGTCCGCCATGGGTGTAGTGTCCCTTTTTCTGCCTTGCTTGTGGTGTTACCTACCAGCCAAGGGTTGCCTTAAGTTGTGCCAGGGCTGTTATGACCGGGTAAATCGGCCTGGGTGCCGCTGTAAACACTCCAACACTGTTTGCTGCAAAGTTCCCAGCATCCCCCCCAGGAACTTTGAAAAGCCAACATAGCATCACTAGTCAGAAATACTAAAGTAATAAGGATTATTATTTTAACGTACATATGCAACCAACTAAGCAGCTATGGTCTTGGCACTGTAGTAGAAGGGTTGGGGATGTACTTTGCTGTTTGCAGTGAAATGCTTTTCTCTGTGTGTGCCATCTTAACTGATACGCTTGTTAGGATCCAGCTAGTGGCATACAGGAAAAAAAAGGGATGCAGTACATTGTGACCCACATATTGCATAAGCTAAAGCAACACAGACACTCCTAGGCAACTCTATTGTTTGTGAATAGTACTTGCAAGATTTGTAAATTAGCAAATGACTCCTTTTTTTCATTGTTTTCTGCCAGAGATAATGTGCTATATTTTTGTATATACAATAATATTTTCAACTGTGAAAAGTAAGTGGTGTCATAAGACATGGCACAGTCACAAAATATTATACTAATATGTTGTACATTCGGACGAATGTGAATCAATCAGTATGTTTTTAGATTGTATTTTGTCTTATGGAAACCTATTACAAGACTTTGATTTCCCTTTGGACTTCATGTATATTGTACAGTTACAGTAAAATTCAGCCTTTATTTTCTAATTTTTTCAACATATTGTTTAGTGTAAAAAATATTTATTTGAAGTTTTATTATTTTATAAAAAGAAATATTTATTTTAAGAGGCATCTTAAAAATGTCACCCCTTTTTATGAGGACGTCATAGTTGCTGCAAATAAGGGGTGAACGATGCATATGTTCACTATAAAATAGAAAATATATTAACGTTTGAAATTAAACTGGGCTACTTGTCATTTTTTTCCCCCCATTTATTGTATTGAGTTGGAAGAACTGGTAGTTCTAATTGCAAACTTCGCAGTGCTATAGTCCCAGTAAGCCTAATGTGAAAACAAAAATAGATTTTTCAAGTGTATTCTTTTGTTATTGTTTACTTTGTCACCTAAAAATTATTCAGGCTTTTTGTTTCCCTCCTTAGCACAAATGTCCTATATAGTGTTCCTACAACATTAAAGGAAAAGGAAGATAGGAAAGTGCATTAATTCTTTTCAGACTAGGACTAATAGGCACTGATAGTTTGACCTATTCTAAACATGATGAGCTTTTGTGCTTCAAATAGAAAACAAGTAATCATTCACAAAAAATGTTAGGCTTGCATGGCTTTACTCAGAGAGGGAGAGGAGAAAAGGTAATTAATACGGTCAGTGCCAAAAGATTGCAGGATTATTTGTTAAAGGTAGAAGAATATGCCACAGGGAATGATAGATCTGAATGCAGTCCAGCCTTATGTCAAACATTTGCCTCACTTGTAAGAAGAAAGTTGCTTGATTTGTCATTTGTGGCAGTTACCTTCCACTGAGGTCAAAATCCTTTTGCTGCCAAGTTTCCCACCGGAAGCCTAGAGAATGATTTACCTTTCTTTATTAACAAACCATCATTTCCTGTTCTAAGCATGTCTCTCCAAGTTTAGAGGTCTTAATGTTCAATTTTATTTATACATTTCTTAAGCTAGCATTTAAGAGTAGTTGTAAGTATTTTTAAGCTGATGTTTAGAAAAGTCTCCCAGCCTTTTCTGAACCCTCTCCAAGAAAAACAAGTTATTACTAATAAATTAAGAACTCACTAGAAGTTGAAAACCAGAGCATTGAGAAAATGTTCTGTCTTTTTATCCCATAATTTTAATCTCTAATCTGGTGGTTGGACTATTTTAGGTAGTACTGTAGTACTCAAAAATCTTAAAACTGTGTGTTTGTGTGTATTGGTTATCAACTATCAAGTGAAATTAAAAAGTGCTTGTTCTCGTTCTCTTTTTTTTTCCTTACCTCTCTGGTGAAAAATGTAAGCTGTTTTTTTTTCCTCTCTGCACCAGCTGTCAGGATACTTTTGTATACAGGGATGAACAGTATATATTTACCTTTCTGAACGAAATTTGCCGGAAAGAAGGTTGCTTATGTTACATGAGTAATTTGTCCATATTTAAAACATATCAGTATATTGTGACTGAGTATTGGGGTATAAATGTGAGATTGTACTTGGCTGCTGATAAACAGAGGTTTTTTTTTTTTTAAATTTTGTTCTTGAAGGGGTTGGGAGCTATCATGTGTTTCCATTCACTGAATATGGTTCTTGAATTAGATTAGATACTTATGCCTAAACTGTCCTGGGTTAGTCTTGCTGGTTAAAAACAAACATGGGAATAATGAGATAGTCCATTTAATTGCGGGAATCTTTAGTCTATATATAGGCAGTAAATCTAGTGTCTTCACTGTATTGATGAACTTGACAAAACTGAAGGTGAGCCCTGTCATAAATCAGTGGTTTATGTTTCAGTCGAGGAAGATAACTAAGGAAAGCTGAAGGTGAAACTGGAAAACTGTGGTCTGGCTGAACAGTGTAGTAGTCAAAGTCCTGCGAGCTGAAGTCCAATACTAAAATTATAGGTGTGATTTCTTTTGGCAGTATAGTAAGTGCTCTGACTACCTAGTTAGATTCTAAGGAAAAAGGAAAATGATCATGTTGGTAATGAAATTTGAAGATAGTCTTAACATTAAATACTGGTTGTCGCCTTTCACTTGGTTCTTAGTAAGGATAAATAGTGGATCCCCCTCACCCCAGGTAAGCCCATTACTAGTGAATTTGGTTGCATCTGTGACTCTTGGGAATGGGGATGCAGGGGAAGATGCCTGTTGAGCTAACTATAGCACTTGGGTCTAGGCTTCAGTTAATGTGAACTGGTGAGTGTGTGCACTGGATTCCTAAAAGCTGGCTTGTGTATGTTAGTTAACATCCTAATATTGCACTTAATTAGATAAGGTTTAGTATTCTAAATAAAACAAAAATTTTGCCTCAAACAGGTTGGATTGTTTTAATAAGAATTAAGAGGGCTTTTCAAGTGGATTGAGACAATGTTGTTAAAGCAGACCTACTTTACCTTGGGAGATAGGAAAGTGGAGGTCCAAATAAGGAAAATTTTCCATACACAGGTTTTGAGGATAACCATAAAAAGTCAAGCCATCATACAGGACTTCGGTTGAGACTACTGTGAATTCATGAGACAGAGCAAAACCCTTAATATTGCTCCATTTGTTGTGTTGTTGATTTAGAATTTTGATCTGTTAACCTATAAATTCTGATGTCACTGTAAGGTTTGTTTAAAGTTAGAGACTTGCAGAATTGGACTGGCAGTTGACTAAAGTAACAATGGAAAAATAGCTTTTTTCAAATTATTTTTCCATATAATGTGAGCTACAAATAAATAGATCAAACTCACTTGTACAGAAATTTAGAAATTCTTCTGTTAATATCCTCAAGATATTTTTTATTTTGCTCTTTAATGGTTGGAAACTTGATTAAAATGTCTTTTTTGAGACAGTGATCATAGAAGTAAAAGAAAAAAAAAGGAAAATAGACTTGGATTCAAATGGAGAATAGATAGTGTTTTACATGGAAATAAAACGTTCTTAAAGGATCTGAAATCATATTGAGGTATTTGCATATCCAACAGATACACCAAATCAGTCTTCAAAAGCCAAAATTATCCAAATGCAGAAGTGCAGTAGTTAAGTGACCATAGTGATTAACACAGTAGTCTTTTTAATCTTTCTTACTAAACTCTCAGCATGTGTGAGATTGAAGTGACTTGACAGTAGCAAAGTACAGATCACTTATGCACCATGCATAGCTTGCTCTTTTTTTTTTCTTCATGTACAGTATTACCTGTATTACTTTTCCACTGTTGGCAAAATAATTCATTTTTTGTGATGAGGGAAATCTTAAGGCTTATTCTCAGGTGGCAGGAAGAGAACAGAATGTATTTCTGTACTATGGTGAAACATTTAATTATTTTTAGGAATTAACAGTTGTGGAAGATAAATTTGAATGGTCTGTCTTGTCTCAGATGTTCCTAGATGAGTGCAGGTACAGCAAGTAATAACGATTTCATTTGCTGAGACTAATTTCTCAGAAGCAGAGTCCCAGATAGAAACTGGCTGAATGTGAGTGCACACTTGATTGGGTAGTGTCTGTATGAATAGGGTTGGATAGATCTCTTACTGAAAATGTCAGATTTGTATTGGTTCATCTTAAATAAATCAATTACAGACTGAGATAGAGTACATTGTGACAAAAACACCGAATCCTTACCAGTGAAAATACTTGTGTTTTTTTCTCTTTACATAATCTGATTTTAAACTGAAAATTTAGAAATAAAAATTAATGTCTCACTGAAATCAGGACAGGTTAACTCAGAAAACACATACAAATATATATTGTGAAGATAAATATAGTAGTTTTTATTTTAAAAATATTGTCTCTTTCAATCTGTGGAGACTCCTGTGTGGCAGTCTTAGTTATTTCTCTTCATATTTCTTCTTTCTGGTCCCTGTCCCTTCCCTTGACCTTTTCTAGCCATAATACATAACTTATAGGACAAAAGGTGAAGGAGGAGGATGAAGCATGCTTTTCTCATTGGTATTCTCTATCTGAAAGTTTAGGACAAGGTGGAAAAAGTGATTACCTTGCCATACTTACCCTGCATTCATAGAAATATAAAGTGTTTTTCCATTCATATGACATTGAAATCCAAAGTTTCAGAAAACATTTTATTTTCATTGCTCTGGCATGATTCATATTTCTCAAGAAGGCTTATGTTTCTTTAAGGAGTTCCCCTTTGTACTAACCCCTCTGCACTGTCTTTCAGATGAAAGAGACAGAGGTCATCCTACTATAAAAGCATGATCTGCTGTTCCTCTGCCACAGGGATTGTTCAGTAGAGAGCCAGTGTAGTTACCTTTGTCCATGAGTAGCAATGATTTTGCTTGAAACAGGGTGAGAATTCAGTGTTTTCAGCCTTGGGAAAAGGCAGCAGAAGTTGTACTATATATCTGAAATTCTCTTTACCTGTGCTGTAGAAAACTTTTTTCCCCTCGTCTGACTTAACCATACCTGCTGATTACACAAGCTTATGCCTAAAATGTTCATTCTACACTAAAATGCCTGGATTCCCATTACCGTAGAAGTTATCAATAATCAGAGGCTTTGGTAATGTAGTCTGCTCTTATATGGGATTATTTATGGATATTTTAACACTTAGGAATTTAAGTTACATTTTAAAACAATCTTTCCAAAGGGAGATAATCTATTTCAAAAAGGTAAGAAACTATAATCAGAGGAGCTCTGCTTTCCTGAAAGCCTGTTGTATTATGGTTATAAAACTACCTAGTGCACCTGAGATAGGTTGCAAGAGAAGGCAATTGATGTGATTTAGGGGTTGCAGGTGCAAGTCTCACTTGTAGAGTCTAAGCCAATACACAAGGGTGTGTCAGGAAGAATCACCAACTTACGGACATAGCCTCTTGAACAACAGGGAGGTTTTTCTTTTTTACCCTAATTTCATTTTGATGAAGAAGCAATGTAGATGAACCAATCATGAATCCTATTGTTGATGCATTTACTAATAAAAAATATATTTATGCTCTTACAGTATGTCTCAAAAAACCATACCAAAATGGAAGATTTTTAAATGACTATTCAAACTTAACACCCTTATCTTCAGAAATGAGTACAAACATCAGGGCTTTAGCAATTCATGTTTCCAAATTAGCTGCACTGTCAGTAAACTGCACTATTTGGTTATGCTTAAAACTGATACTATAATTAGACACAGACAGTTCCCCTTTAGGTCTATAAAAATCTGTTCAGACCTTTGTCAGCTTCCACTGTAGTGCAGTTTTAGTAATGAGCATTGATGTTATTTCTTGTTATCATATAAGACACATGTAGAAGCTGATGCATCACAAACACTGTTAAATACACAAAATAAACAGTTATTCTTCCCTCCCAGTTCTCTTGTATAAACTATTGCAAAGAGGAGAAAATTTTGAAATTGTTTTGTTTCCTTTGGGTAATTTTGTTTATGAATTTTGTTTAATTATCATAGACAGAGTGCTGATTTAATGGAGTACTGTTTTGTGATTCCTCCCACCTTCCCCCAAAGTATGTGACAGTATGAAATATGTAAGAAGAGCAGTTAAGGGACAAAGAATGCACTTTCTGAACTTAAACCTAACTGTAGCTGCACTGAGTAGTAAAGAAAAGTAGGAGCATCAATGCATTCTTGCACAACTAATTGAATGCATTGCATCTTTCAGCAGTAGTTTTTCTGTTTTCTACCTCTGCTGCTCTGCATATGAAACTTATGCAGTTGTTTATCATGTATATGTTTTTATTCCTCAGTGATTTTTTTTGTTGTTGTTGTTGTAGAAACACTGTGTTCATGCTTTAAAACCAGTGCATGAAGATCCCATAATACAGCTATATATCAAAAGAACTAGCATCATGTGAAGATTATTATCACTGTACAGTGCTTACTACTCTCAGTATTGTTCCTAGCATTCCTCAGACCCCTTCATCATAGAAAAAGACTAAGTTATTCCAAAAGTATGGTCAGGGGGATTATGGTGTAAAAAGTGAACTTTACATCAGGACTGTCCCTCTCTCACATACATACAATTGCAGTACAAAGTCTGAAAGTGTGCAACAGTGTCTCTGGGCACCTCTGTACTAGTAAATCAGATGGTAGGTGAGAGATGTTCCTGGACAATGAGTTGCAATTGCCCACACTAGAAGCATTAAGACTGCCTGGTGTGAGTGAAGCATGAGCCAAAAAGTACTCTCCCAAGCTATTCCCCAGCACATTTCAGGAGCTAAAATGTTCCAGGGCCATCCCAAGAGTCAGCTGCCATCAGCTCCCCTCTTTTATTGGTTAAAGGAGTTGCCCAGCATGGACACTATCTTTTTAGGGCCAGCTGGAACGCAGTGCCGAGGAACATTCTTGGACACATTTATTTGCAAGTTCAGGAGGAAGGAATTCCCTCCCAACTATCTCATCTCAGGGTAAATTCACTCACAGACATCCTCATAAGTTCAGATGACACAATAAAGTCTCCAAGTAGTAATTTAATTGCACAGAAGCAACATATTTTTTCTCAAAGGAGTAAGGAAGTTGGCAATGTAACTTGTTAGAATTTTGTAAAGTTTAGGTGACCTTATATCTCACTCCAATATAAAGTAGCTACCTAAAACTATATCTTGATATTTTATATCTAACCGAAATCTGAATTTTTTTTTGTTTGGTTTGGGGAGTGGAATTTTTTTTCTTTTTGCAAAAATATTTCTTAAGTGTCTACTGACAAGTCATAAAAGCAGACTTTTTCCTATTGTTATATTTCACTAAAAAGCAAGCTTTAGTTTGTCACAGCACTTGATTTTTAAGAATGAATCAATATGGTATTTGTCGCTTTTGGAAGTTGCATACATCTCTGAAGAAAACAGTCCCAAAAGATAGTTTCCTCTCATGATAATCACTATAAACTCATCTTTCCACAAGATGTGGAAAATGTTCTCTCTTTTTTCCTTTCAGCCCTGTACACTCTTAGCCCCAGCTTATAGAGTGGGTGGCTTATGGAACCTTTTGATTGCTGAGTGATTTTATAGACTTTCATAGAGAAAAACTGGTGTGTAAAATATTGCACTTCAGCCTGGCATCTGAGAGAATGGATCTCCCTAAAGTATTTTAAGTGTGTGCAAAATGTATTTTAATATACATGCAGTCTGAAGGATATGACTGGAGAGAAAAGGAGTGTTACAATTCACCTATCAAAATCTCTGCTTTAGAAAAATGGGACAATGTCAAGTGGTGTTTTTTGGAATATTTTTTTGGTCGGTTGGTTTGGGGTTTTTTTGTGCTTTTTTTAAAATTGATAAATTAAGCTAAGTGAAATATTAGATGAAGAGACAAGTTGTTCAGTTTATTAAAGGATTTGTGCTGTTTACATTTCACGTAGTTTTTATCCAAAGACCTCAATTTAGCTGCAGGATTGGTGGGTGAAACGCCTGGCCTCAGTGGAGGCAATGACAAAATTCTCCTTGACCTCCTTGAAACTTTGTATAGACAAGAGGTGAATTCCTGAATATGTACTGATTGAACATACACTTGAATGGGTATCCTGGGAAAATCCCAGCTGCCTAGGGGAATAAAAAAAGTGTATAATTGCATGAGACACACTTTTGAATCAAAGAATAAGCTACCTTACTTTAGGATTTTTAACCTTCGTTCTGATCCCACTTAACTTACTCTACTACTACGATAATTTATTCCTGCCACTGCTGTAGAATAGATATAGTTGCTTCCATTAGGCATCAATCTTTTAGATTTTGCTGAGAGATTCCATTTTGGGGATTAGTTCCATTAATGGTGCTGCAGGTTCCTGTTAGTTTTTTTACTGACAGACTTGTGCTGATACAAGCTTCTGTGTAGACTCTTCTCTCCTTATTTCAGCTTACTGTTATCAAGCTATTCTTGTATACTGAAGCTGCAACAGTCTGAATTCAGTTGAGCTCAGCTCTTGCAAAAAGTCTAGGTAGAGTATTCATTTGGTGTAGTATTCAGTCTGGTTAATTGGAATAGGGTCATTCATACTTAGAGTATCTGCTCAGTGTTGGTGACAGTATTATTAAATTGTCTATAAGCACTACCTGAAGTTAAATGAATGAAAACATGCTTAAACTACAGTGAACTAATCTCAGACAGAAGTGTCTAGCATTGCTTTGATCTGAGATGCTCATTAAGATGGGCAAAATATAGTTACACTTACATTTCTGTACTGCACATTATATCTCCTGTATATATATGTTTACACATCACAATTACATCTTTCTTGGGGAAATGAGGAATTAAATTACTATATTTCATTGTTACTAATATTCCTCTTTCAGAGTATCAGCTTTTGCTAGAACATTCTCCCCTGCTTTTCAAAAGAGACTGTGAAAGGCAGTCCTTTCTCCCACCCCTGTGAGAGTACATCTGCAGAGGGCATCTACCTTTTACTCTTGTACTTTATATTTTGAAGTCTCCGAGGCGTGTCATGTTGGTCCAGTAAACAGAACGGCTTTTTTCCACTTTGTAATTTCAGTGAGAAGGGATGAAGATGGTGGTTTTCTTATTACTAATCATACCAGTATGGCAACTTTCAAAGCCTTTGTCAAATCCCAAATGGTAACTGATAGCAGCTCTCATGCAAATGCGCAGAAAGGTAGAGATACTGCTTTGTGAGAAGACATCATCAGAGCATGAGTGATAAAGGGAAAGATGAGTGCACAGATCTGATATGGTATAGAAACTATACCATATAGAAACTTTGTGCATATCCTGATGATGGCAAATCTTTTAGATATTCTTTAAAAGCATAGGAACTTTTAAATGCTGAATTTTTTATGTGTATAGAGAAGCAGAGGAAACCAGCTGATAAAATTTTTTCTGATAGGCACAATTTTTTTTTTACAATTTTCCCTCTATGGCTGCAAATAAAATTACTGAGTTCCAATGAGTCAGTTATATCCTGGGTTTCAGAGGGAAAAAGGAAAAAATGTCCTGTCTAGGTCCATGAGGACTGTAGTAGCAATAGCAATGAGCAGCAATGGCAGTGGAACAATAACACTTGGGTTTACTGTTGTTTTGACACTACGAGATTCAGTTCCACAGTAGTACAGACACTAAGATACAAAGAGCATTCATTTCTAAATTTAGTGACTTAAATTTGAATTGTCCACATGTTGTTTAGACATCTCAATATTGAGGGCATGAAAGGTACTGTTTTATTCTGTGATTTTTTGTTGTTGTTGTTGGTTTTCTTGTAGTTTTTTGTTTCATTTTGTCTTTTTTTCTTTTTTTCCATAGTGAAGGCAGGATGCAGCATGCATGGCAATTTTAAAAAACTCTACCATTCTTGGTACCCATTTTAGAGATGTAAGTAAAGCTTACTGGGACAAGGAAACACAAGAGACCAAAAAACTGTTGAAGTCAAAGTTTTGTGCTGTTTTGCTATTTGCTTCCTTGGTAGGGTGGGTATTTTTTGGTGGTGGTAGTGATTTTTTCCATTGTTTGTTTGTTATAGTCTTTTTTCCTAGTTCTAGTCCTAATTTCCTTCAGGTCTCTTAGGGGTTGCCAGTCCTGCAGTCATAGATCATGCATTTACTTAATGAAAAAACATGGGATATGAAATACAAAAATATAACCCTATAGAAAATGATGTAAGAACATTGCAGGACAGCGGTTGCTGTCATTGTAAGTGTTTTGTGATTTTTACTTTTTGTTTTTTACTAATTCATCTGGGACCAAGATTCTTGAGTTGGCTAAATCAACCTGGCTCTGCTAAAGGCAGAGATGTTCTGGTCATTTGCACAAGCAGAGCATCTGAACAGTAACTTACCACCAAAAAAAGCCAAAGCATTACACAGTAGAACAATAATCTAAAGATTTTATCAACTTTTGTTTCTTTTTGCATCATTGCTGGACAATAGCTTTCACTATAACTCAAGATAGTTCAGATTTCTTATTTATAATACTTTAAGAGCTGTTATTTATTACATTCAAGACGCTTGCACAAAAGGAATGCTTTCAATTCAGTCACTTAACTTTAGGATCCTAGGATCACTTGAGGGTTCCCAGACTTGCTATGAAAAAAGCAGAACGCCTGCAAAAGGAAGAAAACTGACCGTTTCAATTTACATACAACAGTGTTTTAAGTTTTCAAAAAGTACTTAAAGCATGTTTTGTGTAGCGGACTTTTATGCTGAGCCTATTTATTATGGAGTAAATAATATTTTTCAAGAGTGATTCATCTGGCTTATTTTAGAGACTGACTTGAATTCTGGTCATTTCTATAGATACTGCAATTCACAGTCATTAGTAAGCCAGTGGTTTGATCTAACCTCAGCTACCTGTTGCTGGCTGTGAATGGAAGAATTTATTTTTAGTGTGAAACCACAATATGAATATTTTCCACTCTGAAAATATAAAACCCCTTTAAGTAGAAATTTTACTCTTTCACTGTGATGTGCTGTGGCTCTGAAGTCAGACATACTGGGTTCTTGCAGAGAATCCTTTAAAATGCCTTATTCTCTATTGAAGTTGACAAGAATTTCCTCCACTTAACCCCTTCAGTGCCCCAGGCGTTCAGCTTGCATCAAATAAAAGGGAGCTCCTATACCTCCTAGGCTGAGATGGTGGGATGTTGGCAAACCCAAAATGAGAAAAAGGAGACAGAAAAACATGGGCCCTTGGGCAGTCAGGGAGAAGGTTTGTGGGCAGCCTCACATAGCTGTGTTATGTGAGAGACAGCATCTTTGGAAGCTGTGACTTTACACTGTGCAACCACTGCAACTACCCTGGTGACACGGGAGCCTGTATTTTGGCATGATATGGGTTTTTTGTTTGTTGGGCTGGGCTATTTGGGAATAATTCTGCTATTTCTGCAAGATTCAGAGTCAGAAATGGTCTCTAATTTCAGAAAATATCAGCTCTGCTTAGTTAGAGTCAAAGTCTTAATTGTGGTAGAGAAAGCATCTAGAGACCTTGAGCACCTGTATCCCACAGTTATATCTGGAGTTATGAAAACTATTATTTAGTGTAATAGTGGGTGGATAATGCACCCACCATGGACTATATTCCAGAGGAATAAGAATCTGGGGCCTACATAATGCCATTGACCTATACACAAGCTTCCCGTTTTTTTAACGTAAAACATTTGAATTTCATTAGAGGTAAGATGAAGAAACAACTCTTAATATCCTGGCGCCTTTATACTTACATTTGGTTTATAATTTTGCATCCAAGTCTAATCTATGGCACAGTTAAAATCAAGGAGATAAAATCGAAAACAAGAATGTAACACAGTTTAAAAAACAGTACATTTTCTAGCTCATGCCCAAAGCTCAGTTCATTTTAAGGACAAGAACTGCCTCCAAAGGTTTGACTGAGAGCCTGATTTCCACAGAATATTAGGGCTTTCAGATAATTGATGGGCTTTGGTCACTGTTCACCACCAAGCTTTTACCATTTCAGTCAGAGAGGCTATTGACCTTCCCTTCTTAGATTGTCACCATATTTCCACAGCTTTAAAAAGATTTTAAAGTAGTTTGTGGATTTCTGTGATGGAGATCCTCCTTCATATTTGTGATGCCTCAGAAGCTCACTTTTTCATCCCTTTCTTAACAGACCAAAAGAAAGAAGTAGTAGATGGTTTGGTTCTGTCAGCACAATTAATTGGTTTTACATGAAGAAGGCTATTGTATTTGTGTCTACATTAGTAGTAAGAAAAAAAAGAGTGTATGTTTTTTACCAACTGCTTGCTCACACATGATCATTAGCATAAGGTAAAATGTTAATGTGGCCACAGCTGCTGGAATTTCAGTGCATGTGGTTTGGTCATTTGTGCTACCAAGAAAATGTTTACCATCTCTACCAATATATGTTAAAAGCTACAGTCACGGTGTTAGCACTATGATTTTAACATCTGATAAGTAGAAAATGTTTCTTTAAAAAACACAAGCAAATAAGTATCCTTGCCCAACCAATTTTCTTAGAGAAGATAAGACCTGAGCTTCTGGTTAAGACCTTCAAAGATGTTACAAACTGTTTTGCAATTCACATCTGTGCCTTAAAAAGCAAAAGATCTTGCTTTTATAAATCCAAACATTTCTTCTTCTTATAACCAGATACAATGAGTTTTTCCCGGTCACCACTTCATTGCCCAAGCAGGATCTGTTTGATTTTTGGTCTAGAAGAAGGAAGAGACTGGGAGAGCATTTCAGGATATAATTACATTTATTTAATCTTACTTTTTAGTATGATTGTGCAAAGAGCCATCCTTGCTTTCAGATCCTGACTGCCCTGCAAAGAAGGGAATCTTGACCATGGTTAAACCCTGGATTCAACTTCCTCCAATTTATAGAGACTATAACAACAAGTTTTTCAGGGTTTACATGTTTGTAAGGACTGTAGTAGACTATTATTTTGTATTTCCTTGCTAGCTAAAGACTAGAAAGGGCAGGACATCCAGTCAGGTTAATTTAGTAACCTCACAGGAGGCTTTCAAGAAGTGGCAGCCAAGCTGAGATGCATCCATAATCAGTAGCTAGTTGAGAACATGTGTAAGGCAATCTCCAGGGGCAACCAACCTTCACAATTAGATGTAGTCTCATCACCTCTAATGATAACTAGCTTCAAGAGCCCAACTGCAACCATGTTCTGGATTGGCTTAACCTCCTTTATTTTTGAAAATTTCATGTTAAAAGGTGAGACATGCACTTTGTGTGTATCTGTGAACTGTTTGCTTTATGAACCGTGGATCCTTGAGCAGAAACTAAAACAAATGGGTAGGTTGGGTGTACTGTCTACTATCCCAGTAAGACAGTGGTGGATTTGAGAGGGATAGGACAGGAATGGACTGCAGGCAGTGGGCACATCTGCATATTTTCTCTAAACAGCATCTCTGTTGTCACCATCAGAAAATACATCCTGGGATTTATGAACCACTTTTATGTGGCCACAGAAAGTCCCTATATTCTTAAGACATTTTTGAGAAACAGAAATCCATATCAAGTCTGAACTGTCTTTTGTTTCCCTGAAGCAGGTGTAGGGGAGTTACAGTGACTGCCTATGTGTCACTCAGCTACAGTGTACTACAGCCTTTCAAGGCTCAGATGGTTGTCCATCATCTCTATCTGGATTATCCTGGAACACATGTAGAAATAATGAAATAAAAAAAACTCATAGAGTTGTGCTAGATCTATGATTTTTTTTTTTTTTAGGTGTGAGTGGACATAGCTGACAGTAGGGAAAGATGAAAAATGAAAATTATTTTGCTAAATATGTTGATAAAGTATTTATCTACAGTAGTCTTCAGGAAGATTTTTTGCTAAAATTCAGCTTTTCAAACAGCTAAGTCAACAAGACACTGCAACTCGTATCCCTCTGGAAGCCCAACAACATGATCACGGATGTTTAGCTGCACCTTATGGATGGTTCTGCACAGTCAGTAAGTTGGCTAGGTGACAGCAAATATTCATGCCAAGGAGATCAGTCCTGGAACATCCAGAAAAGATGTAACATGGGCACTTAAGGAATAGCAAAGTACTTCTTTGCAGCTTTGCTGAGTGAAGGAAGACCCATTGGTCACAATTTTAATATAAAAACCTGTTTAGTGGGGTGATATTGTTGAAGCACAGAAGTAAAATACTGGAAAATATTTTAGTACAGTCCAAGTGGTTTAAAGGCTAAACTTGTACACATTAGCTTCCCTAGGCAGAAAAGTTGTAATGTGGTGTGAGAAAAAGTTAATGTGCAGACATACCAAGAGATAAATTATGGTTTCTCAAGGTCTAATATTGTCCAGGTAAAAATCACAGTTGGACTTTGATTTGATCACCCAGTGCCGCCTTCTCTGTAAGGCTGGCTCTAACCCTATTCTTCCCTTTCAGCAACAGTATTTTAGTAAGTAAATACATAGTCCCCAGACTTATCAGACCTTTAGCTGAGCTGACAAGAGCTAAAAGCCCAAACTTTTTCTTCCTACACCTCAATTAGAAAATAACTACATTTTAGATAAAGATTTTTTCTAAAGTTAGAAATTTTTTAAATACTAAATATTTGATAAAGGAATTGTAAATGCAGTGTAAATTGAGGATCCCCTCCTCTCCTCTACGCTCCTCCACTTTGCTTTTTCTTTTGCATTTTTTTGAGAAGTCAGGGCACAATGAAGCCCTGGATGCATGAAAATCATCTCACTTCAGACATCCACAGCTTATGGATCTCTTTCTATACTCACCACCCCTGTCTCCTTTGAACTTTAGTGTTAGTAAATGAATAATCCTAGAGTGATTTTGTATTACCAGGTGTTACAGAGCAGAAACTGGAGATCAGGGTGGGGTTTGTTGTGATCTGTTATGATTTCAGGTCTGTATAGTCACATTGCTTTTTTACTGGCATGACACTGCTGCCAGTTGCTAATTCACAGTACATCTCCATCTTATGTAGAACAATAATTGCCAAATAATCCTAAATTCGTTTTGCAGGTGGGGTGCTACAAATGGCACCCCATCACACAACATCCTCTTTGGCTCTATCAGGAGTGAAAGCACTTCAAGCACACCAACTGTGTAAAACAGAAGAGTCCAAATATAGATTCAAAACAAATTTGCATCAAAACCCCCTGCCCGTCCACTGTACTGAATAACTCTTGCAGATGCACCTGTACAGTACAAGCTGTATGGCCTATTTATTCTAATTTTTATTCATCTACATTAGGATGAACTGAATTGATTCAGAGGGAGTGTGTGTGACTTGACTAGCCCAGATGGACATACCTGTGCTTTGGGGGGGGGGGTTAAGATTCATTAAAATGAATCCAATGATGTACTTATTTTTATTATAAGATTTATTCTCCATATTCAGATGTATAAGATCTTGTATTGAAACTATTTTGCTAACTCTTAGTCTGAACATTATTTGGATATGTAAGCCCTGTCCTTTTTTAGATATTTTATCTGTTTGATACGTCATATAATTCCAAACACAAAAAACTAAGCAACATTATAAAATTCTAATTTTTAAAAAGTGAAAATGAAAAGATGACTATTTCTAAATTCTGTATTAATCTAGAAATAACTAATTCAAGGCAAGCTTCTCTATTAAATGCATATGCCTATACATGAAAGAGTTGTCTAAGCTTCCATTGCAGTAAACAGGAGTTCTACTCAGTTGTTCACACTTGAATGGTTTGTGGCCTTTAAGTAGTCCATGTGTATTTGTGATATATTCATGAGCCTGGCATGACCATCTAGAGTTGTAGGTGGAGTCCAGATATCACACTAAGTATCTGTACACAAGTACTTGAGTAGTCAGAGGATCAGCATAGTCAGGAGGCTCAGTGTGTCTTTTAAATCATCCTGAAAGAAATATTTAAGCTTGACTAGAAAAATAGCACTCTCAGCTCCTTTGACTGTGTTGACTAGGTCTCCATTAACTTAGTTTAGACACATTTAATTACTTCATAAATTCAGATATATGAATCTTGAACAGAATCCTGTCCCTTGTTACTGAGTTAACGCATCCTATTCTTACTCAGTTAATCACTACATAAAAATTTCAAGTGATAACGTGGAATACTAACTGAGAAATAGAGTGTGTATTCCTTCTTTTATCCATTTTAATGGCACTGCCATTTTTTTACTGTTTGATATATAGCTGGTTTATGGTTCTGATGGTTATGTCAGTTTTTCATAGTCCTTTATTCATTATTTCTAGTGTAATGTACTAAACATACATGAAAAGTTCATATCCCAGTTCTACTTACAGTCAGATCTCTGGAGCTGAACAGTCCTGTTATTGTCCAAAAAAATTACTTGAGCATAACTTTCATGCAGCGTAACATAGATCTTTGGTAGAAAGTTGTTTCATGATGTATAAAATACATTGTCCCATAGCAGTATCAGTGTGTAGAAAAATGCAGGACTGTACAGAATTACTGAAGTTCATTTAGTGTAATCATCTACAGTAAGAAGGAATAAATGTACTGTAACCATTTCTTGCAGATGTTTGCATGATCCATTCCCAAAAAATCGTATTGAAGGATTTACTCTGAGTCCCTGTTCTAACATTTTACCCACTATATATAGGAAGATTGTTATTGCCTCCTTCTACAAGCCTCTGATTCATGAAAAAAAAAGAGAAGTCTTTCAATAAGTACATACATTCTATAGTGATTACATCTAGAACATCCTGTGGAAGTGTTTATGTCTGCTCTGACTGTAGTGGAACACAATGACCTTGTCTCACCACAAAAATATAAGACCAGCCACAGCTGGTCAGAAAAAAAGATCCATATCACCCTTTATTCTGCTGTCTACAGAAGTGGAAGATACATAAAAATATGCTAGCTGGTACAGGCACTGCCCTGGGAGGACTGTCCCATAACTGAATAACTTTCAGCCCACAAATATCCTGCATCCAGTATAGTGTTTTAATGACTTTTAGTGACCTTTCTGTTCATTTCTAGAGCCTACTCTTTTAAGCCATTCTAAAAGGCTGTCCACAATATCCTTCAGCAAAGAGTTCCACTGTTAGACTATAAATCTAGATTTTAGCTGGCCAAAGAAGGTAAGATTTATTTCACCCTTAAACACTTGCAAACTGATTTTATAGATGTATTTCACTATCTTTATAAGGATTGAAGGTACACTGACTGATCTATACTTTGATCTATAATTCCTTGATTGTATTGCAGCACTTTGCCATGAACCCTCAGGGGTTATTAGCTCAGGTGCACCACAAAGCTAATTGCTCTAACTGGGTACATATGTTTCTAGCACCTTTGCACCAAGCTTCACTGTTTTCTGTAGACATTTGTTAGGCTGCTAATGCTTTTGTCAAGTTGTGGAAAAGAAATATTACCAGATGGTTTCCTTGTCTTTGCAGCTCAAATTCCTGCAAGAATTTTCAAGAATGATGCAGGATACAAGAATCACATCAGTATAATCTTTTTGTTGTAAGGTAAATGTGTGAGTAGCAGCTGAGTTACATCTTTAGAGTTTCTCCTCATGGCAAGGGAGGCCTACCTCATCATGGGGGCATAGATATTTCTATCAATATTTGGTGAAATGTTCAAGTCTCTTTGTATCTTATTTAAGTTTGAATCTTTTCAGTTTTATTTTGCATCTAGCAATAAGTGTGGTACTCTTTGAAGCTTCCTATAGTCTCCTGTAGTGTATAAACATCTCTTTGTTAGTTACTAGAATCAGGTGTTACAGCAGCAGCCTTCTCCCTGCTCCCCACCCACCCCTCCCCCCAATCAAGAAAGATTAGAAGTGCATCCTGCTTGGGGAGGAACAGATAGGACACTCATTAAATATAATGTCAAGCATAAACCTAAAATGTACTCTGTGACATGAAATACAGATAAGGTTAGATGCACTGGTGGAATCTGGCTGGTTAGGTCATGTTTATAACCCCTTCACACAGCAGCAAGGAGGATAAACCAGTTTATCTGGTCTATTGATTTTTTGTTGCTCTGAATCCTGATACTTTGATTTTTTTGGCTTCAATCTTTATGCTGCAAAAAGGGTGAAACTGATGCTTAGGGCCATCTCCCTGGGGGTAATATATATATCAGGTATGCAGGTTGCTGGCGGAGGATTTTCTAAGGTAAGTCTGCAAAACATGCAGCTACAGGTCTTCGATTAGGAAGGGTTTCAAACCCACCGCTCTCATTTTACATGTTAAATGTGGCCTAGAGGAACATCCACCCACACCAAATGGAAAAGCCAAATTTCCTTCCAGTTCCAAACCCATAGACATCTGCCAAATGACATTTCTAATTCTTCCCATAAAAAATGGAAAGCTAAACAGAAGCATCACCCTTCTAATAAATCTGTTCTAAATTCTTCTTGATTTATTCCAGATCCTCTGTGTTTTGGTGAGGCTGTTAAAGAGTACCTGCTTTTGTTCTCCTTATGGAGCTTACCTCAGAAAGTATTTTATACAGTTGTTCCTTCAGAGACTTTTAAAAATGCTCTATAAATCATAAAGAAGGGAAAGTTTGACTTCTGATACATGTGTTCAGTTCCTATTGACTTCAGTGGGGAATTTCAAGCCAGAATAGACCACAGTGTTGGAAATATTTATTTAGGCATGCTAAGGAAAATGAGTAGTTCTGAATAATTGTTAATATTTCAGTCAACTACAACAGAACTTAAGCAGTTTAATTTGATTTTTTTTTTTAATATAAGAAAGAGACAAATCACAAAAGTATGCTTGAGAAGTCAAAGGAATGATGAAATGAAGAAAGCCACGTAAGCTTCTTGTCTGAAGGGGTTTTTTAAAGACTAGTTAATCACAACATCTCACAATAGATGTATCATCTCTAAGATGTAAATAAAGCATAAAGCAATAACTCACTCATTTTTTACTGTGGTGAGATTGTTGACAAGCATCCAAATTCACATTACCATAAAGAAAATAGGTCTTCAGATTTTATTCCTTTACATTATATAAATGTTGAAAGGGCTGTTTTCAGCCATCACTGTTGTCCATTGTTATGTTCTGGAAGGTTTTTGCAGCCTGACTACCTGGACAAGCACAGACCCAAGGTCCTCTGGCTATGTCCTGACCTGGTCAGACACAGCCAGATCCTGTCCAAAATCAAGTAATTGCACTCGGGTTGCTCAACCCTGCTGGTTACCTTAAAACACAAGTGCCATGTGAATGTGTCTCTATATGACTTCAGATCAGAGCTGGCTCATGTCTGGCCATTTGAAGAGCAGACAGACAAGCTTCCATCTGTCTGTACCTGTCCCTGGCGACATACCCTAAAGCTGCTAAATAGCTGATTTTTTTTTTTTATTTCATAGTAAACAATGAATATGGAATGTCAAGCAATCATTATGGAGCTGAAAAATCCTCAACAAAGAGAGCAGGTAAAACAATGCAAATAAATTGAGATTTTTTTTCTTCCCACACCCGTAAACTGTCATGCAAGTGCAATAGCTGGGATTGAAGTACTCTTTTGGAAAAGCTAATTTAGTAGTATGCAGTCACCTTCAATTTGTTCATTATTCTATTATTTTAATGTTTTTTCTTATTTTAAGAATTTTGGTATTTCCAAAATCTAATCAAGAAATACTGGGTATTAGTATGGGAAGTATGAGAGAGCCTGTGAAATTTTTAATTTTCTTTCATAAAGTCAAAGATCCTAGTAAACTTTGGATAAGATTCCTTACTTTGAAGTCCTAAGTTTTGCAAGAATGGGTCTGTCAGCAAAATGTTCCCAAAGTATATTGTTATTAAATTCAGTAATGTAACAATATAAAAATGGCCATTGCAGTGTATGAAAAATTATTTACTTCTTCAGTAATTAAAAATAACACCCCAGGTCAAAACAGAAGATGTATCTGTAATCCTCACATCATTTAGAGCAGTGCTGTGTAATATTACTCACTTAACTTTTTTTCATAAATATTTCAGGGTTTATTACTTACTTTTATTTCTGCAGTTTAGTTTTTCTTTCTCCATCTTCAAAGCTCATCTTTTACAGATTCTACTAGGTACACTGTTGTTTAAGTATTGATGCAGTCTTATGCCAAATATTGCAGTCCTTAGTCTGTGGATCCGTCCTACATGGCCTGATATAAGCTGCCATAGTGATGGCTTATCTTTAGTTTTGGGCTTTTGTGAGTGAATACAGGGGACTGATGACCACATTTTCTTTGGAAATGCTGTAGCAGTAATACATGGGGAAGGGATTTATGGAACTCTTTCAAAGGCCTTTTGCAGGTTTTCTGAGAAGCTCTAATAACTTAAAAGATAGGAGAAAATATGGACGAAAGCTTTTGCACCTCTTTAGGTCCCAACCTCCACATTAAGATGGATAAGAGCACTGGTTTAAAGAATAGCTTGTCCTCAGTTTGATCAAACAGCCATTTGATTTTACACTGACAGCAGTATACTATATCCACAAATAGTATATTTTAAAGAAGTCTTTTAAAGTCCTAACTCTCACCATGACTTTAGCCATAGATCCATGCTATAAAATGGAACTTTGTTAAAGCAGAGTACAAACAGGTGGCAGTCAAGTCCAACGGTGCAGCTGAATCTGAGAAGATGGGATTTATTTTCCAAAAGGCTTTGCATAATTAGAAGACAAATAACTTTAAACATACCAGCACCTTACACCTTAAATATCCCCTATTTCAGTAAGAAACAGTAGTATGTCCCCAAAGGTAGAACAGAAAATGCAGTAGCTATGAGGCTTCCTGAGCAGATATGAATTTAGAGGATCTGATGAGCTATCTCAAACTCTTCTCCAGCTGCTTTGATGACATCATTGGTTTCACTATCTACAGTGGCACCATTGTCTCATTAAACAATGACAGTTCTAAAAGTATCCCGTCTGCTTTCCTGACAGATATTCATATGTGATATAAGGGAGAAAAAAATAAAAATAATCTTCTTGTCATAATTTTTCTCTTCTTTTCCTTTCCTTTTTTTTTATCCCACATAATTCTCTTTTGTCCCTCAGGTCTTAATTGCATTTCATTATTATTTTTGTGAAGAGCAGACTCATGAAGGCAAAGAGTTAAAGACGTCACTTTAAATGACAAAAGCTGAACACTTTACCCCACTTTCAATCTCTCATCTATTCATCCTTTTCATTGTGAACTTCGCTATTTCAGCTTTCTAAGCTCTTCAACTACCTGCCCCTAATTTGTATTCCTGGGAAGAGGCCTAGGCTAGTTATTTTGCATTTGTGTGCTAATGGTGCTGAGTTTGCTTCTAAGAGGCGAACAGGGAGGGGAGGGCAGGAACCTCCAAAAGGGTTTAAGTGAGAGTGGGGGTGAAGGTGCAGGAAGGGTTGTTTGGGGGAGAGTCATGCTGAATTTTAACCCTGAATGCTTTCTTATACAATTTAGTACAAAGCCCTCCTGATTATATGGAAAATGACACCCTGTGAAACTTGCCTGTTCATATACACCTTTTAAACAAATAAGTTAGTCAAGTATCTGGAAAGCCTGGGAGACAGTTGGGTCATCTTTTTATTAATACATTAAATCATGACATACATTTTTCAAAGCTTTTTTTTTTATATATGGCCTTGAAAATTATGTAATGTATCTAAAGTACGTATAGTATTCTGAATTACGTTTATTGGGGGACACAGTCTGTACATGTAAATTGTAGCAGTGCAACCCTGTTTTGCTTTGTTTGATAAATCCATTTACTTTCGCAGTGTTAATTTTGCCTGTGTGCTTAGATGCCATGTGAGATAAAATAGCTTTCATTAGATTAAATAGGCAAACAGAGGCTTTTTGACTTATTGACTACTATTTCAAAGCCAAGCATTTCTTATGTTAATCATTTTTATAACTAATTTAACAGACGTAAAAGAATGTCATTATGAATAATTAGAGATGTTAGTAATTTAGTTTCTAATTAACCAGGGATGTGGCAGACCATTACAGATGGGAGCTCTCATTAGCCGTGAGAGGCATGGGTGTTCTGCTGCTTATTATAGATTCGCCTATATTTTAAAATGGTTTTGTTGTTCACAGTTTTTAATACGAAGCACTTTAATTTCATGCTGCTGGGTATATCAGCTTGTTGCACTTTGTCACACAGTAAACCAGACGACTATGCAAAGCACCTGATGCAACAAAGTGTGTAGGCAGTCATTTTCCATTTCATGAATTATTGCATGACAGTAGTTCTCACCCCACCTCCACACCCAAGAGGTGGATTTGCAAAAGGGACATTTTTCTTTTGCAGATGTAAGTTGCTTGTAATACAATTAAGCACATAAGCATTAGATCTTCAAATCTGTGCCCATGATTCATTTTTCTTCATACAAATGAAAGAGGCCCTACCCACTAATGTCTCCCTGTCTCTCTGAACTTGTGGCATACTTTATAGAATTACTGCAGTCCCTATGTGATCCATTCCCTCTATGTAGGCTTCCACTAGTGACTGCAGAGCAGTCTTTGGAGTATGAAAAAGGCTGCTCCTTTAGACTTTTACATCCCCTAAGTGAACATCCAAACACCACTGCTGCTTCTGCTCTTATTACATTTTATTTTCTTTAGTTACAATTTCCAAAATTATTACTTATTCTAAATGTTCAAATTCTGCTTCAATAAGACCCACCCAGAATACAGCCCTCTAAAGACAGACTTTCTTCCCTTCTATTTTGAAAAACATTAATATATACATTTATATGTATTTTCAGTTTCACAGATACTGGAAATCCATTGGAATCAACACAGACAGCTTGTTTGGAAAACAGATTGAACATTGTTTACAGTAATCATAAGTCATTTTCCATTATTAGCATATTAGCAATATGGCCAGGCTGTTAAATTCTTTGAGAAGGGCAGTCTGCCCCATGATTTATTAGTCTGTGGAAAGCAAGAGTGTGACAATTTCATGAGCTACAGCAGCACATAACCCTGAAGGAGAAGAGCTTCCTCCAAGATCTGAAATTTGGATTATAAAGAAATGTGCACCCTAATAATAGCAGTCTATGTCTATAGAGCAAAGTCATGCACACCCAGTTAAACTGCTGTAAACTCTGTTTAGTCTGAATATGCCTAACAGACCTCTACCTGCCACTGAATATAGTTTAACTAGATTAATTTAAACTGTCCCTTTAGTTAACCAATACAACTTTCTCCCGTAGAGAGAAATAAAAGTTATTTCATGTCAGATCATTCATTGTTTCTGTCCAAACCTGTTTGCAATTCCTCTCACTTGAGAACTAGTGTGTCCCCTTCCAATTCCTGGGTTGGAGTTGGCACCTAAAATATCAGAAGGTGTAAATTAAAATGAACTGCTATTTCAATTCAAGCATTCACATAGGGAAGAAGTACAGATGGAGATTCCTGATATGCTTATTAGCCTTCTTATGTACATTGTATTGCCAGTTAAACTTTGCCTAAGATACAATTGAACATACTTAGTCAGATTAGAAAATATTTTTTCTTTTCATGGCAGAGATTAGAGCACTAACCACAGCTATGGAAAACCAGTGTTCAGTGCCTGCTTTACTATAGATATCATAATACAAATGACCTTGGGCAAGTCACTTAGCATATATTTGCACTGCAGTCAGACAACCTAACCTTAAAGTTCAGCATTCCTGAACTTTTTAGCAGCACCAGTAGACCACTGTCAACCCCCACTGTTTTCAAAGGCCATGGTGGCCCCCTATAAAAAATTTAATCAAAAGAACCATTGTGACAACTTTGTTTTATATGGTTCAGCAAACCATTTACTATAAATTGGGAACTGCAGCCGGGAAACACTCCAATGGCATGGCTTCAGTGCGGGTTAAATGCCAAGGGCATATCTGTGCATCGTGAGCTGCTTTGTCTATGTTTTCATGAGTTCCTGAGCTACTTGCCACCACCAACTCTCCCATGCTTGTCCTTGCTGCTGCCAAGCTTCCCAAAGGCAGTGAAGACAATGCCTCAGCTCCTCACCTGTAAAGTATCAGTCTGCCTCACAGGTGCAATGTGAACATAATCATATCAAAAGACTGTGAGGAATGCAGATGCCTAGGGTTAATGAGAGTATTTAATATATAGTCTAAAATACACTGAGTAGTTATCCTCTCACCTTTCCCTAGGAGCTTGTGGGAAGTCCCAGCGAGTATGGCTAGAAGAATGAGCAAACTACTCAAATGAAGGTGGAGGGTTATATAACTGTCAAAAATTATCTCAGTTCTGTTGGTTTAACCAATGTTTGACTCATCTGACCTCTGTCTAGCCTGACTGTAATGGAGATTTAAAAAACAAAACAAAACAAACCAAAAAACCCAACAACAACAAAACGGGTGTTAAAAGGAAAGAGGTTGTGTTATAATGAGCAGCTAATGGCCAGAAACCGCCTTCCCAGATGCCAGAATCCAAAAGCTTGTTTGGCTTTGACCTCAGAACTAATGTGATGTACCTGCATGTGTGGAATCTTTAAGCTTGGCACTGAAATCTTATGGCAATGCACACTTCTAGCTGAAGCGAGTGGAGAAGATACCTACCTGCATGTCACTTCCAGAGGTTATCAAGTAAGAAGCAGCATAAACTAAATTCTTACAAATATCAGATTTTGGACTTTCAGAACACAGACTGGTGGTGGTATTCTTTGATCAAAATCAGTTTCTTCACCATTAGTTGCAAATTCTTTTCCACAGGAGAAGCAATTGCATACTGTTTTCTTAGGGAAATTTTGCCTGAATTAGGGTAAAAAATATGTATTGCATACTCTATCCTCTTAGGTTACTGCCTTTGCTAGCAGTAAACCTATGGCATGCACTTCTTCGAGTGGGTAGAACCACCAAGGGAAATCCAAGCAAACCAAACCAGGAGTGGGTCATCATGTTAAGTTAGTGACTAGTATCTTTATGTAGGTAAACAGAACATAAACATTAATGAGCACAACTAGATCAACTTAATGTATAAATTGTGTGAGTTCTCATTGATTTCAGATTCTAAAAAATGAAAGTCTATACAGCCATTCTACTTCAATTATTTTTTTCTCTGTGTGTTGCTTCTGAATGCTCTTGGACAAAGAGAAAAATCTTTCAACTACAGTAATCTAGCCTTCACTGTGCAATGACTGAAATAGATATTGTTTTATCACTTACAAGTTATTGCATAATAGAAAGTTGTCTGAGCTAGTTTCCTAAGATTAGGTGATGACATATCTGAATGTCACTTATCTTAATCATGTAAGCAGTATATGTATCTTCATAAAGATCCTCTGTGCTGTGTTTTTTGTTTTGTTTTTTTTTCCTTTGGGTTATAAACTGTGGTCTGATGCATAAAAATGAATAACTGAGTTAGAACAGTAGCACCACAAGTTTATTGTAAAGTGGAGCCACAATTGCAATCTTGAATGCCACAAAAATCTTGCTGTAAAAATATCTAAATGATTCTCTCTTCAACTGCAATAACATGTTAAAAGTCTATAGATTATCTGACTATATCAAAGGCAGTTCAAAAGTAAAAAATACTTTCATATTTTTAATGATGCCTGCAGATGGGTTAGGATAATTGTTCTTAATTCAGAAGTAGAAAAGAAAGGAAACAAGCTTGATATAACTTGGCTCAGTGGTCTGTTTCAAATATGGTTCAGACACAATGGAAAAAACAAACAGGTCTTTGCTTGAGAAAACTGATGCAGCAGACAGGTGCCAAAACTTACTCTGCTTGTTTCAAAGGCAAAAGGCAAAAGGCAAAAAACTAACTTTTTGAAAGAGAGAGAGAGAGAGAGAGATCACTCCAAAAATCCCAAGTAAACTTTTCCTTTTTGAGATTCTTTCTGCGCTTCCCCCTTCCTCTTCCCACACATGCTGAATCAACAAACCCAGATGTTCAGAAGGATACGTCCCTCGGTACAGCCACATCCTATGCCTATGCCATGCATGTACATGGGAGATGCCTTACTACCAATGCACAGGAATTACGCTGAACCAATTGTTGTGCTGCAAACTGTACAAACTGTGTGAGCTTTTGTTTTTTGCATAGGAAAAGCTTCATGAACTGAACCCTCTTCAAGGGCCCCAAAGTTCTAGAAATTCAGTGCTCACAAAAATTGTGACTTCTGACTGTCCACTCTGGGCATGCATGCCCTGGGTCCTTGTCTTTTTAACAACACAATATTCCTTCTTATTTTGGCACAGCACTGCACTGAAGAAAGGAATCTGGAAGACAGAAAAGAGCCTCATACTAACAACTGTAATCCATAATTATTATCTTCCCATCTTATTTATGAAACTTATGGGGACTGATGTTTCTGTTTATACCCACCTGAGCATGATCTTGGTCGTCTGCTTGCCTGCTTTTTTCAGATATTTGCATTGACTGATACCTATTTTATTTTCAGCCAGTCTGTGATTTAAATATGTGACCACTTGAATCTGCAGAAAGCAGCAGGCTTACATTTCCCACACAGCAGTTCTTGTGGCACCTTCACCTAGTTTAGTTATGCCTGAATATGTCATAGCACCTTTCAACCAGCCTCTTTGGAGGGTTTTAAAGCACTGAATTCATCAGGAAAGTACAAAAAGTCCCTCAAACCAACAAACAAAGTGGCAGGGTTTGGGGTCGTGTGTGGAACTGCCTGGTGACTTACATTAGGGAAAAAAAAAAAAAGAAAAAAAAAAGGCAGTTGTTGATCATAAAGAATAACCTGGATGTTTACTGTGCCTGGCCGCACAGCCCAGAGCAAGGCCTGCATATCTCCCCTTCCCGGGCCGGATGGCTCCACAGCTCAGTGCCTTGGCTTAGGTGCAGTTGGAAATGCCCGAGAATGGCTCTTTGTTGATTTTCGCCTGTGCGAGAGAGCCTGGTGTTGCTGCGAAGCGAAGTGCTATTGAATTTGCTCACTCAGGCAGAACACTCGACAGGAAGGAAGGAAGCAGCCATTCTTTCTGGTCCCATTGTCTGGCCAGCAGGCTTAGGCAGTCATACAGTGCGGTGCCCCTGCCGGCTCCCGCTCCGGCCGCTTCTGGTGGGCTGCGGAGGGGGAAGTGGGTACAGCCTTCTCATGGCGCTCACTTTGTGTTCCCTGCACTCCAGCCACATCTCTTCGCGGCTCAGGGCCTCAGGTTGCTGGTTTTCAGCCCTTGGCCTTTCTCCAGAGGAAAAAGGCCAGGGCAGGGAGGGGGGAGAGTAGCCCCAGGTGGGATGGGGCTGCCCAAAGAGGCCTCTGCACTGTCACTGGATGATAAGGAAGTGTGGGAGCAAACTGAAGGAGCCTGTGAAGAGTCTGTCCAGTGCTAGGAGATACTTCTGTCGTGATCAGAAAGCACTGTTTGGAGCCTGGGACTATTTAGCAACACATTATCAGTCAGGGGTAACAAAGGATGAGGTGGAAAAGGGTGCAAAGGAGCAAACCCACCTTTTGAAAGTGGTTAATTTAAAAATGTACGTTTCTGATTCCCCAGTTCCAGTTAGCTCCCTCGTCTCCCTAGAGAACAGGAAAGAATAAAAACATAGCCAAAGGGACTGGTTTGGCAAGGCAGAGAGCTGCAAGCCTGGCCCCTGCTTGTAGTGATGCCATGGGCTCAGGCTGAGTTCTTCTCCTGGGGATTCCTGACAGAAGTGCAAAAAGGTAACCAGTGTAAGCATCCAGAGCACAAATCTGTTTGCTATTGCATTTTACCTGCTCTATTACATCCCTGCAATGCTTCAGCACTTCCAGTCTCAAACCAAGCTGCAACCATAATGTCACAGTGTGGATTTTGCGATGAAGCCCCCCTTGTTCTTACTGAGATCTGCCCATGGGATAGTCCCTGACTATGGTTTGGTGAATGGATTTGCTGTGTCTGATAGCTGCAGGACTTTTTTGTTTCACTGTGGCAGGCTTTTCTCAGACAATATGATCCAGGGGTGGATCAGGTAATAGGTGTGTCAGTGATACTATTCTTAATGTCACATGAAAGATTACGCATTGCAAATCTGTGATGTATGGTGAGATAATAGAGTCTGGTGAATGCAGAGGTTTAGTATTTGCGCAGTCCTATTTCTGCAAGCCCAGAGATGGCTTTGCAGTGGTTTAAGTGACTCTAAATCCAGGCTCTGTTGTTCCCACCCATGCTGGTGTCCCCAGCTGCATGTTCCAGATCTTAGTCATTATTATTGCTTCAAGTTTTGCTTGGTTGCAACCTTTTGGACACAGGTGGAAACAGATGACTCTGCTTCCCCAGTCACCGTGCAGAGGCCAGTGTAGACAGAAAGGGCAGCAGGGAGTGGGGTAGGGTGGTGGGGGCAAGCAGCACAGTGGAGCTGCTGCAGACTGGGCTCAGCAAGATGGATGTCGCCTTTTGGCATGGTACCATAGGCTTAAGCACAGAAAGGTACAGGTTGTATTTAGGAATTTTTGCCCTAGAAGTATATCCAGCTTCCCACTTTTATCTTAATAAAACCTCTGCTCACACCTATCCTGGTGCAAATCTAAAACAACCTTGATAAGTGAATGGAGTTTTTCCAGGTTTGTCAGTGCAACAGGAAGAAATCAGCATGAATGATATATTTTTTTTATTTTTAATGGAAAAAAAGTGGAAATTTCTAGAACAGAGAGACATTTGAAGCCAAGAAGAACTCTTAAGTTTGGATTTTATTACAAACTTGAAACTTGGGCCAATTTCATGGAATTTGTAAATGCTTTCAACAAACATGGGCCGAGTTTCAAGTCAGTCTGGGCTCTGTTGTAAGGGAATCCTGGCCAAGGTATGGTTTTGAGTGGAAAGCATATGAAACTCGCTGCATTTTCTTGATTCAGAGTCTTGCTTTGAAGTACTTGGTCCATTCAAACCCAGAACTCAAAGCAAAAACCCACATGGTGTTAGTGCACTGCAGCCAAAACTATAATAAAAAATTCCCTTGAAACATCATGGTTTGAGGTTAGCACAGATCCAGATACACCTTATAAGATGTTACCAAGATTGTTATTTTGCATATATATATATATTTTACTGTAGAAATTTTAAATAATCTGAAATCTTATTAAGTTTTGTATTCTTGAAAGATCTTACTGCAACAGCTGTAGCAGGGTGCAAAGATTCAAGAATATTAGTTTTTAGACCTTGTTTATGCATGTAGAAATAATCCATTACTTTTTTTTATCTTGTCCTAAATAAGATACATTGTTAGTGACCCTACTCTAGGTCTATGGGCTGTTTCACCATGCTCAGAACTACAGAGAGAGCCTTCCAACAGTGCGTGAAGCAATGCAAATAACATGCTGTTTATTGTCTCATCCTTTCCCTTGAGATGCAGCATGTGCAATGGACTGACTGTCGTGTTCTTGTAGGGGTTTTTTTTGGTGCCATGATTTGTTTTATGATCAAGAAACTATTTCTTTGAAAATGTCTTAAAGGGAAAATGAGTGGAGGCTATTACTCATTAGAAACTGGAGTGAAAACTCCCCATGAGGTAGTACTATATTAACATCTCTCTCTTTTTTTATTTTCTTTCTCTGTTTTTGTCTTTGAGAGACATTTTCACTTTACTGTGTCAGTGGCATACACAAGCTCTGTGCCCATATGCACATAGCTCTACAGAACTGCTTTCAAGCTTTTTATTTGAACACAGCATAATGCAATGATCTTTACTGCTCAGCGTGCCTTTGATAGCAGAAATTATGCTATGAGCTGACCTCTCTCCTTTACTGCATCAAAATTCAATAAGAGCAGCCACCTAATGACTCGACTGGCTTTTACATTTCCAGTTAACTACCCTGAATCATAAAAGTCTGGGAAAGGCTCTGAGAAGCATGTTCCTTCAACTACTGCAATGCTTCAGCAGTAAGGCTACGTTACATGTGGAAAATCACACGCTGATGTGTCATCCATAGTCCTATGCAGATCTGTTAGACATTTCTGAGGGGCTGGTTGTTCCCAGCTGCCTGCCTGTAGAACACCCCTAGAGCTAATGGGAGGTCCACATATGGCGTGCTGACAGGATTGGGCCCTGCAGATACAAGCAGTCAAAATATTTTGTGATACCAGAAATAATTATAGTAACAAGGGTCTCCTTTCTTGCACAGCTCTGTACTTAATCCTTGGCTGCTTTGGCTGTGATGCTGGTAGTCAGGGCCAAGACAAAGCAGAAGCAAGGCAATCAGAATGGAGGTCTGGTTCTCACACTTCTGTAGCTCATCAGAATGAAAGTGATGGCCTCAAATACCACCTGGAAAAGGGAACTGAAGTATTCTGAAGGTGAAAAGGAGAAAGAAAAAACTCAGCTGTGGGGATGCCATAATCAAAAGTAGAGTGCAGCAGTGAAGGAGCAGCAGTAGAAACATATGCCCATTTGCAGAACAGTCACTGCTGCTCTTCCAAGGATATTGCCATTACCAGAGACCTCTCCCAGGAATAAATGCATGGGCACATACTCTGCACTTCCTTGTCCTGCTTCTTAGAAATTCAGAAGGAAAAAAGAAACATGCAGAAGTTTTACAAAGTTCTATCTCCATCCATGTTTTCTCCTGGCAAGTCCTGATAGTCCCTTCTGCATATAAAGCAATGTGAAACAGAGCAAGCGTTGGTTTTAAGACCCTTAGAGCAGCACTGGAGAATGTGGTACTGGACAACTGTCATAACACAGTGTCTCAAATACAAGAGCAACTTGCCATTATTTTACTTGTCCACATACACTGGTATCAATGGTGACCCTTACTTAAAAAAAATCATGTTTCTGGAGCATGCACACCAGTTGAAGCCTCTCTTTATACCAAAGCTCTGCATAGTACAGAGGGAATGAAGAAAACATCATGTTCTTGATTCCTCTGGCCAAGCCCAGACCAGCTTAGACTGAAGCTCAACTTCCCTAAACAGCATAGCCTATATGCAGTGAGAACACTGATGGAGCAAGTACATGCTTGCTCCTCTCCCTTCCTTTGACCTAACAATTGGTATAAGGTGAACCCAGATCAAAACAAAGGCAATTATCTGGCCTGTAAAATTTCTTTGGACAGAGAAGTAGTGCTAATTCAGCATGTTTCAGTTTGCTGGGCTTCACCAGGCTGCACATGTTTTTTAACAGAAGCTCCACATACCAGATCCTGTGTTGTATTGTCAGTTTCCTCAGCACAGCTAATCTATACCTAGACTGATAAAAAACTGGTTCCATTGCTGGCTCCAATAGTCTTTTTCTGATTGCTATTTTGATGTGAAGACACAGTGAGCCTCTGAGCTACTTGGGCTCTTGTGTACCACTTGTCCCTTCCCCCATATAGACTGTAATGTGTTTATTAGCTGTCATATCTTGGAGATTAAGCTTTTGTGCAATTTTTTTTTTCAGGACAGACATGTGTAAAGGGGCCCTTTCAGCCAGAGAACAAGTGTTCCTTAATGGCCGTACACAACTTTTTGGCATGCATCCATACATTGGCAGTATGATCAAACACATCCCAGCAGACAGGAGAACAGAGATAGCTGTAGGTATATACCTTGGGAGCATGAGAGAAAATATATCTTTTTAGGACCATCCTCAAGACTGAAGGCCCAAGGTAAATGGTGATCCTGATTTCTGTGCAGTCAGCCTAGAGGGCTGTCTGGAAAATTCCATACAAAACAAAAGGGCTGCTGAGCTGCCTTACTTACAAATTAACTTATCAGTTGAAGAAGTTTTCATTTACAATGAAATTCTCTGTTGGTTACTAAGACTCTGTCATTTAAAATTAATGACCTCATAGCTGATGAATGATGAAGTAGGAAAGGAAGTATGTTGAAGACTGAACAAAAATCATCAGGTGAAAGGGGCGCTCTGTGATTATGGAATAAAAACTAGTCATTAGGGCTTAAAAAAAAACCCAAACAACCAGAGCTCTGCTTCTAGTGGGTACTAGAGGTGGATGTTTTCTTGGAATAGAAAATTACTTCCACCCCTCAGGATCTGTGGTACTATAAAAACAGGCCCCTTCGGAACTAACTTCCAAATCTGCTAACATAATACTCCTATGAAGAAGAATAAGAATGTTGGTTTTACAGTTAATTAAGGGGTTTGGGTCAGGAACTTGAAATCTATCCATTAGGGTATGGTTTTCTGGTTAAGGAGTCATAAATATACAGTACATTTTATTAAATAGCTTGAAAAAGACTTTGTTTAAAATATGATAGATGCTTTGGTGTGTTTTGCAACAGATAAATAAAGGTTGAAAGAAGAGAGGTGGTTCATCTTGGCAATAACTGTGTGTGTCATTTCTTTGGAAAAGTGTATTTTGTTTTTACCTGTTGTTTTGTTGTTTTTTTCTCTTTACTGATTTGAGAATGGAAGTAGACAAGATAGAGATGAAAGCAGAAAAGTAGAGCAAAATAACTTGGGAATTTATAGGGTTTAAAACCCCAAAAGAATGGTTATGAGACAGAACTGAACAGAGTATCTACTTTTTGAAGCTTTCTGAGGTATGAGAGGACTGTATTGGGTGTCCACATCCCACCAGCTGGGACAGTCATTTCAAGACAAAGACAAGATTAGTGGGGCAAAGCAAGTCAGAAATAACCATAAAGAGGGAAAGGAAGTTGTGAAGGAAAACATGAAAAGACATTCAGGTACTAAATCCCAAATCTCATAGTGTGGTTCTGCATCCAAAGGCATCTCTCCTGTGCCGGTCATGTAGGCGAGGGATGGAGATAGACATCTGAATCCAGGCAGGTACCCTGGAACTGTGAACCGTTTGTGTGTGAGCAGAATAATCTTACAGACAGTTCATCATTTCCAGGACCATTCTTATGCTAATTCCCCAGACTTAGGGAAAACCTAAATTCCTTCCCTTCCTGAATGGAACCATTCCCCCACCAAGAGTTAAATTTAAAAAGAGAGCAAACAGAAGGGAAGGACTTGATGTTTGGCAAGCTTGGGGTTAGAACATTCCCATATACACATACACATTTAGAAGAGAAGCATCTTAGTATTCATGATACTTGGTGATAGAGTAGCAAAAAGCTTTCAATTAAGCATGAAAAACAAATATTGCAATTTATCTCAATTCTTCAGTCTTTTATGTGCTGAAGGTATTTTTTATGTGAGGTTTTTCCCACTTCTTTTTTTCTTTATTTTTTCTTGTGAATGTCTTTCATTTCAAGTTACCCTTATTCTGGGTCCTTTTTTAATTCCCTTTGGCCAAAGCATTTCTGAATTTCTGCCAAGAAGTTACTATGTAAAGCCTGTTGTACTCAAGAGTTGGATTCCCATTCCTGGAATCATGACTAGCAACCCCAAAATAGAGTGCATTGTTGTTTCAGAAGGAAAACAAGAGAGGAAAGAAACCTTAGGAACAAACAGTGAAGGATGAAGCCAAGCGACAGTTACAGACTCTTCAGAAAGCTACTCTTCAGTTAGACATTTAGATTGGCTACTGATTAATCTAATCTACATGGTAGGAAAAACTGCATTTGAAGTCCAGACAGCTCTTATAAATTAATGCTATGCAAAACTACCTATTTTTGTTTCCTGCTGACTTGTGCTTAGGAACCAGCATCTTTTCAAACACTTGAGGGACAGGACACTTTTGAATGTCCTGTTTCTCCTGCGGAACACTTTTTTTTGTTATGAACACAAAGTGTAACTTCACCACTACTTTGTTGCAAATTCATTTCATCAGGAAAAAAAAATCAGTGCAATTAAATAGAGAATAAACTTTTTTTTTAATGGTAGTGTAAGCAAACAAGTTAGCAAAAATACTGAGAGTTTACAAAAAGGTTCTATGCTAATGGAATCTTTCAGGAGACATTCTTTGCTAAAGTAAGTATTTTCGGGAAATATATTTTGTTAAAGCATATTACAGCATCCTAATTAAAAAATTTGTACCTAGTTATCATCTCATCAAATTTATAGGCTATTCATTACTTTTTGCTTATTTTGTCATACAGAAGTTTAAAATGCATAGGTATAGCAGCATTTGATTGTATAATAGTAATAATTAACAGAAAAAAGTTTAAAAGCATGGAGACTTTGACTGGGTAAAACAGAAGAAGCTTTGGGTTGGCAAAGAATATTATATTTATGTATGTTTTATGACACACAGTGAACAAACCTGTTTCTGTCCGTTTAGTAACTTATAATGAACTCATTGCTTCCCTATAATACACACAGAAACAAAATCCTACTTTTAGTTCAATAAAAAATGACTAATATTGATTAAGTTGTTCATATGAAAAGAGACATGAGGCAAAACCAGACAAGAGAAGACAATAATTTTAGCCTCTGCTTTCAGAGCATGTCACCATCATGGTATTAAGATGAAAAACTGTAAAGGTCTGAGTGTATGTGTATGGCCAGACTTTGCGAACAAAGATTTGGGCAGGGCTCTCCCCACATGGGTGTGCCCTTCCAGCCTGTGCAGTGCATTTTTTAGGTGAGGCACAGCGTGTGCAGAACTGGCCCCACCGTTTAAGTCCTGAGGTCCATCTGCCACAGCTGAGCAAGCTTGGACAGTGACAGTGAAGTCCTCGGGACTGTCTACAGCACCTGGTACTGGGGCTGACCCTGTTTAGCATCCAAGATCTGACGGGATTGGATTGCAAGGAGGCATTTAACTGCCAGGGGACGATTGCCACTGAGACTTGAACTCAGGTAGTTGGTATTCTGAGTCCAGAGTATAAAAGTGAAAATCCATCCTGGAAAAGTTCATCCCCTTTAAAGCACATAAAAATTGTGTATTAAACACCAAGAACATTCCAAACTCACCAGCTCCTTTGCAAGTGTTGATCTGCAGTATTAAAATATGTGCATACACAATATAAAGTCTATATTAAAATCCAGTCATAAAATATGTTGGAGTTGCCTGGCTAGAAATACATGGTGACACCCTAACTATCCAATGGGACACCTACACTATCTCTCTACTTTAGGTAACTAATGAAACAGTTCCACAAAAAGGAATATGTACTTTGTAAGGACACAGTCTACGGAAAGGAATGGGTGTCTCTGAGCACCTCTGAAAGATTTTAGTTGCTGAGACTTAGGTACCCAGTTTGGGAATTTAATGTAGGAGCAGACAGGTTCTCAATCTAGGCATCTTCAAATATGTTATATAGAGATTTTAGCACTTCCCTTTTGGAATAGGCTGTCTGCTCCAGCAGACAGCTAAAATTACCAGTTGTGTGCTTGCATTAGATGAACTGGAACCTCTCCTGAACTATCTTTTGGACAAGTTTTCAAACACAAAGTATTCCTACAAAAAGCATCCTTATGGAGATGAGTGGCCAACACAATATCAGATGGTACTACTGAAATCAGATTGCAAGGGACACACTCTTATTTTTCTAACCCATGTTCATGCATACAAGGCTAATGAATATAAAATGCATGTATGTCTCTAAATAAACTAGCGTGTTTGTATTTAAAAATGTGGCTTTGTCAGTTTCTGTAATTAGATCCTTTAGCATCTGTTATTGATCATTCCTGCACTTCTTTATTACATTTGTGAATCAAGTAAAGTGCAGTTCCCATACAAAAGAGCAATGCTTAAGAAAACATCTATCACAACCAGCAGTACAGGGCCAGGCAGTTGTGCGTGGTTATCAATCCAACTTGCTCTTAGCTCATAACATAAAATTCTCTGACATTTGCAGAAAAATGGTATTTGAGCACTTGGGGAGAGGATGTTCAGGCAATTGGGACAGCTGGTTAAAACTAGTCTTGGTGCGAGGGTTCGCAGACAGACACTCCCTGGTTTAGCACAAACTTGAACTGACACTTTTTTCTTAGGAATGACAGCATGCTACGAGAATGTGGAAATGAATGTAACCCAGTTCAGAGGGAGAGACTTTTCTCCTCCTGAGCAATGCATTTGCTTTACTTCACAGGCAGCACATGCATAGTGGCTTACTCTATGCCCTGTCTTATTTTGCCATGATTTGAGTCAAGCCTAAGCAGGTTACATTCAGTTAGCCTGCTAGATGCGCTTAGCAAAGGCATTGTGTTTATGTATCTCTGAAGATGGGATCCGAAAAAGGGCAGATGTCTCCCAGTTTTCTACATGGAATCTCATGCCACTTATAGTTTTGGCAAGACTAAAAAGAATGCAGTTCTTATCAATCATAGCTTCATAAGGCAGCAGATAATGAGGTGAAAAAATCTAATAAGAAATTTGTTTTGTCAAGGATGTTGATGCAAAGGACTATATAGACATTCAAGTGGTTTGGAGTCCCTTTCAGAGATGACAGAAAAAAACAAAATCCCTTTCAAAAATGCTAAAAGCCCCAAGTGCCCACTGTCTAGCTCTTAAACCCACCAGCTTCCTCCAACAACCTCTTCAAGCAGTTATTGGGGGAGGTGATTCTGACCCTTTACTCTCTTGAGACCCCACCTGGAGTTCTGTATCCAGCTCTGGGGCCCCCAGCACTTGAAGGACATCAGTCTGTTGGAGTGAGTTGAGAGAACAGCTAGCAAGATGATTAGAGGGATGGAGCACCTCTCCTGTGAGAAAGGGCTGAACAAATTGGGATTGTTCAACCTGGAGAAGAGAAGGCTATGGGGTGACCTAATTGTGGCCTTCCAGTACCCTAATGGAGCCTACAGGAAAGCTAGAGAGAGACTTTTTACAAGTGCATTTAATGACAGGACAAGGGACAATGATTTTAAACTGAAAAAGAGTAGTTTAGATTAGATATTAAGAAGAAATTTTTTACTGTTAGAGCGGTGAGGCACTGAAACAGGGCGCTCAGAGAAGTTGTGGATGCCCCATCCCTGCAAGTGTTCAAGACCAGGTTGGATGGGGCTTTGAGTGACGTGGTCTAGTGGATGGTGTCCCTGCCCATGGCAGGGAGGGTGACACTAGATGATCTTCAAGGTTGCTTCCAATCTAAGCCATTCTATAGTTCTATGATTCTTAGTCCTGTCAAATGCCAGGCTTGAAAACATAGGTCTGGTAATACTTCTTGTGCAACTCTTCACTAGGGGTGGCATGGTTTCTCTTTTGCTCCTGAGACATTGATTTTCTCTTTGAGAAGCGTTCCAGAGAAGGATTGCATTGGCGACTGCATACAGAGTGACCTGAGAAACAGCTCTGACCTGCAATGTTGTCCCTCCATAGTCAGTTCAGGTGGGGATATCCACTTCCATTGGCACCCATCCATGGGGTGCCCATCCTTGCTCTTCAGACAGCCCATTGTATGGAGCCTCAGGCATCAAGCAAAACTGAATGATAAATGATAAATGTGTTGTCACTGCAAAAGTATGGAAAATCAGATGTAAAATATGAAAATATGCAGTTTGAATTTAATGTCAATGTATGTAACCTGGAGAATGCTTCTCTGATTCACTTGTTTGTATTTTATATTAGTGCATTTAATAAATCTCTCTATTGATGAAAACTTAATGTAAAGCACTTCCAGATGACTAGCCTTCTGAACATAAGAATGGGGTGAACCTCACAACTTTGCAGAGGAATTCAGGGTTATCTGTTGCGAAAGACACAGGGCCTTAAATTTGTCCCAGTTATGTGCTGGAATTAAGTAAATTATGAAATGCAAATATTGGCTCCTGGATGGACAAATGTTCTAACATTTACATATAGTTAGGGCTGTGGCTTGGGAGGGTGGAGATAATCAGGCACTGAACATTATTATAAGAGCTAATCCCTTGCTAAAGCCATATAAACAATTTGTATAGCCTCACTGGCATTGTAGTAAAAATGTATCACAATGTTGTTAAAGATCTTAATTCTTTGCCCCTGACAGTGTCAAACAGTTTGTGTGTCATAGAGTTTGGAGGAATGTTGTACAATTATCATGTGAAAGAAAAAATCTTGTACCTCAGCTTAATTTATCTGAGTTCACTTCTAAAATACTCAGTTCAAGATGTAATAGGAGATTCTAGCTGTTTTTACATAAAAAGCTGCAATCACAATGAGTTTAAAGAACCTGAGGTGTAATATGAAGATCATGAATGAATTACACTGAAAGACCCACACCTATTAGTACCTAGACCTCTTGAAGAAATATACCACTTTCCACATTTTTCAGGATTTAAATAAATAAACCTTATTTAGACCCATAAACATCTCTGGTAAGCTAGCAAGGTGGGATTCACAAACTTCAGCTATCTGTATGTGAGGCAAATTCCCTTTATAGGCAATAGAGAGAAAAATGTGCATTAAGGATAGGAGTCATTTGACCTATTTTCATCATCTATTTTAAGATGAGATGAATCATGTTCTAGAAGTGCTTATTTAATTTCATTGAACATGAATAAAAACACTGAGAGACTACTTTAAATGTTATCTACATCTACAATATGATTTATAGTGATACTGATGTTTATTTTCAGTCAAATAATTCCCAATCACATTGACTTTTGCTTGGTTTCAATTAAGCACAATAAAAAAGATCATTTAAGAGAATGTCTTACATCCTATGCAAAAGAAACTGGGAAAAATAAGAAATAAGTGAGACTAAGATCTATTCAGGTGCCTGTTATGGTTTACATGTGGAGTAATTGGTTGGATTAGTAATGGACCTGACACACTAGAAGCAAGACTGATGGCAGATTCACCCATCAGTGAAAAGTTAGCCTTCAACAGAGAGCTATGGATATCTGTGAACATATGATTTAATTGTCTGTAGAGGCAAAAGCATATCATGGAATGTCATTTCAGATTGGTTAAAGGGGACAATGCAGAGGAAGAAGCTCTTCTAGCTTTCCTGATATAGCTCAATGTCAAAACAAATTATTTGATGACTGCAAGAGAATCTAGGTCTGACCCTGATATTACAGTGAACAGAGGAAGTCTTACATTTGTGTGGTATGTGAGTTGAATTTAGAGCTATATATAAGCATATAAAATAAATTTATTTGTGAAACAATCTAGAAAGATCAAACAATTAGGGTATGGAGAGTCCCAGTTTCATTTCCTTTCTTGAGTACTTCTGTTTTGAGAAACAGGTGGATTCTGCACATGAATAGTATTTCTATTTTAAGAACATACGTATGTGGTGATGTGTGAATACATCTTTATGAAAATAAAAAAGAACATATCATCTGCCATATAAAAAATAAACTATTATGTCCCACATTTCTTGTTGTCAATTTGAAGTTCAGATGGCTGTAAGTGTTCCTTATTTAATGCTTAGGTGGGAGCAATATTTTTATTGTGTTTATTTTATAAAATGCTCCTTATCAGACATGAAGGACAATTAACTTACTCTTCCTGCCCACTCCCTTTTCATCATCTGAAATCCTTGGACATTTTCCCATATCCATACTTTACAGTCTTCCAGATTTGTATCTTGGCACTGACACATATATCTTACATTTATAACTTCTATAGTCCTCATGTATCAATGAGACTATGAAACTTCCAAAGGTTTGGGTTTTTTCAGTTGTGGAGGTTTTTGTGGGTTTTATTTAGTTGGTTGGTTTGGGTTGATTTTGTTGGGTTTTCAGGTTTTTGTGAGTAATAATACATTGTTATCAACATTGTATTGTTAGCAACATATCACAAAAATGCATACATGTCTGAGACATCCAAGTTTTACAGAGTTGCAAGGCTAGACCTGTTAAGCTCCCTTTTTTCCCTCCGGAATACCCTCTGGTCTGCAGTGAGAAGTAGGCATCCAAATTTGCCCAAACGTGAGCTCATTTACAGCTGCACTGGAAGAAGGCAAATTTCATTTTCATCAGGAACTTTACTGGTAGGCTATAATATTGGCTGGCTCTGAATCATCAGATACCCACTCCTGTTTCGGCATCTCTTCCCCTACCCCTACGCCTCTGGAGATCATCAGTAAGACTCACAGAGAGGGCTTTTTCCTCCTTGTACCTGTACTGTTTCCTTCTGCATGGCATTAGGTGATGCTGGTGGCTGCATGCTGGGATGATGCCAGTGCAATGGTATGTGTATGGTAGCAGGCAGTTTGATGTCACAAACCTTCTCTTCCTGGCCCAGTGGATTCAGCACAGCTTCCACTGCTGTGACACTGTCATTACTTTAACTCCTGTGATTAATGTTGCAACCAAATTTGGATCAGTATCCAGCCCCCACAGTGTTGGCTTGCCTCCTTAAGATTCCTCCTTAAAGCCCCACTTTCAGCAGCTACCTTTCTGTCAATATGCTCTAGGTTGGCCCCAACCACTTCTCTTCACACCTGTGATTGTATCAGGGAAAAAAGACCAAAATAAATATTTACAGTGTACATGCAAGAAGAAAAGGGCTGTTTTCCCTTTTCTGTCATTGATTTCCTCCGTTCCTCAGTTACTGGTCCTGTTCTATTTATTTATGATACTATGTCTAACTTGGACTGCATTTCATGGGCAAAAGTCCTTGTTTCTTTACTGTGGTTTTTGTGCTAGTCATGCATATGATAGCAAAGAACAGGGAGAAAACACATGGAGAACACTCTAGATGAAAGCAGTATTAACCCACAAAAATTGTCTGAAACACTGAGAGTAAATAAAATTACTGTTAAACTCCTTTTAAAAATCTATTAGCTTTTACATTCATAGTGCCTTCTTAGAATGGCATGCGTTATCCTTTAATCTACTAGACATGTCAAAAAAACCCCAAACCTCACCTGTGGGAGTGTATAGAAAATACCTGATTAAAATTAGGTTTATTTTCTTCTAAATGCTGAAGAAATAATAGCAGGCTTTCATTGCTATTAACAGGGTTTCACATTTTTCTCTTAAGTGATTGCAGAATGCTTGTTTATGCATAAAAACCCCAGAAACCATGGTAAACAGCATTTCAAAATGGAAAATTCTCAATTTCTCACACTTGGAAATACACCCAAATTTTCAGACCACTTTGAATTACCTCTGCTATTTTGTACATGCTCTAGAAGCTCAATATAAGCAATCAGGCAGAACTTGATCCTCTCCTCATTTGGAGACCAATAAACCTATTTATAGAGAACTTCTATGTCCCCAAATCTCCTAGATACCCAGAGTTCCTTATAAGACTTTACAAGACACCTTATGGATGGGTTAAGAATGTAATAGTGATTAGGAACTAAAACCATGCTAAAAAGCTAAATCTTTTCTGTGCTATAAAGTGATGTTTGGTTCAGTTGTGTTTATTTATACTCTGAAATATCCTAAATTCACTTGTTTGCAAGATAGATGTGTTTCCAATGGGAGATAGTCCTATACATTGTTGGCAGCATAGATGCTGTGTCTAGCAGAGAAAATCTGTAAACTGCTGATTGCCAGAAACCATGAGTGCACAAGGGCAAGGCTTTCTCTTTACTTACATTCCTTACCTCCTTTTTTAAACCTCTCCTAACAGAAAAAAAAAAAAAAAAAAAAAAAAAAAAAAAAAGCATACTGAGATAAACAGACATTAATGTATGACTGGTCTGTTCTTAAGTGTTCTCATCACAAAGAATGGAAACATTTGAAAGTTAATAGCTTACTCTGTCCTAAAGGAAACCCTTCCTGAGTAGGGTGAGCTGCATCTTCCTGACTTTGCTTTTATTTACTCTGGGGCTAATAGAAGACATCAGTTTCGTGTTCTGTCAATCTTGCCTGTCAAGGCACTGAATTCACTTTAATTAAAGGCACAGACTTTTAACAAGATGTACTTGGGAGGTTCAGCATATCTCCCTTGCTTGTACAAATGTACTTTACCTTTTGAAACATTAGCTATTCACATTGTGTGAGGGCCAGATGCTGAGAAGGTGGAACCATCTTCTCATTCCACCAACTTCAATAACCATGCTGATTTGTATTGGCTGACCTTCTGTTGCAACATTTTCAAGCCTCTCATGTACATGCATCTATAACTGGAGCAATAAATTCAAACTTCTGATTTTCTTCTATTGAAACCAATAAGTATACTTCCAAGGTATTCTTTTAAATAAAGGTTTGCTTGCTGCTTCTCTTTAGAACAACTTTTTATTGCTGCTGACTTATTTTCTTTATTATATATTTAAAATATATATATTTTAAATTTGTTCCTGGTTGTTGGCATTATATTTTAATCCTAGCAAAGAAGAGAGATCCATTTATTTGGGTAGAACATCAGGCATTGAATTATGTGGAATTCTATCTGTTTGGGGTATTATCAGTATGTCCAGCAATAGAGGACATAAATAATGAAGGCAAATAAATCTGAATGTAGGAAGAGAGATGAAATGTTTGCCTTACTCATAGTGACACTGCTACCCTCAAAATGCCAGAACTGAAAGACCTAAGTCACTAAGCTTCACATGCTCCCTGTTTTAGGGCAATAACTCCTTCTGACTCTAAAGTATGACACAAACAAGATCTCTTAGGACCTTGAGGCACGTGTAACTTGAGTATCCTACATGTCCTATGACTTAAGTCTTTATAGATTACTTACAAAGATCAGATACTGCAAAGAAATTGAGAACAAACCATGTTCCTTTGATACTGTTTTCATACCAAATGAGGAAAATAGAAGTTTCCTCTTTGAAAACCACATGAGCAGAATATAGGTTGCCAGTGTTATAAAAACAGGGGAAGTTGTATTACAAAAGTATTCCAACAAAGAGCTCATAATTTTACCATTTTTTTATAATTTGACTTTTAAATTCTTATCTCTGTTTAAGAGAAAAAAGGCAAGAAGAAAAAGCTGCTAAACCGTTTTGAATTTTCTTAGCAGAAAAGCATCAATAAAAGCTAACAGATGGATAAAAAGGCTTTGAAGAACTTCTAGAGCATTTAATTTTTCGTTGAAAAGCTAACAGTCATGAGTAAAAGTACAGAGCACAAATAATGTCTTTCGCTGGACAAAAACCCAACCAAACAAAAAAAAGCATGAAAGGGTTTTTCTATCCTCATTTTCAATATCATATTCAAAATAATCATAGATTCAACCACAAGTTTTCTACTTCTGATTTACCAAAAACAAACACACTTGCCTCCCCAAAATTACCAGGAGTAAATATTGCATATCAAACACACATATAAAATAAATATCCGGTCAAAGAGAAGAGATGGGAATTGTTCTGCCAATTAGTACTCGTAATGTTGCAGCTGTTTAACTGTTTCTAATTGCCTAGCTATATTTACTGAATACCAGGAGGGAAATAAATAAATAAAAGGTAATCTGAATCACTCATCTGTCTGAACCAAACCATCAAAGTGTGGTGTGTGCTTGAGTTAGCTTCTCCAGAAGTATAAAAATCCTCTTGCTAGAAACTGGTGGTAGATGGTAATGGTTTCTTTTCTCCAAATGCTTAGACACATATGTACATTTGGTCAAGTAAAGAGTCTATGAGACTGTGCCCATGAATAACATGACAGATACAGAAAAGTATATGCCTATCTGACTCCTTTAATGTTTACAAAAATCTTAATGTGTTCAAATCTGTTATTAAAAAGTAAATAAATTTTGATATTTCTCATGTTAAATCTAATGTCATACTATGTTCTGTCATTGGTATGGACATTGAACATTTTGTGCAAAATAAAACAATACAGTCCGGACCTTTGTTCATTTTCATATTTCCTGAATGTTGAGGCTTTAGTCAATATTCATGTGAATTTGTTTCTCAGTGTAGGTGTTTTCAAGATCTTTTTCAAAAAATGTAAACTGAATTAACAGACATTCAAAACATAAATGTTAGACCAGCATTCACCTATGCCCCTGACATCTAATCCATCTGATGACATTTAATATTTTTACTTATCTTTCTTTTTACTTTTAATTTTGAAAAATAGAGCATGCCAACACATTTCCTTGCTGGCTTTACAGCTTTCTTTATGGTCAATGCTACCTCTTTCTAATTCTACTTCTGCTTCCTTGCCCTACACATCTACTCCTTTACCCCACCTGAGGTTGCCATGAGTGCCCATCTCATGGTTTTATTCCTTGCCCATCACCAGGGAACCCCAATTTTTCTTTAGCAAGTGAGGCTGCAAGTACCTGACTTCAAAATGAGGTGATGGAGCCGGTAAGGTGGCAGTGGGATGGAGTGCAGTGAAGGGGACCATGGACCTTCTGGATGTGGTCACGCCGAATTTTATTCCCTGGGAATCAGTTAACCTTCCTTTGCCTTTTTTTTTTTTTTTTGCTGTTTTCCCCGGGGCACTCCCACTTTTCATGAACTCATTTCACTTTAGAAGAGCTCATCTGAAGGAATCTGATCTCATCAACGAGAACATGTTAGATTTGGGAAGGCAAAATTTACCTACTTTCCTTAATACTTACAACTCTTTCTATCACAAGGGTACAGTCACCCCATTAAATGCTCTAGAGCATTGTCTTGTCACAGCTACATGCAACAGTAAACCCTCCGGAGAGGATAAAAGAAACCACATTGTGCAGCTGAGTAAAAGTCTCCTCTCTTTGTGCCTCCATTAAGAGAGTAGAGTTCATTTGAAGTAGGTTGACTTACATGCAAATCAGTAATGGACAAGGTAATCATATAACACACGAAATGGAAATAGAAAAACAAAAATGGTTTTGGATCCAATATTTCACTTGAATCTAAATTAATCTTGGTGATCTTTTAGTACACAATGTAGCGAGGAAGGCAAAGAGTATATTAAATTACCTACCAACAATCTGCAGTCATAAAATGTTTGGAAGAAAGTACTCCTTATGACATTTCTACTTCTTATTTCTTCACTGGCTCCATTAAGATATAAAAAAGTAGAATACAAATGTTTTTGTCTGACAATGAAATCTTTGATGACATTTAATTAAAGAATAAGGGACACAAGCCAAGGGAAATATTACAGCATAACAAATTAGTCCAGTATTTAACATTACTTTAACATGAGAGAGAAGTACATCAGGGGAAGAATTTTTCCAAAGCACCTTTTCACTTTTGATTTAAATTTAAGATGTCTAAACCTACTGTTTTAAGGAAACTCCTGTGGACATGGAGCTTGTCTTGCACTTCTAGTTAACCAGGATCAGATGCTTATCAGTAGCACTATTCTGGTGTGAAGATTTGCATGATTCAACCTTTAGTCCACAGTTATTTAAAACAAATCTTTACACAGAGTTTATATTCAGGCTTGGATCAAAATGGCACTGCGAATATAATCAAGAACAAATGTGGTTCACACTATTCATCTACTCTTACTTTTTGTTCAAAACTTGCATGGGTGTCAATGTGTGACATGAGTTGTGTATGGGCCTTTCTGAAAAAGATATGTAATTTCTAACTCCGCATAGTTAGCTGTACAAAAAAACAATTTCATATTTTTATTGGATTTATGTCTTCCGCTTGTCTATTTGTTCCTGTACTAACTCATAAATTTTTTAACAGGAACAAATATGATAAGAGTAATAGGCAAGTATGTGTATATACATATGTCTCAGTGAGTATATGGACTCACTGAGACTACTGTTGCTGCTGGACAACTTTCTCTGTTATTAATTAGGCACTACATTGATATCGATTGCATTCTTATTCTGGAAGGATAATTGGCTGTTATACATCAGATTTGTATTCACAGAAAGGCATAATGGCTTTATTGACTATCGTAAGTTTTCAACGTGCAACAGAGAAGATAAATTATGTGCACAAACTGTGATTATATTTCTCATGTCTTAAGGACTATTTCCATGTGCTTTCTGTGTGCCTTTTTCATAAGAGTAAATGCTTTCTGGGGCGGTCCCGTGGCGTAGTGGTGAGCACTTCCGTCTCCGGCTCCTAGGTCACGAGTTCGAGTCTCAGTACGGGCGGCCCCGGCAGTTAAATGCCACCCTGCCATCCGATCCCGTCAGATCTCAGATGCAAAGCAGGGTCAGCTCCAGTTAGTACTGAGTGCTGTAGACAGTCCTAAGGACCTCAGTGTCACTGTCCAAGCTTGCTCGGCCATGGCAAATGAACCTTAGGACTTAAACGGTGGGGCCAGCTCTGCGCACGCTGTGCCTCACCTAAAAAATCCACTGCGCAGGCTCGGAGGGCACACGTGGGGTGAGCCCTTCCCAAATCTTCGTTCGCGAAGATTGGCCATTATATATATAAATGCTTTCTAGAGACAACCCTGTCTATACGTGTGCTTAATTTTACTTTCCTCTGTAGCTTAGGACCTATTTAAATGAGTAATGATGGAAACTATCTAAAGCCCACTATCATTAACAGGATGGTTGATACTGACCCATGCAGAAGAAAAATTCACCAGTTGGGAGGGAAGTGGGAAGGGTAGAAGGAGAGGAAAGACCCTATTGTAATTGCACTATGCTCTTATGATGTTCAAGAATTGTCTATGTCTCATGACAGCGAGGTGGACAGGTAGATACACAGCCCCTTTCCATGTCCCTTTCTTCTTCCTGATCAGTGTTGCGACAAACTGCTGTCATTGTAGCCAAATCACTCCTGATTACAGATTGCCCTTAAGCACATGTGTACATCTCATTCAAAAAGGGCCCAAATAAGACTGATTTTTACACTGACTTTACACAGTTAAATTTTTTAAATATGCAGGAATTGTGAACATTTAGCATTTTTGGTAATCAAGCTTTATGGACCACAAGTACTATGAAGAACTTACTTCAGTTTTGTATCATAAAATTGAAACTCCTATGTGATCGATAGGTAATAGTTCAGATTAGGAACCATCTCCCTATCTATGGTATTGATGTCTGCATCTAACCTAGTCATCTAAGGCTCCTTTTATTGTCAACAAGCAAACATTCCCAGACAGTGATTCTGCTGACCTATTTTAGATATAATTATTTTAAAGTAACATTAAAGTTAGGTGACGTTGATACCACTTGTAGTTTTCCAGCTCAAGGAAAATTGCTTTCTTTTTTAAACTAAAAATGACTAGTCTTTCTTTAATTTCACTTTTGGGTTTTTTTTTTTCCATTTGCTCACTACTGTAACACTCAGACTGTGCTAGTTGTCATGCAAACACACAAGAATGGCCTTCTTCCCCCAAAATGCAATTTATTTTTAAAAAACAAGCAGAAGATCATCTATTATGTGCTGGTATGAACTGGAGTTGGTGCAGTACTGGAGAGAGCAAAACAGCATAAAAACGATTTATCACAAGTTAGTATTGTATACAACTTCTTGATTTATCTTCCAAGTACTTCATTTCAACTACAGATAACTTCTTGCACAACCACTGGCTTTAAGTCCTAGGAATGTGTATGTACACAATGAGATAAAAGGAATTATTATGGTATTAACTGTAGGAAATAAAGATCAAAGGTTACCATCATGACTCTTTCCGAACTAAAACTATGCTTTGCCTCAAAGTGATACCTCAACTGTCCTGAAAATGTAATGAACGATACTTAAGGTAGTATTTATTTTAGCTTTGGTTTCTCTTTAGTAGTTATGTATAAACTTAAATAAAATAATTTCCTTCAACAATTGCCTAAAAAAATTAAATATTCTCCATATAGTTTGTAGCTGGTTTATTTTTTTCAATCCAGCTATCAAATTTGCATGCAGTTTCCTCAAAAGCTCTGTGTTTCATCTTTTTTGGTGATATTTTTGTAAGAGCAGACAGGTCTAGAGATGAAACAAAGCTATTAAAAATTTTTGGTTTACTATTGTTATTACTTTTTGTGCTTTTCTAATATACAACCAAAGTTGTGTAAGTGGAACTGGAATTATAGCAACCTACTACTAATAAAAAGCAAACGCTGACATTTTTTTTTGATTCCTGAGAAAAATCTTCATGCAAATGTCAAAATTAATACACCCAGTCAATATTAAATATTTTCAATAAGCTTGACAATATACTACTTCTAAATTAATAAATACTATTTTGCCCTTGTAAGTGGTCTTCGCTCTTTTAGGCAGCTATATAAAGTATTCTTTCAAATCTGTCCACAGATAATTCATAACCTCAATGATTACTGTTCAAGCAAATTGTTATATTACAACCTTTCTTGTCAGCCAGACAGCTTGAAACAAGTGAATAATTCCTGTGTAGACCTACAATCTTACAGCCCTTCTAAAAAGGAAGTGTGGTGGCTAAGGATTATATTGGTTGGGACAAGAATCTTTCAAGAAAGCAGCACTTTCTGTGTCTGGGAACAAGCACCCCACTGAGGCTCTGGACACTGATACTATTCCACTTTTTCTCATTTTGGCCCCCAGTGCAACCAATCTTTTCCTAAAGTTCAAACCTATAGAAGAGAACAGTTTTTTACTGTCTACTTGCAGCTGTTGGGAAATATAGATCCAGTTATTATTTTCAATTTTAAATTATGCCATTCTGATTTTTTGGTGTCATAATGAAAAGTGTAGCCTTCATCCCAGGAGTTTAGTCCAAAATCACTGGCACAGGAGTACTTAGACAGTTCAGGGCTTGGACATCAGTTCTACAGAGAAAGGAATATAGTACTATTAGCTGCTGAAATGTGCAGATGGGTGCAGAACAGTTGACTGAATGAAAATCCAGAAAGACACATGTAGATGTTGCTGGAAGAGGAAAATGTTCAAAAAAACCCAAAAACCAAACCCACAAACATTATTTTTTCATAACATCAAAGTGATTCTCAACTTTTGCTTCCTTTTGTCCTCATTATTGTTTCCAGATACCCATTCTTAGTCTCTGTTCTACAGAGTCTTTCCTGGCTTTTGTGATCTCTACACTCTGTCACCCCTGCACATTTTCCTCAATGGAGTCTACCTGAGGAAGGTGAAGAGTGTCACTGACAAGTCCTAGGTTTTCTGATTTGTGGTGTAGCATACAGCAACACAAAGCACGATAGCCTTCTTCACTAGTGATGCTAATGTTCAGTGTTCCATGTCCCATGTCTGGACACCATAGAAGATATCTCTAGCTCTGGAAAGTGTATTGCATTTACCTAAATGATAGGCATAGGGTTACTTCTCCATACATAAAAAACCAGAAGATGAAGACAACAAAATGCCCTGTCCATATTCATCTCAAATGTATTATATTACAATTGAAAAAAACCCTAATTTTTTTTATTCCAACTCCCTGTTCCACAGGAAAGTGATTATTCTTTTTTTTTTCTTGGATAGGAAGCCCATGGGAAAACCAGGGAATATTGTGATTGTTGAGACTAATAAAACGAAGCAGTGTAAAACTTCATTCATTACACAGATAAGAGAGTAGCTTAGGAGGAGGAGAGCTACTTTAATCTTAAGGCCTCTGTCCAGGGACAAGAGATCAGCTATCACATTCCTTATCCATGAAATATATTGAATTGATTTGAATCAATAAAACTTTCAAATTATGATTGATCAAAGTAGATTCCTGGTGTTTGCTGAATTATTTATTTTTAATGTCAGATAATTTAGTTATTTTCAGAGAAGAAACGCACTTTATGTTCTCCTCTCACAAGAACTTTCATACAGGCATAGTAGGTCTTCCTCACTCTTAATCCAGTCTTTTTTCTTGATAAATATCCATCCACTCTTCTTTGTATTTCCTCTCTGTAAAAGGAAGAAAACATTCAAAACATGAAGATCTTGAGAAAATCAATGAAATACATTTTTTTAAGACTTCATCATTCATACTCATCCAATTTCAGTAGTGGAGACTTCTTGATATTTACATTGATAGCCGTAATACAACGTAATTTTGATTTCTTGATGTAAGCTAGACTCAGTACAACACAATGACACAAAATGTCACTATGAGTAATCAATAAAATTTTCCCCATTAAGAAGTACATGCTCTATCACTGGCACATAATTCCCTACATCATAAAATCACATAAAAACAGGTGGGAAACTGAGTTGACCATTCTCTACCTGACTGAACATCCATGATGTTATGGACTAATTTTGTCTTTTGATGCAATATAGCTAATGCAGGCTTCCTGCTAGTCCTTCCTATTGTGTACACAAAGTTGCTTTCTGAAGAGAGCTGGACCATACGATAAGCAAAATGTACTTTGAAATGTGTACTTGTGAGAACTCAAAGTTGTTGTTGCTTTCCCAGAGTAATTAGTTAAAAAAAAAATGCAACTATCAAGTTATTTCATACAAATTCTAACTCAAACCAAAGGTTCTATGCTCCTAGAAATTAAAAAGATCATGTCTATGCAACTGATGATCATAAATTTTTTTCCAGGTAGACTTAACATCATAATCTTACAAATTCTCTTATATATTTGAGTTTCTAGATAGATACAGAATCCCAGGGACTTAGAACATATTGAAGAAGGGATATTTTAGTCTCTAAATGTGCAAACAGTCATGCATGCTTGACTGTAAATGCTCCAAGAGGATTCTCCACTTTGCTAAGACTGGCCAAGTGCTTAAATTTGTGTATATGTGTTAGTACTTGCAGGATCAGAGCTGAATTTCTGCTGCTGAAAGGCATGGGGAAAGAAGGATCTAGGTCCGGTCACACAGCAGCTCTCAATAATCAATTGAGAAAAACAGCTACCTTTATTGGACAATTCTTTCCATCAGTCTTAGTCATTGGTCTTAAAAAGGGGTGATTGACCCTTTGGAGATATCTATCACTTCGCTTTGTAGATATAAAGAGAATTCAACTCAGACGTGACAGTTTGTTTTGGTTGACATGAATCCTATCCTTTGCCATTCTGACCCTGTTGCTTATAACGAGTAATGCTTGCTGTGATCGTACTATCCTTATTGCTTACCCAGCTAATTAAGATGACTGGTGGCTGAGCTGATAAACATGTGCTCATCAAAATCTTGTGTTTCTAAGGACATAGTATGTCAAATGCATGTTGCATGATACTATTTCCTTTTTTGAGCTGCTGATTCAAGACATCCCGTTTTGTACACTGCCCTGCATTTTATTGTTTTCCTTAAGAAATCTATGACTTACAAAGGGCAGTGTATATGTGTTAAGAACATGTCTTTGTCATTCTTTGTAAGACTGCATGAACTATGATAGGAACAAGTACCATATGTTTGGTTTCATTTAAAGATACCCTTGCTCTATAGCAATGACCTTGTTTGATTATGTATATTAAATAAACAAATTACCTCCTTTCTATTTATCTGAAAAAAAAAGCCTTTGTCTATCTGCTTATTCAAAACACAGTAAAACATTGTCTTCTTTTGCTTGTCTCGTGACATACGAATTAGATTTAAACAGAGTGATAACACTCTTACCACTGGAAGAATGTTATGCTATATCAAAGTGAACTTGACACAAACATTGTATGCTTAGGAGTATATTGAAATGTGCACTGCAAAGGTGGCAAATAAATACAACCAAACAGACACCATGCTATGTACAACTCAAAAGGGTACATATAAAACCTCAGGAATGCTTAAAATACATTTCACAAAAAAAAAGGGAAAAATCCCCAGTTTTATTGCACCTCTAAACTGAAGTCAGTTATAGCACTCACATGGTGTCCCCCATGCTGGGGGGTTGGACCTAGATGATCTTTGAGGTCCCTTCCAATCCAAACCATTACAGGATTCTGCAACATGGATTGCACTGGGCATTGGATACAGGCAGGCATGCTGGTGCTGACAACAACTTCATGTATGACCTCAGACAATTTTCCTTCTTTGATCTATATTTATTCCCTCCATAGTAAAATGGAGTATAATTTCGATTTGCTTATTTACATAATCTTGCAGGGTCAGAATGGCATTTGAGCACTGAAAGGTAAAGTGAGCCATTTACACAGTGCTCAGTTTTGGAAGGTGGACATTTTTATGTCTGAGGAGGGTATGAAGCTGTGAAGGAAGTTGGATAATGCGAAACTATTTCTTTGATTTTCTGTTCTGAAAGATAGTCTAAAGTTCTTTGTATTAAGGCAAAACCATCAAGCATAAAACATGACTATGCCTTCTATGAGTATAAAATATTTCTGTACAGTGGAAATCCTGATGCTTTTTAGCTGATGAGGCATTCTGCCAAGGGCTGTTAGGCAGGTGAAGAATTCTGCCTGCTTGGGTGTGCTGCACTGCTGGGCTTGGTGCTAGCATATGCTGACACCTAGCACATGGGTTAATTAAGACTCAGGAAGCTTTTCCTCAGGGTTATAAAGTTCTGTTTGGAAGGTGTTCCAGCATCCCCAAGGTAAGAATCTTCCCTGTTGTTGCTGATAATTGCCTCACTAGAGCTGCCTTCTGGCCTTCATGATCTTCATGTTTCAAGATTCTTGGTGCGTGTTGCCACTGTAACTACAAGTTATTGGGTTCTTTTTTTGAAGAGAACTATTTTATGGCAGGCATTAGACAAAGTAAACACCCTGTTTTGAGCTAGTACTAAAAGTAAGGGAGGCTATAAAGTAAGGACCGCTTTTCTCTGTTGTCATAAGGATCATTTGTATATAAGGGGAATTGTGTGAATAGTTGTGAACAAGCAGAGATCAAAGCAGATCAGTTCACCCAAAGATTATTTTCTAAACCAGACAATGAATCCAAACAAACTGCATATCAGCAACTGAGAAAAAACCCCAAACAACTAAAGCTAGTTAGGAGTTATCTGTTTTAGAGTTTTATTTGTAAATAAAAGAATTTTTTATAAGTAAAGAAAATGATGTCATATGCAGTTTAAGAACTATGACTAAGAAAAAGTGAAAGACAGAAGAAGGGCTTCCTTTGCCTAATGAAAAGAGAGAGGTAATATTTTTACCCCAAATAATTAAAAGGCAGAGTAGATTCCCGTATGAAAACACAATGAAGAGCAATCTCTGTCATTTTACCACCAGGTAAACCGGCTGTGGTCAGCTCCTGGCCAAGGTGTAAGGCTAACCTTAGCAAGTTTACCTGGTGGTAAAATTAACACTCTTTGATCTTTGCTTTGTTTTCACCTCAGGACAGCTCCTGCTTCTTAGTTACCTGAAGGTAAAAAATCACACCTTCTTTTATCACCAAAGCTAAGTCCATGAAGCAAACAGACCAGGAATAAGAAGAAATGAGAGCTGATATGTGGCATATAAACATCAAAGGAGGGAATGCAGGGTTTATTTTGCTTCATCAAGAGGAAAAAAGAAATTCAGGAATGAGATATGAGGCAGAATATATAGCGGAAATGGTGAGCATGATTGAATAGTATGTACAATTACTTCACAGTAGTGTTTTAGACAAAAAAAAAGACAAGGAGAAGGACATAGGAGAAATGAGGTAGGAAAACAAGGAAATAAAGGGTGGACTAATGATGTGGAGCTAACCAAGGCAGATAGTCTTTTTCTGGGACTTACAGAAATAAGAATATGTAGGGAAAAACATGAAATGGACTGCATTTGGAAGTGCACTGGATGGTGAAGCTAAAAGAACAAGCATGAGCAACAAGCCCAGGACTGTGCTAGGATAGCAAAATTGGATTACACCACACCAGAGATGGACTGATTTTGACCTCATGAAATCCAATGTGATGTGTAGCCCAGCTCACAGGGGAGCTGCAGGTGGTAGGGCAGGACTTTGAGGACAGCTTTCTACAGAGATAAGTTTGTCCAGCTGCTCTGTTTCACTGGGGAGGAGGTCAAAGGAGACTGAAGAAAGGCGCACAAGAATCTGTGATGGGACCTAGGGAAGGCAGGAATCTAGAAGACAGGGCATGTGGGAGCTACTGCTTAGTCTTTCTGTGCTTTTGACCATGGCTGCATGCACTCAACAAAATGTTTGCCATGTAATATCTGATGAACTTCTATAATTTCTCTGGTGTTCCAGATTGCTGTAGCTATTTCAATACTGTCATATAAATAATTGAGGTTTTTCTAGCTTTAGAGTTTGGGGATTGTTTTGGTTGGTTAGGTCCTCTGTTTTAATCAAGATCATATTTCTGTGAGCCCTAATTTAGTCAGGTTATATGTTTCAGAGCAAACAGCTTGCTTTGCCTAAGTAGTTCTGTGAACTGAGCACTCTGCCCCAAGGCAAGCAAATCCAAAGCCAAAGGGGGATGCACCCTTCATATTCTGCTAATTGATTGAAGGGGCAAATGATCTATAGGAAAAGTTGCATCATTAACTTAATTGAGGGCAAAGCCTAATTAGAGGGGAAATGAAGTAGACAGAGACAGAGACACAGCAGGCCTTCATGTGAGATGTCAACAAACAGACATTGTAACTAAAACCAGACAGAAACTGAAGCACTTCATTTACATCTTTAATTTTAATGTGAAAACATTTACAGTGATTGTGATGTGTTTGTGAGATTTTGGAGGAATGTAAAAATTTAACAGAACTAAACTGAAATCAACAAGTTTTCGCGTTGCAGAAAAAAATCAACTGGATAAAGCTGCTTTAAAAAATCCTGAGCAAACTGACTAAAGTTACTTGACTGCATTTGTGCTTCTCTAGTATATTTGAACTCTACATTCCTGAGGAAATCCAACAAGAACTGCATCAGGAATTTTACAGTAGTGAGTAAATAAACTGAGTAAATTGTAGTGGACCATATTGCCTCAGTTTGGCTCTACAGAAATCCTGAATGAAAAGATAAAATGTCACTCTTGAACATTTGTTTTTTAAATGGTTATTCTGTGCAGTTACTTTTCTGGCATCTTCTTGCTTGCACAAGGAGGCTTCCCTCCTCAGAATCACGAATTCCTGAGCTGTAAACTGGCAATGTTAAATTCTAGAGGCTTGTTAAGTATTTTAAACATTAGTTTAATATCTGAACTAAAACAGGTGGCAGCAGTCTTTTCAGGACATTTTCTACTGTGTTTTAGGGGCTTTTCTTTGGCATGGAGCTCCTTTTTTTACCAACTGCAGGAATACAAACAAAACCTTTTCAATAAGAAAACCCACTTAAGTGAAATGAGGAATGCAAGCAGACATGTTTTGGCTACAGTGCAAGTCTTTAAAGTATATAGGCATTATTATACAATTCAGCTGCAGTCGTATGGGTATCAAGCATTCTTTAAAAATCTGGGCCCTGAGCCTGCTCCCAGATATGCACCAAATTTCTGTGAATATATATAACTAAATAGTGTATAGATATGTTAATAAATGGAAAGGGAAAATTAATTTCATTGCAAAACCCAAGCCTACACAGAGTCAGAAAAATCACCACACACTAATTAACCAAAACATGTTTGAGCTGACCTCTTTTGTTTTATAAGGAAAATTATCAAGAGTTTGCAGCTTCACAAACCTCATGTTTTATTAATCAATGTACTTGCTTACCAAGCAACAGTCATCCCTCCGTTTACAGCAACTGGACATTAAATAGATGCTTTTTTATGTGTATTTTAGACTCCATACTTTTTGTCTTCTCCAGCTACATAACCACTCTCATGCCCCATCTCCTTCCATGCAGATCAGCATTTAACCTCAAAACTTTGTCCTAGATCTGCTGATGTAGCTTTGAAACAAGAAACCTCCCAATTACTTCTTGGAAGATTTTATTTGTGCTGGATCACCATGTCATTCTCAAATCAATTCAAGAGTTTTTCCTCAAGACAAGTGAGAGCCCCTAACCCAACCAAGATAACACCCTGGCTCCCTTGTAATTCAAATTTTCCCATACAAAGCTTGAAAATGCTGACTTTAGAGAGAAGAGAGGAAGAGGCTCCACTGAGTACAGTATTAGTAATTATGCATGTTGTGTGACAAGGAACACTAAATACACCTAAAGTAAGCCTAAACAAATGCATATTGTGCCATTCTTGCAGCTAAAAACCTTCAGGGCAATTCTTCTTTTAGTTCTCTTAAATAACATTAGCTCAAAGCTCATTTTGATGGAAAATGGAATTTATAAAATTATGGGTTTCAAGACAGCAAAACTCACAGCAGTCTACAAATCACCAGAGCAGTCTTTCTTTGTGGTAAAGTTTGTTGTAAAGTAGGTAATAAGAGGAAATCCTGCTTGGATCATACTGGAGTACAATAGTTGAATGTTAACACATTTATTATCACCTGTCACATCCCTATGAATGCATCATTGTGAACATTCATTTGGATCTAGGGCAGCAACATTAATCATTGCTCAAAAAAAACCCCCACAGTAGTTAATTATTTGTCTCAATACATTGCATTTAAATCATCCTCCTCATTAAATCAATTATGAAATAATATAAGTATCCTAATTGAGCTACTAAGAACTAGAACATTGTTGCAAGATAGAACTGTGAAATAATCATATCCTTATTTTCAAATACACAAAGTCTTTTATTCTTTAGCAGATATCATACAGTTTGGGAATCAAATTAGGAAACCCTTCCAGGATGCATTAGCTGGGGTTTGGCAATGTGCTACCTTTGTCTTGTGGCTTTTTACAGCTTGGAACACAAGCAGAACCTCCTTTTTGTGAGTTCATACCATAGGCTGTAAACATATCTTACGATGCAAAGAACTTTTTAACACTTCCGATTGTTCCCTATGAAATATAGAACACAATGGAAGTTATTGAAACCCCTATGTTTTTGACAACATGGCCCAAACGTATACCTAAGTCATTTTCTCAAGAGTGGCATTCACTGAAGCAGATATTGATGTGTGTATATCTGAATTATCTGCCCCAGGCTGCCCTTATCATAAGCAGAGGGAAGGAAGCAGTTTCAAGACTTAATTCATCTGGCTTATTTTAGCTATCTGCTTTGGGATAAGATGAATCACATCCTAGAAGTACCTCTTTTTTTCCATTGACCCAGGAGGGAGTCCAGAACTTCTACATGTCAAGATAAGGATGCCTGCACTTCAGTAATCCATCAGCCTGGTGGATAGATAACACAATATAGGCAACATGAAAGCTCAAAAGCGAAGAATGAATAGATGCAGGCCTTTGATTATTTACACCTGCAGCATCACAGAAGACATGAAGCTATAGCTTGATGGACTTGAAGGACTTGATTATAAAGAGTGGTGGGACACAGCCTAGCAAATGAATAGAGGTGATAAAATGACCTGGAAAATAAACTGCAAATTTTTCTACAGATGGAAATATTCTTATAGACAACAACTACTAATTTTGTGGAAAATATATTCTATCCAAATACTAATAATTTCTGTAGGTTTTAAATTTTCTTTTGTTTTGACAAGGTTCCCATAAAATTTTAGATATTTCAGCTGCTGTCCTTTTCAGTTGTTGGTCTTTCTATAGTAAAATTCTATTTTGAACTCTTATGGCAATATTAATTCCATCAAGTACATGAAATCACTCTAACCACTTTGAAGTCTCAAATTCATTGTCAACTGAGGCCTGATTTGACTTCAGTATTGTTGAAAAATGCTTCCTTACTCTCCTCGCTCTTTCAGAAAGGAGAAATATATGACTTGACTTGTTTTGAGGTAAAAACATTCTAATGGTGATTCATTTCAACAGCAAATCAGTTCCACCTCCAGTACTGACTTGAGCCATTTTTGCTTCTTTTTCAGACAGGTTTCCCGCAGACTTGTTTTGAGGATTGCATTAAATCTGATCTGAACAGTGCCCAGACCCTTTTTTTGGTCTGATTGAATCTTAGGTTTGTGATAGGGTAACTATATAGGCAACTTAGATTTGATAACCTTCTCCTCTGGCAGAAAAAGATAGTCCTTGCAAAATGTAGACATGAAGAGTGTAGGAAAGCCCATCGATTTTAACCTTTCTCTTTCACATCATGGTGCCTCAGCAACATGACAAATATCTTTATCTTTGGAACAGAAAATCTTATTCTGAACATCACCCTTCACTGAATAAGAACTAGTTCTGTCATCCTTTCCTGCTCCATGGTGGTTGGTAAATTCCTTTCTCTTCTCTTTGGCAGGTTGCAATAGAAGTACCTATATAATCTTTCATCTTTTCTAATTTCTAGAGTAAAATTAGACACTTTACAGACTTTTCTTCTTTTTCATTATACTTCCCAAAACAGCCCTTTCTCAAATAAACTGCAATTTATAGTATAATTTTTTTTAAGAAATTTTAAAATAATTAGGGAAGAAGATAAAGGTATTTTAAAAACAATGTTTCCTTTCATAGCAAAAAATAATCAATGTTAATTTAAAAATATATTTTTCTAGACATCCACTGTTAATTACATCTTCCAAGGTTTCTATAAAAACTAACATTTGTCAACAATTACCACTTGGTGCTATATAACACTTCTTTCAAAATATTTGGAGATACCTACTGTGCACTAACTATGGGCAAATGTTGATTGCTAATAGCTTTTATTATATGTGGTCTTGTTACTGGTAAAAACATGATGAACTTTCAGAATAATTTCATGCTAAATCACAACTCATTTTATTTTTAGCAGCATTGTGAATAGTTACATTAAACTTGCAAAACAAAACTCTAAATCCCAAGAAGGAATAAACTGTGAAGAACTAATTGACTTATGAATGGTTTCTTTGCCTCACTGTCTGTACACGCTAAAATTCAGCTCACTGTGCATTTAATAAGTCAGTTACAATTACAGGACATAGATGGTTAATTAGAAACTTAACCTCACTTTCCACAAAGGATTGACATCCCCTTTTCACATAAAATCTGCAAAATATTTGTGTAAATAAATGTGGAATTTTGTGGACATGGTAGCAAGGCAAATTTGTCAGATTTACCACATTTACCAAATTGTCAGATTGCTTTTGGATTTAGGAGGTACAGGCTCTTTGTGAGCGTCTCACAGACAAAGGCACGCTGATCTTAGCCCATTGACAGCAACAGAGTAAGTTGCTGCTGTCTTCTGTGCCAGGAGGATTCAGCTCAGAAGACAGCAACATGGGCTAACATGAAGGAATAAGGGCTGCCCTGTTAGCAGGGCTCTTTCCCAGGAAGTCAGAAGATGCTCTATGCTCAGCAGGAGATGTCAACAACTGTATAGAAGTTTAGGTGTTTCAGATTACATGAAGAAATTGTGACTTATTCAGAAAGGTCATATGTAAAACATTCTCTTTAGATACATTCCCCTCAAATTAGATCAGCAGTTTACACAAATAATGTATTTTAGGCATTGCTTCTTATAAAATAACTGAAAAAAACATCTCTGAAAGGTGCTTTAGGAAGAAAACAGAAGTCAAAGCACGTAAAAAAAAGAAAAATAATAAAAAACTTAAAACAAAGAAATTAAAATTAAAAAACCCTAAACCAAACCTAACAAATAAACAACCCTCCCTAAAACAAAACCAAAATAAAACAAAAGCAAGGGTAAAACCCTGCTTCTCTTTGTGCTGGGAGGTGGGCTTTGCCCACACCAAAACTCGTGGGGATGTTATAGTGGTGACAATAGCCACAGCATTTTCACGACATTTTTGTGGCACCAGTGGGAGCGGCAGGAGCCGGGGCTGGTGGGGAGCAAGCAAATTCTCTGGCTGTCTGAGACATGCTCTTGAGCAAAGCCCAGATCTTTAGGCTTGGGTCAGGGAAGACAGGATTTGGCTCACTAGGATGTGTGAGTAGATTAACATGACAAATTAACTGTTAATCCAAGTAGTAGCCAACTATTAATACACTCCTTAAGAACACTACCTTAGTGGTTTGAACTTGTAGCTCCTGGTGTATTTTGAGTTTGGAGGGTGAATATGAATTAGTCCCCTGTCTAGAGGCACATGTAGTGGTCATCTGGGTGAACAAACATAGGTAAGACTATCCCACAGCCTTCATAAAGATACTGAGATTGGAGTTAGAATTTGATCGTGGACAAGACACTTCAGACTTTGGATCTGAAAGAATGAAGATATTTTGGAAGGGGGAATGAGTTGGAGGGAAGTGTTCAAAGCCTGTCACTTTAGCCATGTTGCCTTATGTAGCTACTAACTATTAATTCTTTTCCTCTGCAGAGCTCTGACTTGCTTTTTTTTAAAAAAACCTATTACCTTATTATTTGGTAGCAATCAGATCAGTACCAAAGTATTTTAAATATCATTGCAAAATTTTCTTTGCTCCTTTGAAAATAAGAACTAGTCTGACAATTCCCTGCATCCACCTCTATTTCACTTGCTTGCAAGTTTGGTTTTACTTTTCTTGCAGTCAGTGGAAAATCTCTGTGAATATAGCTAGAGAAAAGGAGATTTCAAGCACGCTTGCTTAAGTTCAAGTATTCCAATTTATATTGGTATGGGGAGGAAAAATTTTACAAATAATACCTAAATAATAAGTTTTAATTCCAAGGGCTTAGTTAATTTAAATAATTTAATTTTAAAATAAACAAAAAAGAACAACAGGTATGTCACTCAATTGCCAACAAAAACAGGTACGTAGCTTGGACATATTCATGCAAGTAAATTTACTTTTACCACTACTGAATGCTTGGCTCTATCAGTTTAAAGACAATTTTATCCTCACCAATGACTAAAGGACTAGGTCCTCCATCTGTAATGACCAAATCTCTCAGATATGTTTCAGTCTTACAGATAGTTTTCAATCCCTGCATCTCTATGTATTTACATTAGCAAGCTTTTATTGTCCAATAAAAATAAGTATGCCAAATTTTACCTGAACACATAAAATATAAAATACTGCAGAGAAATACACCGGTAGTTTGTTTTTGATATGGAGTTTTTCATTTGTACAGTAATTTATTTTAAGTTTTGCTTGTCAGTAAACTATTTTTTAAATTATGTTTTAAATTATATATATGCTTATATATTTATTACATATACTTATAAGGGACAGCCTTTGCTTATTTTTTAAATACAAAAGGGTTCAGGGATTGCACTGTTTTCAGGACTTCAAGCATTTGTTTTGTTTCCCATGATGTAGGAGACCTTGATGATAGTTTGTAATTAAAGCATTCTATTTTTATTTTTTTAAAGAAAACCAAAAATAATAAAAATGAAGATGCCTTATTGAAAAGGAAAAAAAATAAAAAAAAAGAAGAAAACATCCAACCCAAACCCCAAAACTCTACAGGGTTGTAAGAGGAGAAGAAAAAGACTAAAAGTTCATTTCAACATAGTGATTTATAGGGAAAGGCTCAGCAGCTTACATAAAACCAAAAGGGGAAGTGGTCAAACATTGGGTCAAATCTCCATTCACATGTTTTGTAATAAAAGGTTGACTGTAGCCTTTGAGCCTTGCTTCCAGCCACAGACAATGGCAATTGCAGAGCAAGACTAATAACAGGATTTAGCATAAATCCAGCACAGGAAGTGAACAGTTGTACTGGCAAATAATTAGCCAGGGAACTTTTTATGGCAACATCAGGATGCTCTCTGTGTTTTAAAACATTGTCTGCAATTGTGAGCATGGAAAAAAAAATGAATAGCCACTTCTCTCTCCTCCCTATTTGGAGAAGACTTTTAAATGTGGATCAGTTTTACAGAATTTAAATATATTTTTTTCTTAGTCTAATTTTGTAGCAATAGTATAAGTATTGAATTTTCATTTAAAGGGTTTTTTTTTAAATGTTCTTTTTTTTCTCACTGGTTTTTTTTTTTTTATTGCAAGGTGGAGTGTGTTTATTTTGCATGGCTAACAAGTGGGTTCAAAGCAGCACTTTGATCTTGAACCCCTGCCAGATTGCAACAGCTGAAAGCCCCCCTGTGCAGTAAAGTAGACCTGTACTCGCAAAGCCTGGCTAATTTGCAAAGGAATGTCAAAATTACTGGCACAGCTGACTACTGCAGTGCAGTACAGTCTATAGTTTTTCTAATGAATGGAGATCTGCTTTTCTCCATATGTTTGCTTGTCACTTGTTAGAAGACTGAGTATTGACTTCTCTAAGCAAGGAATTTCTGTCATTGCATTAAAACAAACAAGCAAACAAATTAAACAAAACCAAACAAAACCAGACCAGGTACTGTGAAATTTTTACTTTTCATAAGAGATACTTTTCTGTTAGACAATGCAATTAGATCTGAAGAAAGCAGCCTATCTGCTCTTTTGCATTTTGCAAAATCTGCAAAAAATTCAAAGACTAGCTAAGGAAGAATATGCAGGTTATATGTGAGTGCTGTGAATATATTTCTACAACTTTAGTCTTCATCAGTTCTGCCCAGTGAGAGTGATATTTCTTCTCCTGGAAGTGAGATACATTAATGAAACTCTTTGAATAAAACTCCATCTCATTTCCATTGCCTTTATATATCTGCTCCCTGGACACTGAAAAAAAAACCCCAACAAACAAAAACCCCAAAACAAAACACCAAACCCCAAACCAAAAAACCCAAACAAACAAACCCCCCTTCCCCCAAAACAAAGAAGGAAATAAAATCCCCACCCAAATCACCTGTGAGGAGGCTGTTTCCTCTCAGAATACAAGAAACTAGAAGTATTTAAGATAGGGTAGAAATTTCACAGTAAGTCGTTTGGTTTGTGTATTATCAATCTTTAGTTTAGTGAAGGAAAGCAATGACAAAATCTTTGGATGCTGATTCACAATGTAACTTGAGAAACAGATGTCCAGAACTGCACAGTGGTTGTCTATAAACCTGAGTCTGGCTCTATAGAGGTCAAAGAGGGAGCAAAGTACCTCAAACCTTCTGAGGACAGCAAATCATCAGCTGGATGCCCAAACTGGACCATGGGGTACACGAAAGAAAGAAAATACCTACAAAACTTACATACCTTTCAGGATTTAGGCTGTATCTGTTCAGCTGATAGTGAAGCTATAGTGTGTTGCTTTATAGATGCTAACCTAAGCACTGCCAGCAACAGAAAAAGCAAAGAAACAGCAGCTTTCTGGCAGCTTTGGAAATTGGAGCATAAACTGTGCTGTGTCCTTGAGCACACTCCACTTTAGCATGAGGGCAAGGGAGTCCAGAGCTCATTCAGGGTTAACACACATTTGTTGAGGCAATTAAGTATACACAGGGCTTATATTTTTTTCTTTTGATGTATGTGTATGTGTGCAAATAGACAAGATTGGCAAAGGACTAGAAAAAGGAAATAATATTACCTATAATATCCCAAGTAAGGAACTGAGGCACAGAGACATTACCAACAGGATTTTCAGAAGGATTAAAGCAGCATGACTTTATTGACTGTGTTGCATTAACATCAAATGTGGTTTGACCCTCAGTGATTTCTTCAAAGTAAGACTGGAAGCAGAACAGGAACCAAACCCAGGTCAATACTCAACCCACAAAACCATAATTACTTTCCTTATTTCTTTTCTATATTTAGGGGGTAAAAAAAGGTGACATATGCTTGCAGGGTGACCTGTCATGCTGCAAAGTCTCTACTTATACAACTCCAGTCCCTCTCATTTTAACTCTAATTTTGAATGCTGTCTTTGGCATTCTGCCTTGGACTTCTCACAAGGCGCTTTTTTTTTTTTTTAGGATTTTTTTTCTTTATTTTCCTCCTCTTCTGAAAAGGGAGATAGTAAATGTGAATAATTATTTCTCTATGAAGAACAGATCTTTTGTAGTCAAGTTTGGCATCACTGCCATTTCTTATTTTTTTAAAGTTTAAACTAAACCCATGATATTTATACTGTGAAAATCCCCAAGAGGTTCCAAATGAATCATTCATCTGAGCTTCCAGCAAGAGGTTATATTTTTTTTTAAATGTTCTGTTTATGAGAGCTCTTTTCTGTGTAGTTTGGTTTGCATTCTTAGAGAATTATGTTATGAGCATTAAAATTCTAATTTTTTTTTAATGGTTCATACAAAATATGTAGATCAAACCAGTCATCAATAAAAATAACTAAAAAATTACAATTACAGAAATATAACATGCATTTAAGAGGAATGTGCATAGTGTACAAGTTCTGGTATGCAGTATGTGTGCTATGTCTACATATTTAGAAAGGGAGAGAACAGAGAGAAACCATTCAAGGAATGAAGAATGGGGTCAGATTTAGAATCAAAATTCACAGATAAATTTGTATCTACAGCAGTATGCTATAGTTATGTTTTATGGCTAGCAACATCTGTGAAGTTTGAAGCACAGCTTTCTTCTAGTAACTGCAATTACATGTATAAAATAATGTTTTCCTTAGCATGTAAGTTTTGAATCTGTAAATTCAGAGTCAGATTTACCTGCCCAATATAATAACAATAATAGCAAAACCAATAACAGTAAAATAACAATAATAATGACTTAGTACATGTTTGCAACTGAATGCTACAAAATCAGCATGATTGTGTTGGAAAACGCATCAGTCTCAGGAAAGTGATAGTATATTTGCAAACAAAATTGTTGGGTGCCTTGGGTATGTAGAAAAGTATTTTCGGACTGTCTCAGTTTCCCTAAGATGAGTCTGCTTGGTTGTTGGGACATTTGCCCCCATGTTGGTATGGCTGTTCTTTAACTGCCAAATGCTTTTAACCTGTTTGTAGTATGGAAGATACTATAGAGAAGTTACTTGAGTTCCAGACAGCCTGTCTTGCATCAACGGTAAGCTGACTTAATCAAAATCTGAAAATTAGTATACCTCACGCTTTTGTTATCAGATCTTTCTTTTATATACCAAATTATAGATAAAACTGGCGTATTAAATACAGGAAGAGAGATTTTTATGTTATTTATTCTATTAGCATTAATTAGTTATTTTTTTAATTTATACATGCTGAAGTTTTCTGAAGTGACTTTGTTGGGGAAAAAAATGGGAAGATCCCTGAGAAAAAGAATTTTTTTTTCCTTAATTTCTTCCACAATTAAATGCAACTGTAATAAAAAATCATCATGGAGAATTCCTAAAGTCAGGTTCCACAGAAACTCTCTCTCTGTGATATAGCACTATATAATTTTATAGTAATTTGTAAGAAGAAGTTAAGTGTTTGCTAATGAAGTTTATAGGTGATGAAAAAAAAGGATTAATGTCAGTACAGTTCACCAAAAGTGCATTCAAGCACTGTATGAAGAAGAGGCAGCCTTGAAATCAAGCACGTTGTTTAAAAAGCAATGGCAATTATCTGCTGAGACAAAGTTCACTAACACTTGCAATATACAACATATGTAACTCAGGATTTGATGGTTTTCATAGCACACCTAGAGGACTGAATGCAGATGTCACTCAGAAGGACCTCACAGCTCCAGTGAAGATGTCAGGTGGATTATCAGAACAGGCCATCAGCCCAGTACAGACAGCTGAAGTGCATGTATGTGCTCAGAGCAATAGTCTGTGCAAAAAACTGAAGGACAAAGACCCCTCTGTGGACTCTCTTCTCCATGGAAAAAGGGATCACTGCATCCCTGACATGGGACTGAGTCTCAGGTACATTAAGCAGGATCTCCACTAGCTTTAATCACCTTGTGTAATTGTCAGTGTAGAGGAACAAGGATCTCAACAGGGCAATTTATCCCATCCTGGTAAGCGTCAAAGCTCGACAAGAATGCTTCACTCAGGTATTGTTTTACCACAGAAAAGGCTGAATGAATTGTATAAATAATGAGTAAGTTACATAACTCCAGCTGCTGACATACACAATGAAGACACAAATAAGTGCTTTTTAGACTCAATTCATGTGTCCTGCTTTAGATACCTTCTCTAAAACAAAATTAATCATGTGAAAGAATTATACAAATGGAGTCTTAAAAACTCTATGTAACTGCATTTTATCAGATGACCTTCATATTAGGTGTCTTAAATGGAAAATACTAAATGTAAATAATACAAGTTCTACCATACATGAAATTATTTTTTTCTTTTAAGTCTTCAGGATATGGGTGGTGGCAGAGAAAACAGTGAACAAAACTCATAGAAGAAGGGGAGGGAAACCACAGAAGAGTGGCTTTACCTTTGTAAAAGAAGAGGTAATGACAAGGCTCAGAATTATACAGAAGGTGGAAAGAAAAGAAATAGAAGTTTTCCAGTGAACAGCCACTCCAATGCAAATGAACATTGGAATCATAGAATCAATTGGGTTGGAAAAGACCTCCGAGATCATCAAGTCCAACCCTTGCTCCAACTCCAGTCTGTTTACTAGATCATAGCACTTGGATTAACATCCGTCTTTGACAATGTGACCCACTGGCAATTGTCAGTATGCAATGACAATAATTAAGTGTTGGGAATTAACACTGAGTTGTTAATTGCATGAAGAAGCAAAACTAGTTAAAAATTTTAAAGAAATTATGCTGAAAATAAAAGTATATAATTGGTAAAACTAGGAGGAAAAGGAAAATGGAAAATTGTTGTATTTCTTTTGAAACTATTATAGTCACATTCATTATATGTTTTGCCATATACTTCATTTGAGGTTTGTTAGTAATCTCTTGGTCTGGTCTTATACACAAACTTAGTCTTGAAACTGATTAAGTGAATTTTGAGAAAACAGATCAGGATTACATAAAAAATCCACCCTGAAAATTTACTTAGTATTAAAAAGCAGTATGGCTGACTGCAGCTCCAAGCTCACAAGGTTCTTAATTTATCAGTATAAAACGTAGTATTAGAGGCCAGTGCTCTTAACAATCACTACTACAGAAGTCATTACTTGCATATACACTGCTGATTTCAACATGGAGTGATTGGGCTGGGTCCAAGAGTAAGATAAGTTACATGAGTAAATGTTGCTTGGTCAAAACCATGCAGTGAACAAAAACTAAATTAAATGTTGTAGCTGCTATGTTTGTGGAAAGAGTGGGAGATGGAGAGGGGGGATACTATATATACTGTGTATGTATACATGTAGATAAATGTATATATATTATATATTTCAAATAAAAATACAGTTTATGCCAAGAGCACATTGTGAAAGAGTAAGGAACAAAAATCATAGGGAAGGCAAAGACTAAGGCTTGTATTTCAGTTAGTAGATTTCTTTGCCACTGAATTTGTTCCCTTCAGACACTGTTCTGTAGGTTAATAATCTTCACGATTAGAAAGTGTTTTCCTGATAATTCATCTAATTATACCCATCCATAATCTCTTCCCAAAAACCTCTCCTCATTTTACCTCTTTGGCATAGTCTAAACAGGTCTTTTCTTTCAGCTTGGTCTTTCAGCTAAACAAGCCTTTTCAACTCAGTAACTGGCTATGTGATACCCCATATAACTGGAATCCAAATCTGCAAATTGCTGAGCAGTCCCAAATTTCATTGATTTATAAAAGGCAGTGAAGGTTCTTACCGTCTCACAATTTAATGACTAGCATTAATAAAAATATATGCATTTAAAATAGACAAAAGAATTCAGCCTTGCTATGCATGTAAACTATCTAAACACAAAACTGTTTCTTCCCAGCACTCTCTTTTTCCAAGAAAGCGTAGACTTAGGCTTTTGGTAATAATTACTATAAAATATTTCCTTTCAGGAAAGTCTGTATCGACAATGTGTATATTCTGGAAAGAATATGGTTTACTCTGATAATTTTCTGGGAAGACAGGACTTTTAATTTTAAGTGTTCAAAAATAAATATTTCACCAATACTTACAGGTCCCATTCTGTGAGGAGTGAATGCCACAACTCCTGGGATAGATTCTTATGTATGCCAGCTTCTACAAATTAAATACTCTTATTTCAGCAATACACTCAAGTTGCAGTATCCTGAAAAATACTGACTCTAATTTTCTTAGTTGTTGTTCAGCTAGTACTAAATGTCCTTTTCTCCTGTTTGCATTATACTACCTGTACTAGGGAATAATGCTGTTCCCAGTGAAGGACTTAAGGTACATGGCTTTGTAATTGTTTCTAGACATCTAAAGAGAAAAGACTGCAGACTCTATCATTATGGGGTGTGGGGGTTCAAGTCACTTACCTCCATATATTTTGAAAGGAAACCCCAAATAGCTAAAAATAAAGGCACTTGGGACCTATATCTATATTAAAATACTTAGATTTCTTTTCTTCTGTAGAATTTTAGCAAGTTACATAAGAGGACTGCTTCTCATGGCAACCAGAATACCTTCTGGAGTTTTCTGCTTGAGAGCTATGAAGATAGTGTTCATGATAGAATTAGTATTCATATGATTAAGGACATAGAAAATGTTTCCAAGATTGTCACTGTTATCAGACAGAAGGTGAGAGCCTCTAAAGTTTTTAGGAGTCTGATGATGGGAAAGTTGAGAGACCTTTCACATGGCTTGGTCCTCTATCAGACCAATCCCTAACCACTCAGGAAATTGGAAACACTTGGTGTAAATATATGATCAGCTCAGTGGTGTTCTATGTAACCAGGACTGACACAAAAAGTGGGAAAAAACTCAGGTGATAGAGCCTACCAGTGGCACAAAACTATTGAGGACAGTCAAAGCTGACTGAGTAGAATCGTAGCAGGATCACATGGTAATTGGGTGGCTGAGTAACAAAACAGAAGGTGCAATTCAATCTGACTAAGCAGAAAGAAGCATAGAAGGAGAAAAACAAACCTAATTAAATATATGCTTTTAACTATGTATTATCACCCAGAAAAGAAAGATTGGAGTCATTATGGACAGATTTAAAAAAATATCCAAATACTACAGAGCTATAAAAATTCAATTTTAAGAGTAGAAAATCCTGCAAAAATAGTAAAAACAAAACAAAACAAACAAAAACAAAAACCGAAAAAACCCCAAACAAAATAAAAGCATCATAGCCACATTTGGACATTCTCTTCTGAATCTGGTTACCTGTCTCATAAACATCATAGCAGCCAGAAACTTAAAATGAATTGAGGCCAGTGCATGACTGTATATTTGAGGCAAGTGAAGAAAATTTGGACCATATTGAAATTGTTAAAATTTTTGGCTAAAGTTTGCACAGTCTGTCCTCCGGGATGTACTCCATTATTGCAAGATGCCTTTTCAATGGTTTCTTCTTCCCAGATGAGCAGATCCTGAACACCAGCCCCCCTGGTTGCTGAGGGCCTTCTTTATCTTATTTTACTAACAGAGCTATCTCAGCTGTCCACAGGTTCAGCCACGTAGTGGCAAGATACAACAAAGATTTATTTGGGCAGTGAGAAAGAAGGAAAAACATTAAATTTTCTTCATCCCTCTCCCAGATTCAGCATCAGTCCTTCACTGGACTCCTCTGCCCACCCTGAGTATCACGTGGCTCATAGTAGAGGTGCGTCAATATGTAGCAGTTTTGCTCTTCTGCTCTTTCACACTCACATACTACCCCTGCTCCACTGTGGGCTGGGATTGATGAGGCACATCCTCCTACCAGCTCATCTTTGAGCTGAGAGAAAGGCATAGCTGGACTGAATGTAAAGGAACTCATAGGAGGTCACTAGAAGGTCCCATCTACCATCTGCTGTTGGAGACAGGATGTTAGACTAAACATACTTTAAATCTCAATAAATAACCTTACTAATATGAAGAACATTTAGATACATGACTTTCATTTTCTAAGCCTAAAGATTATATATCCTTGAAAAGAAAGAAAACATCACTAAACCATATATATATAAAGCCAATATAGTGTCTATAAATAAAATAGGATATTTACATGATTTTTTCAGGTGGAGCTCTTCCCCTAAAAATTATTATCTCACCAAGTTTTCATCAGAGTGTCCTTATTAGCCTTTCTTCACAAAATAAGGAGCTGTTTTATTGACAAAGCTACAGATGCAGGGAGAAAAGGTAAGATGTCCTTTTGAGGCAAGTCTTCTCATCTGACTGCTGGATCATTTAAGCCACCTGTTATTTGATCCCTGACCTTGCCATGAGAAATTGCTTCGTAGTAGATTGCAGACTTCCATTGGCAAACATGCTGAAATAGTGTACTCAGAGAGTGGTTGTTGATTAATTATGCATACTTCGTGTCAATGAGATCTCTGAGCATGTCAGGGGGCTGGAGACAGAAGGAGGTGTATTGTTTCTGATTTTCTCTACTACATAACATTCTCAGTCTGCACAAACAGAAGGGTCAGTGCATCTTGCTGTTTTTAACAAAACTTGCACATGATATTTTTCTAGCTGAAAAAACCAAAAGGCTTATGTGAAATTACTGTTTAGAAGTAGGCAAGAGGAATGCCAATTGAATGTTATTTGCGAACTGTTACTTGTGCAAGGGAAAGCTGAACTGTTTAAGAGGAAGTGTAGTTCATTATCTATACACTGAGAATCTGTAGAACTTTTTTTTTCCTCTGGTATGAAAGTGCAGCTGTGATCCAGTAAGGGATCCTGAATACTCTGAGTTCAAAACTTAGTTACTTAGTAACCAGAATGGAAATCAAATCAGGGAATTAGACAGCCTAATATCTCCATAACCATAGATGGACCAGGTGTTCTCAAGAGGTAGCATGAACTTCTAGGACTGGCATTAAAGAGCGTGTCTCAAGCCCTTCCTAGAACTCTGGAAGACAAGAGTTTACTCTGAGGCTAGGTTTGGGCAACTTTTTTCCAGATATTTCCCAAAAGATAGTCTTAAAAATAGATGACAGATTGAATATTGTGTGCAATTTTGGGCACTTCAATATAAGATGGATATTAATCTCTTAGGGAGTGTCCAAAGGAGGGCAATGAAGATGGTGAAGGCCCCTTGACGGGAAGCCATATGAGGAGCAGCTGAGGGCACTTATTCTGTTCAGCCCGGAGAAGAGGAGACTAAGGGGAGACATCATTGCAGGTACAACTTCCTTGTGAGGGGCTACGGGAGGGGCAGGCACTGATGTCTTCTCTGTGGTGACCAGTGACAGGACCAGAGGGAATGGGCTGAAGTTGTGTCAGGGCAGGTTTAGGTTGGATATTAGAAAAAGGTTCTTCACCCGGAGGGAGGTTGGGCACTGGAACAGGCTCCCTGGGGAAGTAGTCACAGCACCAAGCCTAATAGAGTTCAGGAAGATTTAGGATGATACTCTGAGGCACCTGGTTGACTTTTGAGGCTGGTCTTGTGCAAGGCTATGAGTGGGACTTGGTGATCTTTGTGAGTCCCTTCCAACTCAGCATATTCTGTAATACTATGCTTCTGTATAAATGAGTACATATACATATAATATCCTAGTGTTTATGTATCCTGTCTAAGTGGAGAGCTCTGCATCCAGGGGTGTTTGAATAGAGCTGTGCCCCAGATACCCTGAGAATCTGAACTAATAGGATTTTGTGTGACACCATCACTCCCTCCTAAAGGTGCTCTGTACTCCTAGGAATGTACAAGTCATAGGGCCAGAAAGGCAGCAGGTAGGAAAGAACTTGACTCTGAAACATCACTTTTTGGGAGAAACAAAGTTTAAGGTAAGTCATATGTTATCTAGTTCCTCTTAATAAAAATGTTTATGTTTTCTTTTACTGCTGCTACTGCTGCTACTGGATATAAAACATGAAACCCCCTACATATATAAGAAAATGGAACCAAAAAGGCTGCTCCAAACCACCATCACCCACCCCACATGAAAGTCATAACTGGAACCACAGAAATAGTTTGCAATAGACAGACCTCCTTTTTGGTAACCTAGAATTAATTGAATTTACAGAGTAGTACTCTACTTAGCAGTATGTCACATCCTAGTTCCTAAGTTCTTTCCATTTCAATTTTTCATCCCCTTAACTCAATTTTCACCCTTCTTTGTTTAAAAGAGTCAAACAGACTCATTGCATACTGTGCTCATAATGCTGCCTACTAGGACATCATCAACTCTTCTGGAAACATGAAAACTTGAAGGTCTTAACAATAGCTTGCTTCTCCAGAAACTGTATCATTAGAATTATTATTTTTTTTTTACTATGAAGTTTAATTTGCAGCTGTATTGCTTACATTGGAGTGATTAGAGCTCACCATATCTCTGCACGATATCTACTCATCTTAGGTAACTTAAACAACAATAAGTAACTAGCAAATTTTGCTTTTTTTCCTGGTTTTATTGAAAATGGGATAGAGAGAGAGAAATGACCTTAGAAAAGTGGAGAGGACAAAGACCTTAAGGGGATATGGGAAAACTGAGAGCCTTTTAATTGAATCAAAGCTTATTCTGATAGATCACTAGAGATCTGGTATGTGAAATATTTGCCTCATTTTCTGAAGCAGCACTTTCTACATGCAAATTGCTATCAATGCTAGTCCTCTAATTATTTCATATTTCAGTTCATTTGGAATAAAGCTGAGTAATTTATTGATGATCATTGTGTTCACATAACTCCTTTTCCTCACATATTAAAACCTGATAGTACCTCATCATTATCATAATGTATTAGAACAGTCACTAGAAGGTTCAGCAAAAAGATGAAATTGCAATTCAAAATATATTTCTCTAATTCTGATGTCCTGTTATTGTAGGAGACATTTTTCATTTTATGTAAATATTTTTTTCTGTAGTTTTCAATCCAGTCATCTCATGTTACCTTTTGCAGGTGTTGAATGTGCATAACATTTTGATCTCAAATAACACAGACTAAAAATCACCTAAAAGAAAAGGAAACAACAATAATATGTAATTCTTCATATGGACAGAAAGTATATTCATACTTAATCCTTTATTGAGTCTCCATTCTGCATTCTTAATTCTTACAGATCTAGATATATCACTATTGTGTAACTGGGATAAATATTTAGGCATCAGATCCAACACTGTTTGTTGTTGGAGGCATGCAGTAGTGTGTAAGCACTGAGGTAACTGTGCCAGTAGCGTTTGACTAAATGCAGATGAGCAATATCAAAATTTCTGTTCCATATGAAACCTTCTAATATTGAGTTTTAAAGTATTCTTCTAAAGAAACTATAAAAAAGAAGATGACAAATAAGCAAGGCAGCAAGCAAATAAATAGAAGTGGCTCTCAAATAAGGGGGAGGGGAAAAAAAAAAAGAACCTAGAAGTGTTGCATTTCTTCAGCATCCTGTAAGTAAGTTTTTAAGAATGATCTTGAATACAAGACACTAAACGTTAAAAGTCTGCAAGTGATAAACAAACCTTTTAAAGTTTTGGCTTCCACTATTATGAGAGTCAGAACCAGGTGACAAAAGGAGGTCTGGTGGGAGTAAAATGGAAATTGTCTGGGGGAAAAAAAAATAACTGAAAGGGAAGGAGTGGGTGAGGAGACCAATGGAGAAATACTGTAATGAAATGAGCCTGGAGACTGAGAGGAGGGATTAATCTGTCTAAGTAAGGCAGAAAGTAACAAAATGAGAAAAGATGGCATGGGTAGGAAGACAGCTGGGAGGGATGGGGCAGAACATTCTCTCCTCTGTGCACACTCCTGCCTGCAGGAGGACTCCAACAGAATTTAAGGTCCCAGAATCTCAGCAAATCTTGGGCAGAAACCACTGACCACCATTAACCATCCTCTGGCTGGTTTGTCTGGTCCTACCAATCCTCTGCAGCAGTGACTCACTGAGAAGGTACTCTGCCCTCAAGCTGTTGGTTATTGGTCTTTTGCAGCCAAAGCTGGTAAAATGAGACACCATTCTCACTCCTCCTCATCTTAAAATCAAACCCTCTTTCCCATTTAAAACATCATGAATGGTGACCAGAATAGAAAGCAAAGCAAACCCTGTTCCACTAGCCTGTCTGTCAGAGAGGGTAACCCACAGCAAGGAGTGAGGCAGGCTACCAGGAGAGGCACCTGACTGCTTCTGTCAAAGGCCATTTGTTCCTTGAGTGAATAAGGTGTTTCCAGCAGGCTGGACAGACATATCTCATGTTTATTGCTTGTGAAGTTCAAAATATAGCTCATATGTTTCCCACTAGCCCAGTTTCTGCATAGATGGGGGCAAAGAATTTGATAATAAGGCTTTTAACACAAAAATAAAATTGAATTTCAGTTCTAGAAATTTATACTGTCTTTCTCCGCCCACCCCCTCTTTTTTGGCTGTGTCCATTCCTCTTTACTTGTAGAAATCAGTAAGCAAATTTACTTTACTTTTAGAGAAATCTATTTTTTCCCTAAATAAGTGTTTTATAGCATTTAGAAATGTTTTGGCATTTACACTTAGATAGAATCTGTTTTCTCCCAAATGATTAGCAAAGTATGCTTGCTAACAAAAAATGAAACCCTTCTTATAACTACAGTGCAGATTTTCTCCTTTAACTCCATTAAATCTCAGTGTAGTGCTGTTTGTTTAAACTGACCTTCCCCAAAACAACTGCAGTATTATTGATTCAGGTTCTGATTTTCTGATCTCACCAAGTATCACATTTTGCTTGCATGCAACCACAGAACTGCAGAATGGAAAAATAGCTTGTTAAGTGCTTCTCTCTATGCCTGCAGTTAAAGCCCGTCTGCTCCTTTTGATTGATATCTCTATCAAAGAGCAAATACTGTAAAAAATCATATAGAATGTGTGCAGCTACTTTCTATTGTGCTGAGTTTTCTGGAAAATATTCCTGAGACTCATGAAAATATATATCGTTTGTGCTCTTTGGAACAAAAATTAAAGTTTTAGCAAGTGGTTGAGAGAGATTCTTAATGTTTTCCTGTTAAAAATGAATTTGTGTGAAGAAATTTTAATAATGAATTTAAAGAAAGTTTGTTCCAATCTTAGTTTGTGAGAAGATGCTGAAATTGTGGGTTGCTGCTAGAGAAGGAAGTGTATTTTTACATGTGGCTATTGAAAACAAAAATATGGTAACCAGTTGTGAACAGTGCAACTCAGTGGGCAAACTCTTTTGCAGAGAGCTTGTGACACTATTCCTTGCTTTACAGCCACAGAGCACTCTCAAAAAAATCTGATTTCTCCCAGAAATAAGGTGGCCATTTTGTATTTTCTTATTAAAGCTTTATTTTACCTAACTTTATCCAGAGCCAACATGAAAGTGCAAATAGAAAATGCATCTCTATGTTAACATGCAACTGCATAATGTACTTATTGTTAAATTAGCTGGTTATTTGTATTTGTTGATGTCATTAGAGACCCACATTTTTTACCATGGAACTGGACAGACAGGATTAGCCCAGAGTTGCATGAATTGGTCATAATGAAATCCAAACCGGTGAAAACTCCCCTGAACTTGTTGTGAACTTGAAGTGCAGGCTGTGCAGAAGACATTTTCAAAGAACAACCTCTTCTCCCAAAATTTTTCATAGCGAGACCAGAAGTAAACAGGCAGTATTGTTGAGCAGAAGTAAGAAGAAAGCGTTTATCTGTCTGGACTTCTGATATTAACCACATCCCCATGAACCCTCTAAAGACCTAGATCATATTAACTGTGGGAACACTCAGAGCAGTTCTGGCTGTAGGCCAGTCAGGAGTTTCAGAAACAGCTACAAGTTAGTTGAAACAGGTGCATGTAATAAAGAAGCCTGAAATAAAGAACCAGAACAACTGGGCTGTGTCAAGCTGAAGTTACTATTACACAGGGTTGTGCAAAATTTTCACAAGAAGTTTCAGAAACCTCCAAATCTGTGCTTTACTGCATTACTTCTGGGAATTGATTCACTGAAAAGGAACAAAACCAATGTATTTTCCACTTGCAAATGGACCTAATACCCAGCAAAACCTTTACATTTTTTCAAAACCTGCACTGTTTGAATTGTTATTGTTGTATAAAGTTGGCCTGTTTAGAAACAAATAGAAAAGGAAAATTTCTGTTTTAAAAAGTCAAGGAAAAGGTAGGCATCTGACCTCTTAGTGCAGAACAAAAGCCAAAATCATGTGCAATCTTCTGTACAGGTCTATCCTATGTGTTTGTGGAAAGCTCTTTTTTACATGTAGGTGAAGAAGAAAAGGAGACAAGGGGCCATGGTGAATGCAGGAACATCTTCAGAGCTCAGACCAGACATTATCTCTGGACCGTGTTTGGTAGGCCCTTCTCTGGCAGAAGATCTGTGGCAGTTTGTCCTCCACCTCCCACTCCAGTGATCCAGAAAAAAAGTAGTAAATTCATCAGTGAGTCAGACTAGATTGCTGGGATTTTGTAGCATGTATATTCCTCAGTATAACCTACCAGATGATGACTTAGGCAGGACAATGTTCGAAAGCCCATGACATCTCTTTCCCCTGATTTGACAGGCCAATAGTACTAGTAGTGTATGAATCCATACAGATACAGATCAAGTCACTAGCAATATCCAAGATGCAAAGAAGGCCAAATTTTTACCAGCCCTTACACATAAGTGTTAGATGTAAGAAGTACCAGCAGTTTCTGTCATGATGATATGTACCTGGGAAATAGTCAAAAAATGTTCTTTAGACAGCACTACTTTGGAGCATAAAGTCAGTCATATAAGGAAGGATGCTGTGGTGAGTTAAAACTGTTCATTAGCGTAAAAATTACCAGCTGTCAGAAACAGTACATTAATTGTATTTGATATCCTGGTGCTTTCTTTTCTTTATAGAATCAATATTCAAATCCTTAAAGGTTTAAAAAACAGTTCTTTGAAACTGGTAATAAATACTTCCTAGAAATATGTACTGGTTCCCTGGAACCGCAGTATGAATAGCAATAAAAATAGAGTCTGGCAAAATCACTCGAGTCCTATTGGACTTTTCCTCAGTATAGAATATGAAAGTTAAAGAAGTTTATGGATTAACTGTATCGTATTTTTTTTCTATGAGATTTAAGGTAGTGTATTTTCTGCCAAAGTTTTCAACATATGGAATTCTTGTTATAAAGCTAATGATCTTGGTGACTTAAACTAAGCGTTATAGAAAACAAAAGTAAAATTCTTACAGAACCTTCTAGTTATGAATGTACATCAAGTTGTGCAAATTGGAGTTGTAAACTCGGCAGCTTATTGCTCACATAACATAGTTCCTAACTAAAAAGTTGTCGCTGAGAGAATTCTATATCCATGTCTTTTATAGCTGCATTAAAAAAAAAAATCCCAGATAAGTCACCTGTAGAACAAATCTACCATATAGACAACAAAAGTTTTGATAATTTTCCTGCCCTCACCTTTGGTAAAAGTGCATCCAATGACTTTCATGTGTCCAACACATGGTTTTGCTGTGTTTTGTCATGTCTCCTTTTAACCTGGGACAATAAAACAGTAGCAAAAGACACCAATAAATATCTAAAGATATCTAAGTATTTTTAAATATCTTTGAAATATACTCTGTGTGGGTAACACAGTGGAGAAACAGAACAACACTAAATGCTTTTACTGATACTCCTGTATAAGCAGAATATTTTGACAGTATAGAGAGGGCCTTTTTGTGCACTAATATCATCAGGAGGCTGAGATGTTAGGAAACTAACTTCTTGTAGGACTGCTTAAACCAAAAGAGTGAAAGAATGGTGATCGAATGCAAAGCAGCCCCACTTGCACTTCACTTTGGGGTTTTAGAAACAGGATAAAAGTTTGAGCTCAATAAAAGAGGAAACTAGCAAGCTAAGGTGAGAGACTCAGTTTTGGTATAAATAAGAAAGGCCTTAGAAAAGGCCTTCAAGAAGCGATCAGAAAGCCACGATTATAAGAGCATTTTTATAGATGGAGGTGTAAACTATAAGAGGACTTTTCTGGAATAATATAATTCTGGCTTCAGCAACAAAAGCCTAAGGCAGTGAAAGAAATGGGCAGCTGTAATACTGAAACACTTAAAAGAAATAAAAGTTGATAGCCTGGAACTGTCAGAAAGCAATCAAAAATACTAAAACCAGTCATTATGCATAAAAAGAGGCAAAATACTTATGAGAGATGGGAAGCATCATTAATTATAACTACCTCAGTTAGCTTCTTAGGAACATCAGTTCTATGATTGTAGTGAAGAACTTCTGATAAAGTAACATTCCCTTTCTAGACAGGCTTCCTATGTGCTCCTAGGAAGGCAACTAACATGCACCCACTAGATGCCAGTCTGTAATGAGGGAAAAGTTCTTCCCAGCCTATAAAAACATGCTTTGGCTGAAATCCAACACAGAGAGAGAAACTTAGCCATAGGAAACATGAAAAACAAACCTCAGAAAAAGGCAAGTGGAGGCAAAGTAAAGAGATATAAAAGGGAGTCTGGATGAAGCAACTTAAACTTTTTCCAGTCTAATTACAGAGCACCCTTACAGCTTATGGGCAACCCAATTATACCATCATGATCAAAATTCTCTCAAGCCTTTCCACACTTCTCCACATATGAATCTCCCAGTCAGAAGGTTCTATACTCTCTTGCGGAGCTATGGATACCTCTTCCTGAAAAAAATCTCAAGTAAGAAGTAGGGCATATTTGCCACAACTCTGACATACAGTTGACATTTTCTCATATTCAAGAAGAAAAAAGTCTACATTCATGTATCCAGATGATGAGCCAGGGAACCAGCAAAAGGTTAAGGATTGAAGTTGTAGTTGAATACATGCAAGTGGTAGTACAGGCTTTCTGATTGCCAACATGCTGCAAGTCAGACCACTCAAAACAAGAAATTCAGGTTCCTTGCTCTTACCCTCTCTCATGATGTATATGCCTACAGGAATGCCACAATCATGGTTTTGACTAGGTGAGGATGTCCTCTGGGAAACTTTGGGGACTCTTGGGTCCTCAGCTCTCTGACTAAAATGTTGCAGCACCATGGAGCCCCATCGAGGCCAGGATGAAGAGCAGTCTTATTAAATACATCAAGCAAAATGTGCTGCTGCAGGATGGAAAACGACAGGAAGAGCAATGCTTCTTTCCCATTCTCCACTTTGTTATCATATTCTTCTTGATGTTTACAAAAAGGAGAGTATGACTGGGCTGGAACATGAGAGTGACACTGATGTGGAAAAAAAGATTGTATGAGACAAAAAGTTGAAAACGTCCTCAGAACCACAGTAGCAGCCAGTTCTCTTAGGCCTGGAGGAAACAAAAATATGAGTTCTTAGTGTAAATGTTCATCACAAAAAATAGAGAGTACCCCAAGGGTGGGTACGCAGTGCCAGTGTGCTGTAGTTGAACTGCAGTGCTCCACAGCAATGCTGGTTTTGTGTCACACAAAAGTACTCCTGTGCCTCAAAACTGCATCTGAGCATGCATGTCTGGGTGGGCACACACCACCTGCAACAGGAACTGGCCTCACAGAGTGATAAAGCTTTGGAATTCCTTACCAGTGCCTTGGACTATATCAGCGAATACTTAAGTGTGATAATCATAATGACAAGTTGATCTATATACTTGATAACAATAAATATTTGATTTATTTTAAAATGTGATTTGTACATGCTTAGGTACTCAAAAAAAGATGGCTGATCTGACTCACCTCAAAAGTCTCATGAACTTTGGGAGAGACAGCAGAAAAGTACTTTTGACCTTTAGCTGTCTGACACAGCATTGCATGTGTAATTCTTATTTGACATGGTTACCTAAAAAATCTACAGCAAGCATCAAAGTTGTAAACATGAGAATTGATAAATTTATGCTACTGATAAAAAAATCCAAACTTGAATGCTATAGATTTCTACAGATGCCTTGCTAATCCCCGTTTTTCAAAATAGCGAATAAAATTTTAATTGATACTTACTTGCAAAAAAAATTAAATAAAATAAAGTAATAATCTCATCTCATTCAAACTTTCAGGACTGAAAACCAATTATTTAAAATAAAGATGACTTCTCATAATGCAGAAAAGCCAAAATGCATTGTCAGGATCATAGACAGGAAAACCAGACTCAATGAAAACACTGGAATAGTGAGCTGCAGAATGGGAATGCAGTTATGGTAAAGTGATATGATAAAGATTTGCAAATAAACTTCAGAGGGAAATCATACCAACCACTTTTTTTTTTGGTAGATAATACATGGGAAAGGGTCATTATTGAAAAAAAAAAAAAGAGAGAAAAATAAGGTTTTTTTCTAATTATGTATAATTAGGCCATGAACTTTATTGGCACAAGATACTGTAGAGAGCAGAAGCTCAGCATTACTCAGTAAAGGACAGGGCAAAAATTTACCTTATATTATGCGGTTTCAACTGTCCTATTGAAAAGCAGAAGACATATCTGTTACATTGATGGATTCAAAATATCTTGTCTCTACAGGCAAAGTATTCCATAGCTATCTGCAGTCGAGTCTCTTGCACATTTATTTGGGGATGATAACAATACAGTTTAATACAGGAAACTGTACTAAACTGATTAATTAATCCTGGCAATTTGTAAAGAAGCAAATGCCACACATATATAATACAAAGCTGCTGAAGCATTAGATTGAAAAGGGTGCAAAGTGGTTAAGTATGCAAGAGATGTTAAGGCTGGAATGTTTATATTAAATGTAAATGTATTATACTCTTAAAAGTCAGCATTTCAGCATTTGCTAAACTAATTACATCAACAGATTTTATTTAGAGCCTTCCTTAAGAATAGAATCTTCTTTTTTCTAACTGCAGTCTTTTTTTTATTATTTTAATGGATGCATGACAAGTGTGCTTATTTTCCACCTCTTTTTAAGAAACTTGTTATAATTCTCTTCTAAGACATTTGAAATTCAAGTTTATAAACTTCAAAGAGACACCTAGGATAATCTGTGTACCATCTGAGTTACTGCTGAGGTGAGTCACGGGTAAGGAGAATCATTGCTTTGTTATACTGAGAAATAGAGATTTTCAGAGTTGAAGAAGATTAACTGACAAAATTTCTTTTAAAAATGAGATCACGTGAGTCACATTGATCACAACATCTACAAATGATGCACTTTAAGGAAACAGCTTGATGTGATTTGAATATTTTAAAAAATGGGACAAAAATCACCATGTTATAGATAATGTAATATATTCTAGATAATAATATATTCATTTATGTTTTAAAAGAAAACATTAAAGGACTGATATTTTATTGGGTAGTACATGGTGTAATACCCTTATATCTTATCCAAAAAAATTATCCTACCCAAATTCAACCACATAATTCAAGTACCTAAGTTAGGATCACACTTGTCCTAGGTAACATGCATAGTCAGTAGAGAGAAATTATTTCTTTGAGTGCAATTCAGTTAGTATGAAACTTAAATCACTGCCTTGAGGACTTGATTTCTACTTAAGGAGGAAGCAGCTGCACTTTTACACTTGGAGTCTACATGTATATAGATGGAATGAACATGAGGCTAGATATCTGAAAAGGGGCAATGATGTCTGCTTTTCACAGCATCTTATATCCAATTCAGTATTTATATCCAATTGAAAATCAAATTCAGTGTCCACATGTCTGTAGCCCTTCACTGAACAACAATAATCTTCCACATATGCCAAACTAAACCAAATTTGGGCTAAATAACAAAGAGTAATGGGAACTGGTACAATTGAAAAATGACTGCTGGGTGCTTTTATTTTCAGGAACATACACTGGGATTACCATAAATCACAGAATCACAGAATATGCCAGGTTGGAAGGAATTTACAAAGATCACCCAGGCCAACTTCTGGCCCTGCAAAGGACCATCCCTTGAGTACACCCATGTGCCCAAGAGTATTCTCCAAATACTTCTTGCTGCATTCCTACTGCGTGTCTCAGGAGTTTTGAACACTAGATAGCATCAGAGAAGGGTTTGTACTATGTGATACACCTTTGTGAGTACTTTTATTTTTTTTTGTTTTAGTAGAGAAGAACAGGTTCATCTGAATGAAAAATAAGGAAAGTGAGCACTACATGGTGACCGGGTAGATTTAGAACTCTTTTTTCCTTCAGTCTCTATAACAACTTCGGTAGGTGATTGTCCTGTCACAGCTGAAACATGCCCACAATAACACTATTTTAAAGTTTTATCTTGTCCAGAGATGGCAGAAACCCAATGTGCCATGAAAAATGGAAATGAACACAGATATCCACATGTGCCAAGATGGGTGGATTGTAGGACTCTAGAACTCTCTGGTATTTTCTAGGTGCTTCCTTCCAGAAGCACAGGGTTATTTTGCAAGATCTTAAATGCAATTTTATACAATGTTTTACTGGAATAAAAGAAAGCTTTTTTTCTTCTCCCCATTTTAGTTTTATTGTTAGAGAGAATAAAAATACAGGGAAACTGATAACCATAATTTGTTTTATGACTTCAGAGACAGCCAGTATTTAAAACAGAAACATCATATTTGACGTGTTTATAGGAAAAAATACAGACTAAAATGTAGTTTGTCACACAAAGTATTCCTTGGTAGGTTAGATAAATAGTTTATGAAGAGTATTGAACATGAACATGCCAAAAGCAATGCAAGTTACTGTGAAAGCTATGATATTGTACAAAGTATAACCTACAGCTACACTACAGAAGACCTACAGTACTGTACATGTACAGCAGAACTGAGCAAAGCTGCCAGGTTTTGCTTCACTGAATTTCTGCGGCAAAACCAGAAAATCTTACCTATAGGGCCAGGACTCCTAAACATGGATACATAAGCATACAAATGCCTGAAAGGTGCGAACACTCCAGAGTGAAAAGAATTATTTAGGAATACAGACAAATCTTTGAATATTGAAGAATGAAATAAGGACAGGGAAAATGGGTTTAGTGTAAAGTACTTTACAACTACATACTTTTCTCTCTAGAAGAAACACTAAAAGAATGGCAGCTATATTACTTGTAAAATTTTGATGATGCACAAAGACTGCACTGTTAGTGAGCTTGACTAGAATAGATGAAGGCTGCTCACAAGACTCCTGCCAAGCATTGATAATGATTACATTACTAAATGGAATATAAGGTGACTCTGGTGAATTTCTGTACTAGTGATCATGTAGTCAGTCACATAACAGATCTCAGCATGGGAAACTTAATTTCTCTTTACAGTGTGCATGGTAGCTTGACTTCTAATACTTACTGAAAGAAGAATATTTCTGGCATAGGTTTTTCAAGCGAATCTGTGACAGTCAAGTACTTACCACAACTGGAAGTTCAAATCTTGTTCTCTGACAAAGCTGACAGGCTCAGATATTGGAACTAAAGGTCAAGAAGAATATTTTGTTAGGGGGAAAAAAAAGCAACACAAACTGTAACTCCAGAAACAGGAGAATAAAATGCTAGGTTTGTGTTACACACTAAGTAACAATAACAACGTCTTACCCTAAGGAGCCATCTAATGCTTGGATATGTTTAGTGCTTCTCTTTCCTGAACATACCAAGTATGTAAAATGCTCTTATGTACAAAATGAATGAATAAACTATTTTCTTTTCGTGATTGATGCATGTGAAAAGTACCTCACCTAGACATCCATTTGCAGCCTATGGTTTCCATATTTTTTACAGTATCAGGTCTATATAATGAAACAGAGGCATATGAACATTTAACTCTGTGCTATTGGGGTTGAAGAACTGTTCTCTTTGGTCAAAAAAACACACCACTATCATTACTCTTTTATTTCTGTCTTTTGCATAGTTCTGGGGACACTGGAAATGTGTACATACATTACTGAACTCTGGGGCATGTATGAATATCTATGGTCTTACCACAGGGTCATACCTGGGCACACAAACAGTCCTTCCATGGCCAAAGCCACTCTCAACTCTCTGAAATAATTTGCAGTAAATAGAAATCTCTCTGAGCATCAAGTCCATTCTGTTTGATGATACCTGTGACATGTAAGGCAATGGTCTTCATTCTGTCCTCACTTGGCATGTGTACAGAAATAGGAAAACCACCAAAGATAGGAAGAATTGATTTTTTTTCTCCCCCAAGAAAGACTACTTCTGTTTTGCCTATAAAATACATTAAGCAAATTGGCTTTTGCATTAGATCAAGTCAGTAATCCATGGAAGAAACAGTGCTCAAAGACATCAATGAAATCATTGTGCTACAGCCTGTGCATATTGTGCTGCCTCTCTTTCTGGTACCAATCTCCTGAGTTGAATTGGAACCTGTATGAGCTCTCCCCATTATTCCCAGCTGGCATCTGACCTAAGGACTGTGATGCCTGGTTCATAGACAGATGGACTCCTAACAAAAAATATTCATTTTCTGTGTTCACAAGTTGTGTGACCTGGGAATAAACAATGGGTCCTTCCAGTACTGCCAACAGATTTAATAGCATGCGATATGGAAGGGGTAATAAAAATGACTTTTGCAGGAGGGCTCTACAGAGGGATCTGGATAGACTTGAGAGATGGGCTGATTCCAATGGGATCAAGTTCAAGAAGGCCAAGTGCCGGGTCCTGCACTTTGGCCACAACAACCCCATGCAGCGCTCCAGGCTGGGCACAGAGTGGCTGGAGAGCAGCCAGGCAGAAAGGGATCTGGGGATACTAATTGACAGGAAGCTCAACATGAGCCAACAGTGTGCCCAGGTGGCCAAGAAGGCCAATGGGATCCTGGCCTGTATCAAAAATAGCGTGGCCAGCAGGACCAGGGAAGTGATCCTTCCCCTGTACTCTGCGTTTGTGAGGCCACACCTTGAGTGTTGTGTTCAGTTCTGGGCCCCTCAGTTCAGGAAAGATATTGAGGTGCTGGAGTGGGTCAAGAGTAGAGCAACAAGACTGGTGAAGGAACTGGAGCATAAGTCCTATGGGGAGAGGCTGAGGGAGCTGGGGTTGTTTAGCCTGGAGAAGAGGAGGCTCAGAGGTGACCTCAGCACTGTCTAGAACTACCTGAAGGGAAGTTCTAGCCGGGTGGGGGTTGGTCTCTTCTCCCAGGCACTCAGCAATAGGACAAGGGGGCACGGGCTCACACTGTGCCAGGGGAAATTTAAGTTGGATATCAGAAAAAAATTCCTTCCAGAGAGAGTCATCAGGCATTGGAATGGGCTGCCCAGAGAGGTGGTGGATTCCCCATCCCTGGAGATTTTTAAACTGAGATTGGATGTGGCACTGAGTGCCATGATCCAGTAAATGAACTGGAGTTGGACCAAGGGTTGGACTTGATGATCTCGGAGGTCTTTTCCAACCCAATCAATTCTATGATTCTATGATTCTTCTAGGAATCAAAGCATATCCAAATATGAAAGGCTCTAGTACAAACTACATTTTTCTTTCAGTGACTCTAGATCTGATCTTTTTCCTTACACCTATGTTAGATGAAACAATTTGGGGGCTATATATTAAAACAAAAACAAAAAAACCCCTGGAATCTCAAAACACTAAAGTGAAATCAAATTACCTAAATCAAAGAAACACTGCCATTCAATAAGAGTGCTTCAAATTTACATACTCATTCCTTTGGCATGCAGAGCTATGCCTTAGCATGTACCCAGAACAGCACCATTTTTAGTACAGCAAAGTAGCTCACCACACATTTTTTCAGCATCCTAGGCTTGGATCCAGAGAAAAAGATATCTCATCCTTCCTACAACCCTTGGAGAACTTATCCAAGAAGCATTTTCAGAGTAAATGTAACACACACATGCTCCTCTTCATCCCAAGTTACAAGTGAAAGCTTATGCATGAATATGGCTCACCGATTTTACTAAGGTGTTTCATATACATGTATGAGGTGAAGTGTGAAGGCACATCAGAGATCAGATTTAGAGCTGTTAAATGCTTTTATAAACTTACCAGTTGCCAACCTTTGGCATACTGCTCAAACAAAGTTGACTTAAGCAGACACAGGAAATTCCATATGCACTAGGCACACTGGATTCACACTTCTCCACAAATTAACAATGCCTGAATAGCAGGTCTGGTGCAGTGTCAGATCCTTGTGGTGATATGCACCCTGCCATCGATAAGTTCACATATGGTCCCTCCAATGTTCAGCACAAACCATTCCTCCCAGACATGTACAATTTAGTTCACAGATATAAAGCAAGTCTCATATATTCTAGATATATCAGAACTATTGCACAGGCTCAGTTTATTTATATATGCAAAGTCATTGTTACCTGAGGGTAGTCAAAGCTGACAGGAACCCTACCCAGGCAGAGGACAGGCTATAGCAGAAAGCACAAGCTGTGAAAGACTAGTCGGAGGCTTGAAGCCACACCAACTCTCATGGTAGATAGGTGAATCAATCAGAAAAACATCAACAGACTCACCTAAAGTTAAAAATAGTTTAAATTAAAATGTGTTAAAGTTCAATATATGCATGTGAAAATAAGGACCAGTAATCATTTTGCTATATTAAACATTCTGGTCATAGCCAAAGCCTCCATGATCTGGGAGGAAGGGCACTCCCAGTAAGTGACAGTCTGTTCCCTGAGGGGCTCACAGGCTGAAGAAAGGAAGAATTGTTATCCATGTTTTACAAACAGAGCACGGCAATGCAGAGAGATTGAATGCTTGGCTCAAGGTCACACAGGATGTCCAGGGCAGACCCCTAGAAATGAATCTGCATCTGAAGGTCCACCTTCTTGTCTGTAACCCAGACAGGTTTAATTCATAAATATTAATTAAGAAAAAAAGAGAAAAACCCAGCCACTTTCCAACAACTTATGGAGGCTTTGTCTAGCATTTTCAACCAACTTCTCAGTCTAGCAGCTAAAATTTCATTGCATCTTTGGAAACATAACCGTAACTGTTTTGCCTCAAGCTATAATATGTATACTGCCAAAAGCAATGCCTAATCCTGTAATATTTTGCTCTGTTAGAGGTGTCATACTGCCAACAAGCAGCAAGCTTACTGAATAAAACTGCAACCATTGAACAGTATCTTCTCTGTGTCTGTATGTCTTTTGGCCTAAAAAAAGTAAATACACAGCATTAAGGGCCTGATCCTACTCCCACTTAAGTGAATGGCAAAATTCCCATTTACTCCAATGAAAGAGGAAGTCAGCCCTAAAAGAACTGGTGATTTTTTTTTTCCTTAAATTTCTGGCAGATCAATTCATGTGCAATTTTCAGCACCAAGATATTGGTTGTGAAACAGTGTCTCCATATATAATTTTAAAATAATGAAGATGTATTGATAGTGTACAGAGATGTAATAAATCCTAAATAAAGACAGAAAAGCAGGTCTTCCTAGGCAGTCTTAAAGGGAACAGGAAGGAAAGTGGATGATAAAGCCTGTTCCAATATCTCGTGATATAAGTTATAAATCCCAATATAAGGGTTTAAATTCTTCACATTTTAGCATGGTTCACACACACATACAAAAAAACCCCCAAACAAACAAAGAACAAAACCAACAACAAACAAAGCATTGAAATAAACCGTAGATGAATCATGGATAAAGTGTTGTCCTTTAGTATTTATTTCTAATAACATTAGACTTCTGCCTTGCATCTTTGAATAAAATTCAGAACTCATTGCTTTCCTTTCACTACTCTCTCTTAGGCAAGTGCATCCAAGTAGTGTTTAAGTATGTTTTATTTATGAAGCTATATTTAGAGTGCATCTCTTTAGATGTTACTTATTTTGTATCTCAAGTCAAATCACTCCTTCTTTTCCCCTGCTTTCTTTATTGTCTTTTCTTCCATGATTCCTAGCAGAGATTATGAGCTCTTCATACTTTTTCTTTCTATTTGATTATCTTGGGCTGCCAGTGCACTTGATGCCATGTAGATTGTGACTCCATTTTTTTTTGGCAGGTTACTTACAGTATCAAATAGCTGAAAATGTCTCCCAGCACCACTTAAGGCAGTTTTTAGCTGAAATAAATGTCAACGTAAAACTTATCCACTTTGTGGACTCTAAATTCTCTTCTTCTCTTACATAACCTCAACTGTAGCTAGTCTAACAGTTGGTAACAATATTAATCTCCCATGTAATTTAGTGACAAACATAACTCTTTTGATAATATGAAAGCATGACAGAACCAAATTTTGCAAAAATGAATGACAAGACACAGTTCTAGTGTGAGAAGGCCCAAGTACACTACTTCATCCTAAAAACAGAAAGCATTTTAGATCTAGACAGAGCTAAGTGTCAGTGAACAGCCCTCCAGCAGTTACCCCATCAGCATGAAAGGAAGCAGAACATATATTGGAACTCTGAGAAATCAAGACCTGTCAGGCATTGCCTTCCATGGAAGAGATAAAATCATGGTAAAGACCTGAGTGCTAGGAACAACAGCATTAAATATTGGTATGGTTCACAATTCAAAGCTGTGTAAAATCAGGTGCTGAAGGCACCTGAATCTGGGATAGAGAAATAGTTAAACTGGTTGTCTCCTGCAGGAAATCAAAGCACTTGCTTCTGGACAGGTGTTGATCATGAGTAGCTAATAAGTTAGGCTGTCTCTTCTTGGCTGTAGGCTGTTAGTTTCCACCATTTGAGGAGAAGACTCTGCATCACTGCCTAACATATTTTTTATTATAAAATAATAGTTCCAACAGAGTCAGTGAAGAGGAAAAAGTGCAAACAGGTATCTATGTCTGCAAGGAGGCAGATCTGCTAAACAGAGAGGGTCAGTCTAACACACTTCTCCCTGAAAATCAGATGCAGCTGGAAGAACTTTTGGATTCCCAAAACAAAAGCTAAGCCTGTGCAGAACCAGATGTTATTTAGAAACAGGCAAGCAGATAAACACCATAGATGGAAAAGTACTTTTTTAAAATGAACAGATAATGACGGCACAAGCAAAAATCAGTATAAACTATTTCTGGACAGGAAGAAAAAACAGGAGATTATTTGTAATTATCAGAGAAGTAAGTTAACTAATAACTTTTCAGTAGTAGTCAGAGATCAGGAGAAAAAATTCAAAGATGTAGGGATAAGCACACACAGCACACAGTTAGGGCTATATCTAATCATATGTAGGACTTACCCACCGTATTTTTTGGAAGAGAATGAATTTAACCACGTGGACACAGGACTGGACATGAATTTTTTTCTGCTCAACAAAGCATATTTTCATATTTTGAAGGTATAAATCAGTTCCAAATCAATCAGTTCCAAATATAAAAGGGGCTTGGAAGAACGAAGCAGGGACATATTTTAGTCATTGCAACAGTAGATACAGTCCACATCTATAAAAAACAATGAGATACTTAGTGGAGTTTTTTGGCTGCAATCAAAGAAAAATTAATTTCTTTGAGAGAACCTAATTCTTTCAAGAAACTCAATTCATGGAATCACTACCAAGTTGCTGTTTTGACTGAATTAATCATCAGTACAAAAAGCAGGTGCTGCCTGAGGAATCTAGGTGTTTTAAGAGGGAAACGTTTCTCTGAATGATAGCAAAATACAAAAAGATGTTCCCTTAATTTTGCATGTAATTTTTTGAAATTATTTTAGTTTGTAGTTGATGATAATATGCTAGTATCTTCACACAAAGTATTATATGTTTGTGCCTTGAAACATATATGAAAAAGAAATTTACCAGTTACCTGGGCTTAACTGTGTATTACTGAGCTCATGGTAAAATCTAGAATGCACATCTCCATTTAAAATTGCAATTATCTAAAGAATGTATTCCTGTAATAATCCAAATTATTGTGATTTTACAGTGCATTTATTTTAAACTGGCATGTCAAAAGAGAATTCTATCTCTGTGAGCTCCTGTTGTGGTATAGAAATCACAGCGGAAGCTTTGCTCCTCCTATATCTTTTAAGAAGGCCAAAGCCTTAAGAGTTCAGCTGCATCTGGAATAGCAGCATCCCCATGTCAAAGCCCAAGACAAACACACATTTGATAAACCTTTGATCTCCCTAGGCTCAGTTCTCAGTCCTTGACTTCCAGGGCAGACCCCAGCTGAAACAGACAATTTGGACTCTTACCAGCAGGCCCTTTGTTAGAAAACAGCTTAGCCACCTGCAACAGTCCTGATCTTCCCTGAGGAATCTCTGGAAGGCCACAGTCATAAGTCAGCATTAGCACCCTTATCGTTTCAGATAGGCTTAATATTTCCCTTCACACCAGACACCTAGCCATGTACAGTGAGCTTACTATATCTGATTGCAAATGTGCAAGTGATTGCATATTTCTGTACATCTGGACATCTGTCAGAGGTGGAATGAACCATTACTTCCTAGTTAACACAGTGAACATACATTTCCCCTCAATCATTTTTAACTTGGAGAGAAACAGAACTAATTTCCCTGAACTTTGAGGGACTATAAAGTTACAGCAAGGTTGAAAGCTCCACTTGAATACTCACATGTCTAAAAAATTTTTTATAAATTCACTCATGAACGTACTTCAGAATAACTGAGAAAATTAAATTCTGGTCTATTTTTATCTCAGTGTGCTTTAGCTATATTTTATGCAACACTTATATTTCCTCCACAGGAGGGAGATTTCTGATCAGTCTCATCCTGCTCTCAGTAGATTGGTCCTTTCACCAACTTTTTTTTCGTTTAATAAGAGTCAGCCCATTAATTTCAGATGGGATTTCGTGTACTGTACTGTGAGCAGCGGGACTGCATCACTGGAGCCCCTGACAAACACAAATACAGCAAGCTCAAGTGTTCAAACACACCATGGGCTTTGGCGTAATGCTGTTTCGCCAGCCCAGAGCTTTTCCCCAAAGCCTACCGGCTCCTACACAAAATGCCTTGGAGACTCTCTGTGCAAAATGCATGAGTAGTCCTAGAACAACACCATCCCCATTACAGAATGATGACCATTTTCCAATAATGAATACTGACCATTCTATAATTTTCATTACAGAATCATGACCATACTCCCCAGCTGTGACAGTCATGGGCTTTCTCTTAAATATTTTTCCTCTGGCCTCAGTTGTCTCAAGGTCTTGAAGATGGAATGCTATCAAAGCACTAAATGGGACTGGGGATCCTCTCCATCTCACAACCCCAGATCCAGACCTCCTATTTCTCTTTACTTGACAAGGAGTGGTTGTTTCTACATTTCCCTGCCCCAGCTCCATTTGAGCATACATTTTTGGAGGGATAGTGATGCCAAAGTATGTGCTCCTGGCAGACAGGAGCTGAAATGCTCATATTAGGCAAGGCAATGTTGCTTACAGCATGTATGCTACTGAAACATCAAGAACCCAGGAAAGTTTTGTGAGAAGTACTGAGGAGTCAGAGTGGGCAGATGGGGTTCCTAAAGATCGTTTTTACAGTTAAGTACTTTTGTTCTTCCTGACAAACACCTTTTTGTATTGGGACTATGATTTACTGCTGGAGTCTTCAGAAGCAAATAGATAATAATAACCCCTTGAGCTCGACAGAAATACATTTTTTAAAAAAAAAGTCTAGGGAAAAATTTGGTAGTGAATGGCAGTTAGTTATTCTAATCTTAGAGCTGTAGCATTTTTAATTTTCCAAAGACATCAGATATCTTAAAAAGCTAAGCAAACCTGGTTTTCAGCCAGAGGTAATAAAACACAAACCAGGGCACAAATGGGTCACATATGTCACAGCCGTGGGGGCAAGATAGCAAATAAGACTTAGTAATGACATACCTGCCCCATCCTTCAAACCATGATGCTTTACAAATACAAGGGAAGAAAAAGGCATTACTCACTTTTTCTAATACTTTGGATTTCTAATAAACAGTCAGCCTAGCCAACTGTTGTGTTAGACATATAAAGAATATAAATTATAAGCAATTTAATTTTATCACCCCACATCCTTTACAGAATAAACCCCAATTCTTTTCAAAGCATGAGTAAGAGGAATAAGACTTTTCTAGCTTTCTTTCTGCTGTCCTCAAAGGGGTTAAAGAAGCCTAATACAAAGGAGCTAAGCAATGCCTGAAACGGGATAATAAATGTGACACTCTCTAACTATCAGTAGCAAATATTTGAGCTTATCAAATAATGGAGGAAGTGGTTTAGTTACAAATAAACCAATCTCTCATAAACCAAGCCTTCACACAAGGTAATTTCACTGAACTGGAGCAGCTAAAGGCCACCAGCAGGCAGGACTCCCGGTCCCCGTACACTCCCCACTGGCCCCACCTGATTAATGGGGTGGCCGAGCCCAGGGATGCCGACCAGGGAGCTGGCCTTCCTATCAGTGGAGCGGCAATAAATAAAGGATCGCAGAGCCGGTGTGAGGAAGTGACTCATCCTCCTGGAACACAGCGGGATTTGTGCTCTCCCCCCGCCGCCCTCCTCCCCCTCTCCCCCGTTTTCCTCCACTGCAGAGACCAGCGTGTCCCAGAGACTATAGTAGATGTCACCGCTTGGCACTGGCTATGCAAAGAGAGGACAAATATGTGGGTGTGATGTGGATCTGGGACGGGAGCCTTAAAGCCATAGCGCTCACTCTGGAGGGACCATCTGGGCGAGGGCGAGGGCGAGGGGAGCAAAGCAGCCCGTTTCAAAGGACAGCTTCTTCACGGGAGGTAATTTGCCGCTGCTGCTCCTCCTCTTGGTGGCATGTAAACATTCTAGAGGGTGAAAATAGCAACTTTGGTAAACAGTAGCAGATTTTCCTTTCAAAAGTTATGTTAAGATTAACGCACAGGGGAGCTGAAGCAGAAGGAGGTGGAACTGAAGCCGAAGGAGTTACAACGTTGCCCATGGCTAGGCTGGGGGCTAAAGCGGAGTTTGGCCACTGCATTAGCATCAGTCAAAGCATGTGGTGCTGCCAGCAGGGCTGAGCCATATTCCTCTCTCTCCACAAGCTCCTGTGCCCTCACCAGCAGCTCCTTTTCAAGGGACATGACGCCCCATGTCTGCACAACCATCAATGGAAGCACAAGTTTATTTGGATAAGCATGGCAGGACTGTTATCCTGATGGCAGTGTACCTGTAGTGTAATTTCTAGATTGGACTCCTATTTTCTCTATTGTAAGAGTATGTGACCTCACTGTAAGCATGCAGGAAAATAATTCATACATCAAATACATTAATTTTCTTCCTCTCACTAAACAGTAAGGGCCTAATGGGTATCAGTAACAAAATTGGTTACTGCTTTTTGTTTTTCACACCTTATATGGCTCTTATTTACTACATAATTCACAGTACACTAAGTAAGCACACTATTTTTTTTTTAATTCCACATGCTTCTATGTAAACTTGTGAAAAACCTTTGGAGAAGGTAACAGACACTGATAGCCTTATTTCAGAATGCAGTGACAACTAAAAAAGGATTATAATATAGAAAGTAATACAGACAATCAGTCATGCTGGTATTTGAGAATATAGAAAGAAATTATGCATGTACATAGTATCAGTGAATCTTTTTCTATGTCTATAAATTTGGATAAGTTTATATGCAGGCATAGACATAGAAGGGAAAATCATCATCACGGCTAGGATTCATGAACCAAGATTTGGGAAGAGCTCTCCCCATGTGGGTGTGTCCTTCAAGCCTGCACAGTGGATTTTTTAGGTGAGGCACAGTGTGAGCAGAACTGGCCCCACCCTTTAACCCCTAAGGTTCATCTGCCACAGCCGAGCGAGCTTGGATGGTGACAGTGAAGTCCTCAGGACTAGAACCTGCAGCCCCCGGTATTCCCAGGAGGTCTCCCATCCAAGTACTAACCGGGCCTGACCCTGCTTAGCTTCCGAGATCTGATGGGATCAGGTATCAGGGTGGCATTTAACTACCTAAGAAGTTAAAATGTGTGACTATAAAAACAGATTCAAAATATATCATGTAACAGCCATAGTTTTTGACGTAAACTTTGTCTCCATTGCTTCCCCCTTTGTTGCAACCATTACTTACAAAACTGAAAAACTCCATTAGCAGTTTGATGTTCAGTCCTGAATGGGGGCTTATCTCTTCTGGCTAAAAGTCAATCAATATACAAACACTTCTTGAAGTAAATGTAAGTACATCACTTGACACAACATGAAATCACCTAGTCAGCTACTGTTTTCTCTACTGTTGCTGTTTCTAGGGAAAAACAGACTTTAGTGCCTTTTAAAATAGTTTTGAGTTATACCAATGACAGACTTTAGTGAGTTCATTAGTGTAATCTGTGATTTTCAGGAGCAAAAGTGGTTGGAAGATAGTCTCAGCTGCTGGGACTACAGTCATGTTAGAAAGCTCACTCTTGTTGCTGCAGGATTTCACTGGGGCAGCTGAATCACGGGGCATCCCCATTCACCTGCCAGCTGTGCAATGCAGCCACAGTAAGTGTTCAGGAGCACCAGTTAATGTTAGTATCAGGCTATTAACTGAAGCAGTGGCATGATCCCATTAAAAGTGACCATTGCTCCACAGACAGAAAATTCAGATGGCTGGAATGGAGGTGGGATGAGGGATGTGCTTCAGCTGTAGAAAAGAAACCCTGCTTCAATCTTAAAGCCTTACCTTCAAGAAAACAAAAAGAAACTCTGACCTACCTTCTAGATAGACATGTCACCAGCTTGAATCCTGAAAGAGTCTATGGAGAGCAGTAGGTCTGGTAGGTGTATAGTTGTAACTGGTTTGAAGGGGGCAATAAGAAAAAAATTTAAAAAAAAGGATACAAATGATATGCAATAAAAACATGGGCAAAGCAAAACAAATCCCTACCACTCCACAGTCTGGTTAGGCCCAGATTCATCTGCACAGATCACCTCCATTGACCCCTTCATTTTAAAATAGAATTTCTAGGTAAAGGGTAAGGGAAGGACAAAGTACTCTGTAGATATCCTGGAATTTCCTCTTCTTCCAATCCCCACATTATTACCTGGCTTTGCTCCCAACTAGAACATACACTGTGTTAGTTACAGTTTTTCTAATCCTTCAATAAACTGCTGAAATACACCTTTAAAATTATGTCACAACTTGTCCTGACACACATCAGCCTCAGATGCACACTCACACAAGGTGAGGCAGGTGGGAGTGAGAGATCTTATAAAATGTAACGTGAACTGCGGCATCTCTACTGGGATGCAAAGAGCCTACAAAAGAAACAGCCCTAACTTGCATCCGAAGGATTGAACCAGTAATGCAATTCAACACATAAGGTCTGAAAATAAAAAAAAACAAAACAACTCTCCATCCTCTACCCAGCTAACGAGATGAAAACTGCATACAACACAGAGATGGTGTTGAAAGAAAGCACTCTGTTTTATTTTTATCCCCTGAATATTGCTGGTGAAGCAATGCTGCAGCGCAAGGGTTAAGGGCTCTCAAAGAGCCATGGTGTGCTTTAGCTAGGGGTGGAGTTACAGCAGAATGGAGGCCTGTGCTGCTTTCCCTGGGAAGCTTTTAGATTAGTGTGCTTCTAACTGCATTTGCTTGAAAGTGATTTAGTTTCAGCCCATATCAGGGTCTTTTCATGACACTGTTCCTATTCAAAATAAAGTGCTTTAAGAAAAGCACTACAGTGGGGTTTAAAGTAATCCAAAAAGTATGGGTTGGCTTAGTTTTTCTGTTACAGCTAAAATGGCCAGGATTTGGGAGAGGAGGATAACAGAAATTATGCCTCCCTGTATATACTAAGCCTTTTTTGACCTAAGGCATTTACACAAAGAGCAGGAGGCTTCACCACCTCTTGCAGGGCTTACAGTAAGGGTGGTACTTCCTTACATCCCACTAAGACTTGTTTCATTATAAGGTGTCCCTCAAAATTATTCTGAATTAACTGTCTCTGGGTATGCTGTCTCTTTGACACCATGGTCATTTCTGTGTTATAAATACAGTTATGAAAACACTGTCCCTTTTATTACCCCAGAAATGGCAAGTTTTCCAGACATAACTGTTGTTTAAATAATGATTAGTTTTTTTAGTACCAAACAAAAAGCACAGACATAGCTTTCAAAAATCCAAAGTGTTCACAAGCAGTACTTATGGCAGGCACCTGTTCTTAGAGAATTATTTCTTTAAATTACAAGACTGCTAACAGGCCAGCTGAGAGCAATTAAGAAAAATGTCATTGTTCTGGGCACAAGAGTAACAGAGGAGACATCTAGAATGCAAAGCATAGAAGTCATTCCAAGTCCTCCATCCCAGGAGCAAGGTCTGGCTGAGTCCTTGATCCCAGTGGACCTCAGCCCAGGCACCTACTCCAGGTGAGCTTAGGATTGCTCCAAGAAGCATGAGATGTGGGTGTTGTGAAGACCTGAAGAATGCCATGATGTGCCCTTACTGGTAAGTATGGGCATAGCAAGAAATTTATTATCTGAAAGAGAGCTGTGATCTAAGTAAACAAATTTGACAGTGATCTGGAAAGAAGTGATGGAATATATACTGAGCAACAGGATGGTTTGTATAAGTCTTCCTGGGTTTAAGGATATTTGGTTGGTTGGCTTTTCATTTTTCTCCAAGAGGAAGTGGCACCTTCTTATATTACTGTAAGATTTTTTTTAGGTAGTGTTTTACTGAGCTGAAAGACAAAGGAAAGAAGGGAAATGGCATAACAGGAAGAAGCAAGAAAGAAAACTGGAATGAATCTAAAGCAAGCAGAGCATGTATAAAAACTCTACATGAGACTCCTGCACATCCCAACTACCAAAACAAAGTATGTCAAAATTCTTGGAGTGTGGTTAAAGAGTTCTAATAGCAGTTTAGGAGCTGTGAGAAGATACAATGGAGCGGACTATTTTGGTATCAGACCTTGGTCCTGTCCAAACACCTTTTATAAAAGACATAAAAATATTTTGAAAATGCAAATATTTTTATTCCATAGCTGTCTTAGTAACCAGAAAATGTAACCATCAGACTGTTAGGGAAACTGGCAGGTCAGCTAGAATTTTCATGGCTAAATGCCAAAGACACTACCACTTTTTGGAGGAGTTTCACCTCTCCTTGTTCAAGTCACATACAGAAGGAACATAGAAGTTCAAGAGGCAATTTTAGGGACCTGCAAGTGCTACTAACTTTACCAATCCCTAGCCTAGAAAGCAAATCCATTCCTAAAAACTAGAAGAGCAAGACAGCTGCTTATCTTAATATCAGATCTACTAAAACAGAGTAACACAGGATCATAAGTCCTGGCAAAGGAAGAGCAGCATGGGGGAAACTGATATGGGTTTTCAAAGACAATTGAGGTATTTTTCATTTTGCTTGGGAATATTTGTTTGTCCCCCATTGCTCACTTTCTTGTCCAGTGGCTTCAGTATGAACACCTGCACAACCAGATATATCTTGCTAATCAGGACAGTGACATTTTACATGTACTTAGCATACAAGCAGATAGCTGAGAATTGTGTCTCCTTATTATTGCTCCCATGGCATAATGCTAGACCTTGTCTACACATGGTTGGATTGTTGGTTTGCCTCCCATATGGTACAACTACCAGTTTTAAAAGAAACTATGGTTTTCACTGATGGAGCTCTTTCTTGCTCTGTATCATGTTGTCACTCTTCACCATTCCAGCTGCAAATGAACTCATGGACATGACATTAACAGTTCTACCATTTAGGTACACTCAGTAACTGGTATTAAATTTAATTCTGAGTTTACAGCTTTCAGCCTCACTCTACATTAAAATCAGTTTGGAACTACATGTTTTGGGTGCCTTCATCCATTTCCCCCACCTTTTTTCTTCAGGCTGATCACATGGAAAAGATATGTGGATGCTTCACCTGGCAACCAGCTTGCAGCTCCAGCACGAGGATCCCCTCTGACTTCAATAGAACTTCAAAGGACAATGCTGCACAGCTGTGTTGCACAAATGCTGTGGAGTAGTGAGAAGCAGCAGTGAAGAGGTTAAAGATACACTGACATGATCCAGGTTTCTATTTTGTACCTGAAGTTGAAAGCAAGGGGTTTTGGAAAATGCATAAGGGAGAAGGGATAGATTTGGGAGGTGGAAGGGAAAACCATTTGTTTTGGGTCTATAGCAAACATTTAGAAAGAATTTATTTTATACCCCAAATGGCTATTACATGAACTGCCTTGGAGTATCCCTACAAGTATGTTCTTCCCCCAAGACAGACATTTCCTGGGGTGGGGGGAGTGCAGAAGGGAGGGGAGAAGGCGGGATCATGTGGGTATTCGATGTATTGCGGTATGTCTGGAATCCTCTTATCTGCAGCAAGACTAAGAACACCTGGGCAACACTTGTCTTACTCCCCCACCCACCTGTGCAAATTGCTAAGCACACTGAAACTCAAAGCACTACACCATATGCCAGTCACATCACAGAGATCCATTGTGACTTCTCCGTACATCAAAGAAAAGCCATTGCACATCTTCTCACAAGTACTGAGGAAGGCAGTTGTGAAGGGGTTAAAAGATCAAGTTCTGCTATAAAGATAACAGGAACTGGAGAACATGCAGCAGATGTTCCATGTGGAGACACTTAAGTTTACAGTCCCACCTGTGTCCATTTAATACCTTTAAAAGCAATCTCCTGTTCATTTGTGAGGGAGAAGAGAAAATCAGTGTTCCAATCTTAACATCATCTCACAACACCCACATCCCACATGAGGAAAGGGAGGAGGGGATCGGATGAGCAGACAAGACAGGAGGGCTGAAGCTGAGATTTAAGGACGTGAATATACAGAGATTTATGCAAACACATATCCCCATGTGGAAAGTCAGCCATTCTTTTATGTGCAAGGCAACTCATGCTCTGGCCTAGTGAGCAGCAGCCCAATCTTAATGCTAGGATTTAGGATGTCTTAAGAGCAGCATGAACAGTAACAAGTCATGCCACAGAGTTTTACATCCTTCTTTTTGTTTTCTACTTTCCTGCTCTCATTCCTACATCCCTTCCAAACAAATCACTGTCTTCCACTACATGTGTTGAATGACTTCAAACAAAATAATTATGTTACAATTTTATGGAAATACACAACCAGAAAAATAAAGGCTGAGGTGGAGTATGGTCCATCACACTACCAGACACTAGAGGATCCATGTGGGAGAGGTTTGGGGAAGTTTCAGTCATAAAGGAGTAAGCAAACACTGAACTTTCTTGTATAGCAAATTAAGGCCATCACAGAGCACAAATTTGCAAAGAAGCAGACTTCAGTGTTCATGATAGTATTTTGCTTCCATATATGTGTCTATGGTTCAAATAGAACTGGAGCTAGCAGAAAAAAAAAAAAAAAACAAACCAAACCAGTTATGAAGAGCTGTGAGTTTGTTTCTGTTCATCCTGCACTAAGGAGACGAAAATATAGCCTGTATGCCATATCAAGAAACATCGGCTATAAAATCCTGCTTCCTCTTTCCAGACTTGCTGGATACAAAGAAAAGCTTCCAAGCAGGACTCTGCATAGCTGATAGATACATACCCATGATCACCAGAAGACTGAAATGCTCCCAGGCTGATGGATCTCCCTGAACACATTTCTGCATCACTGCAGGTTGTTTTCTGAGAAACAGAAGAGAAGTGCATCTTTCAAAGAAGTAGAATTAAGAGTTGGTGGAAGCAGGGAAATATGGAGCTTGACAGTTGTGATCTTAAAAGGGAGCAAATTGTTCAGTTGAGTGATGCCGATCTCTCTGTGAACTTCCACTGACATCACTGCGATACTGTTGTGCTGGAAAGTATGCAATTCGTATATTTATACTGTGACCCATGAACCATAATTTAACATGGAATTCAACCCTCTGTGCTTAAATGACTTTGACACCCTGAGGCTACAGCAATCCAGAGAACAAAACAACTACTGTCTCCTCAGCCAGGCACAGTTCTTGAAAATATAACGTTACACAGAAAACAAAGGTAGAATAGTTTCACAACTATGTACAACACACCTTAGCGCCTTGTCTTATGCCAGGTGTTTCCTTACTGCTGGCTATCTGCCATTTGCACCAGTCTCCCATTTCAGGTCTTGGCACAACCCAAGTCACTCCTCATGACCCATCTGAAGGAGGAGTAAAGACCATGCAGTAGCTGAAGGATAACCATGAGGGACCTGCTTGCAAAGGAAACTGCCTCTCTAACCAGCACTCTAGAAGTATTTGTTCTATTTCCAGCTTTTCTATGTGTGTGACAGTAGATTGTGTGTTCATTACTTTGTGCTTTTATACCTCAGTTTACCTATCTACTGTTTTTTCCCTTCATACAACCATCACTTAACAAAAACACTTAGAATGTTTCATGTTCAAAAACTGGAATTTCAGCACCACAGGAAGGTGTTAGTATAGCACTTGTTGCTCAAGAGCTGAGGTTGCAGTAGCAGAGAGCTGTTAGCAATCCAGAATACTTCTGGCTTTACCTGTACAACTAGGTGCACATACAAACAAATACATAGGACCCCATAGGTACAAGCCATGTTGTTTTCAAGTGCAGCATTACACTATTTAACAAAAACTTGGCACAGTAGCTGCAATACATTACTAATATATTTTCTTCATAGTTCATCTCATAGAGAAACTGGCTGCTATCCTCTCCCCCCAAATCAGGCACATTTGCTGGAAATTCTTGAGTAACACAGTTCACAGTGAAGTATTTGCAGAGAGTTCAAAGCTCACCAACAGAGAACATCATCTGGTTCAACACTAACAACTGCAGCTCCTACTGCAAGAGCAGGCAACAACTTCATCGTACAGTTGCTACCTGCATAAGGATTCAAGAGGTAGAGCCCCATGTGTTGACTTTCACATACAGAAACCTGTTGAAGCCAGGAAGGCACAGTCATTTCCAATTTCAGGTGAGCTGCCTCAAAAGCTCACAACATGCTTCTTAAATCTGTGGATGGGAAATACTGGGAAACTCCATTTCTCTTTAGAAGACACTGCTCATGCTGAACTGCTGCTGCACCCAGCCACATAGTGAGCTGCTACGAAAGATGAAGAGGTGGGCTTATTTTTTCCCCATTACTTCGCTCCATGTCAGTTTGACCTCTGCTATCAGCAAGCTTGGTGGCTGGGGTGAGACCTTCCAGATACCTTGCAGGCAGTTCTGGGGCTGTAGTTCTTTCTTGTTTGGGTAAAGGAGACTACTGCAGCTCCATGAGAGCACACTGGATTTTATGGCCATCTTTCCAAGACTTCTGTTTCCCTTACTCCCACCTTCAGATTCAATAATTTCAGTCTCTTATTACTTTTTCTTATATAATTATAACACCCATTTGTTTATTTTGCCTGTAACCCCACTTGTCTTCCCTACTAGGACCAATGGCTTAAACTAGGGAGTGTTGCCAAGGGTCTCAGCCTGTATTTTAGAGGAAAGTCTTTTGCAATGCACTGTCCCTTGCACAGGGTGGAGGTGTGGGCTCCAGGCACTTTCTCCTCCCACTCACCCCACCTCTGGAGCTTGAGGGTTTATCACAGGACCCCTGCTATGGTACCCATTGCTGACCATACCCATGCTTCCCACCTTCTACAAGGATTTTAGTAATGCAGAATGCCAGCAGGCTATTTGCTTATTAACCATTTGGGGTTGAAAGACAGACATCTTGAGGGCCAGAGTGAGAGTTGTGGTGGTACCTCCAGAAGCTTCTTGAAGTGGGATTTGGCTCCCTGCTTGCACCCACCTCTTTGGAGGCTCTGTTGCCCTGTTAACTGCACCATGCGCTATTGGGCAGGCAAAAGATCAATGGTGGCCTGATGAGCTAAGAGGTCCTGAGGGAGTCAAGGGACCTGGACAAGACTGCCACGATTAACACATTTTCCCACAAGTAGCTGCTTCGAAATAGTGAGTATCTCCTCAAGCCCTTTCTTCACTTTTTTTCTATTGCTTTTGACTCTGATATAATAGCAAAGAAATCTCTATTAGTGCAGGCAAAGAAATTTCCTAGGATAAAATCCTCATGCTTGGTTCCTATCACAGTATATTTTTTTTGCTAAAAATAGCCCTGTGAGCACCAGTTATCAGGTGGTTTACTATCTGGAGAATGGATAGTTACTGCACTAATTGAAACTTGCAAGGTTGGGCTCTAATTCCCAGAGTCCTTTGGTGCTTGTCTTTAAAGAGCATTCCCCTCCCCATAGCCCTTTTTCTTTTTTGCTGACTTGATCCTTCCTGGCATGCAGGTTACCATAGAAAACATTCTTAACTTGCTCTATATCTGATTCTTATTTATGTTTTCTTCTCAATTACTGTTAGCCAAGAAATAATTCTCTGCCTTATCTACAGCTGAAACCAGAAAAAAAGCCGAGAGCAGAGGCCATGGTCACAGGGCTGTGAAGGGTTTTCTCTTTCTTTTTCTTTGCTGTGGTTATTGTTTTCCCCTTTTTTAAGATGGATAAAGATTACTGCAGCACTAAATTAAAACCTTGCTAAACTGTAAAATATTTGGGCTTTTAAAAGTAGAGAAAACTTACTAAATGCTTTAAAAGGAGTTTTCCCCACTGACTATAAGTGGAAGATATTTTAATTTTGAGTTCTCTTGGTAAAAAGTTGGGCTTTTGGTGTTGGTCAGAAGAGGTCCTTTGATAGCTCTTGTTTATTGTTTAGAAGAAGCAAAATGAAAGGAAGCAGAATTTCTCAATATATTCCTGTTTTCTTTTGGGATTTCATTTGAATAATTTAAAGTAGACTAACTCATTACCTTAAAGCAAAGTAATGACTGGGAGAACAATAGGACAATCTACTGAATGAGCCCAGTTCTAGACAACTTTGCTGTCTAGACTTGCACTAAAGAGATGTAGATTGATGGCTGGTGGAGGACATAGTGGTTAACTTTGCTGAGTGCAAGGGTAGTCTTAGTGGTAGTATGGCTGCCTACACAACAGTTGTTGTATACTTGCATGTAGCATCTAGTACATTAATTACAGTTTCACTGGGAATGGGAATGCCAGAATCCTGCAATATGGACAGAACTTCTCTGACTCTCTAAGGTTAAAATGAATAGTGATTGCCTCTGGCAGTACAGCATTAACAAAATCAAAAGCATGTGTTCTATATATGTAGTGCTACACATGTACCACTGTTCTATAAAAATGCATCTGTGCCTTATCTTGGATCAGATGTCATCATCATCTTTGTATGGCATTTACTGGCAGAATACCATTAGAAATTAAGAAAACATACACTTATTACTGCCTGACATTTATCTGCATATTCTTAATAAAAAACAGATCTGTAACATATGAATTCCCTTAAATAGTATGAACTAACATGTGGGCAAGTTGCTGGCCACCAGGCTGACCAGGGACTGTTGTTGTCTGCTCTTTTACAGCCAACTTTACCTGGCATACCATGTGCCAGTGAATCATTCAATTTGTGTTCTAGTAGACAGAAGAAGCCTGAAGTGGTAATTAGATTTTCCACTGCCTTACAAGTTTTATTAAAATAGATATCCAGATTCTGAGTCTCCCTGCAGGTTAACAGTAAGCTGGAGAGAGTGATTAATTTCAAAAAAGCTGGAGATTTCCACTTGTAAAGTATAAGAGGACTAGTACTGTCAGTGGTATGATAGAGACCAAAAAAAAGATAAACCTTTGTTCCCAAATTTGCTCCAGAAAACTCCAGCTCTAAATGTATACTCTAGACTTGAGATTGAGGTAGTTTATGGTTGCGTAAAGTTGATTATATATTTAACACAGTCTCTGCCAAGCAAAATAAGATGTATAAAAGACACTATCTTGTTTCAGATGACTAGGATGTCTTTCCTCTTGGAGCTGTCTGTCTGTTTGAAATTGAAAAAAATCTTCAAACAACTAACCAGGAAAGAGAGTAGCCCAACAGGGAGACCTCTTGTACCAGCTTAGATAAACTTGCAAAATGGACTTCTATGAGATGAGGTAGTGATTCTTCTTATTCTATTTGCAAAGTACTCATTGTTTTCTCCTTCCTGCAAACTGAGGCAACTGGAAGATACAGGTTGACTGGGACACTAAGGGAGAAATCGATATCATTCACATCAGAGCTTTGAGATGTATATCTATCCATTCTACCTGCTCTTAACGTTTGTTTATTATAGAGTATTACAGACACAGTAGAGGCATCAGATTTTCATCAGATGTCAGGGAAACGAGGACTAAATCTAGTTTACAAAGCCAGCAATAATACCAGGACCTACTATGAAATGGAATTTCCTAGTAGAATATAAACTCTCATATTTGACAGGAAATTTTGTCATAAATGAGCAATGACTTTATTTTATTTTTGTTATGATTCCACTGCATGGGAATCTGTACCTAAGATTGCTATCTTGAATATACAAATGAAGCCTTTCTTGGAAGCTGGCACTTGAATGCAAAGGTATTTAGTTTGAGTGATCCAACTTGTTATTGAGAGTCTTAGGGCATATCTACACTGCACAGCAGGTGTTGATCTTGTGTAGGCTGCTCTTGTACAAAAAGCGAAGTAGCTCTGTCAGTTTTACACAGACTGTGATGATGAGGTCTGTTGAGAAGTGGAACAAGGCACTGATGCTGCAAAGTGACACCAGTAGGACTGTGCTGTTCTTGGGATCTAAGCTAGAACCACCCAACACTCTGCACTGTACAACATGTACACAATGGCCCACTGTGGGTTTTAGGGGTTTTAGCATTATTTGACTGAGACATGTTGTCAAAGTAGTAAGCCAGAATTTAGGGGCTGGAGTATATGACTACAAAGTCATTTGAATGGAGCTTCAATCTAAGAATGTGCAATGTTCAGTGAAAAGCCTTTTGCCTCCTCCTTTTTCTTGCTCTCTCCTCCAACCAAATAGTGGCCAATCTTCGCGAACTAAGATTTGGGAAGGGCTCTCCCCATGTGGGTGTGCCCTTCCAGCCTGCGCAGTGGATTTTTCAGGTGAGGCTCAGTGTGCGCAGAACTGGCCCCACCGTTTAAGTCCTGAGGTTCATTTGCCATGGCCGAGCAAGCTTGGATAGTGACAGTGAAGTCCTTGGGACTGTCTACAACACCCAGTACTAACCGGGGCTGACCCTGCGGAGCATCCGAGATCTGATGGGATGGGATGGGAGGGAGGCATTGAACTGCCAGGGATGGTCCCTACTGAGACTCGAATTCGTGACCTTGGGATTCAGAGACCGAAGTGCTCTCCATTATACCACGGGACCGCCCCATACCAACCAAGTATTACCATCAGATTAGGGGATTCTTCGGCAAGATACAAGTCTAAATCCCGTTGGTAGGGAGATGTATTGAACCAGGATCCTTCACTCAAACTCTAAATAAAAAGAGGTGTCAAGTATTTTCTCATGAGAACTATTTCCAGATCCAGAAGCCTAAGCAGATAGAGCTACTTTGGTGTCACTCTAACTCTGAACTGAAGGGAAGATGTATCCCTGAGCTCCGTATTTTGTATTACCTAGTTGTAGATGGTTGCACACTCATCATGCTGACCATAGTGGACCCCAAATAGAAGTGCTCAGCACTCCCCAGCTCTGCACAGCAAGCAGACACAATGGATTCGCTACCACTTCCATGCATACTTTGTTTATCTTTTTGTTTTAATACTCTCTTAAACAGGTTGCACTGTTAATATACACTATGAATGAGGCCAAAAGATGCAATACATTTTCTCATAAATTGTATAGGTATGTAATAAAAATATGTGCTCATTGTCCAAAATGTGTACAGGAAAATACGGAACAAAATTGTGTATCTCATAAAACCATTCAGTCAGATCTGTTCTCCCTGAATTACACTGGGTTTTGGTTTTGCTTTGGTGGACATAAAAAATACATTAAAAAAATGAAGGTATATTCCCAGTTTTAATGGCAGCATCTTTCTGTAACAGATAAACATTACAAACACCCATGAAAGGCATCCAGAAGTAATAATTAAGGACAAAAGACTAATATTAGCTCTCAAATTCTCTAAGCAGTAGAAATGAAGCAAACTGAGAACATACTGACACACATAGCTCAGGTATTCGCATCCATGAGTATTTAGCATCTCTAGTAGCTCTGTCAAATTGTATAAATATCCTTAAGCAATGGTGTAGTACTGGCCACTTTAATGTCTGATTGATGTCTGTGGAATTGGTCTTTGTCTTATAGCTTCTGAGTGTGTATAGAAATGTAGCTGATTTTCTAGTGTAGCAAAGTCTAGTTTTCTGGAAGTCATATGGAATTCTGTGCAGCAGCCACTGTCTGATAGTAATCAGAATATCATGAGCCTGCATTTATTTGAAATTAGGCCACTTGGCTACCTTAACCTATTTTGATCTACCTTCCATCCTTTTATATTCCTCAAAACCTCACGTTAGTAGCTGATGGATCTAAATACTGGGTTTTTTTCTCCTTGTTCTTTGTCTGGTGGTAGCAACCTGTAGCCTTTGAGAGACTAATAAGTTTGTCGATAAAAGAAGCTTTTTCTTCATTTTTTGTAAAAGCTATTTCAGCATTAGTGTCATGTTGACATGACACTTGATTGTATTACTGTTGTAGGCTCACTTTTTTCAACCTGAAGTAAGAATTTGACAGTGATGGGGCAAATAAACCTACCGTGAAGCCTGTTCCATAGGAAAATGTTTGGCAACCCAGGGGTAGGATGCAGCTATTGGCTAAACCCCTCCTTTGCAAACTGTCAGGAAGCTGTCCTAGTCAGGGACTGCTAACCTGTGATGACAGTTCACTTCCACAGTAATTTGTATGGTTCCAGAATATTGTTATTGTTCCACCTTGACACAAAGAAAATGTTTTGAACTTCTAAATGCCAATCATACTCTGACAAACTCAGAGTAGTGTTTCCCATCTCATTCACTCCAAATCCAGAAAACCAAGAACCATAATGGGCCTCTATCTCAGGTTAGTACCCTTACTGACAAGCTATAGAATCTGTTCCTGTTTTCCTGTCTTGCTTTTTCCTGCCTGGACCCACCTTTCCACATGAAATGCAACACTTCTTGAACATGTCTTAGAGTGCATCTTCAAGTCTAAAAGTTCTGGGCAACTGTAGTAAAAAAGATGCAATCTATAGAAATTAAAGAGTTCAGCTTTACCATTAAAAATGCCTTTCTAAAATTAATATTGGAAATTCACTTAAAAAAAAAAAGATGCCCACATGGCAGAGATAAACTTTGGAGCCCCCAGGATGCCGACAACATATTTAATAAAAAAAATCTGCTGAGTTTATGTCAGTTGACATCATGGATCTAAAAAGACACCCACAAATAAATACTTTGTCTCATAAAGAAATTGCCTTGTTGACTTAGCTCAGTCTTTGGGTGTGGGAAACAAGATCATTACTGAGTTTGATTTTCTTAAGAAGAGATAAGTTATAAAGGCAGAATTTGGGAATATATATACAAAGTGATGATGGAGCACTGAGGCTTTTGCTTGATGAGACATTTTGCATGCCTGTTCACTGACAACATGTTTGTTTTACCTTTTCTTTTCACCTAGACAAAATAGCATAACTGAAAAATTGAGATAGCAGCTAAGGAAGCAAGCATCAAAAGCTGTTACTTTCTAGTAAAATAAGCCATATTTAATATTTATATTTGTAACAATTTAATAATTAATTAATGTAATTTAATAAATAATATCTAATGCTTAATATATGAGCTGTTAGGAGGTGACAGAATAGTAGTGAGATTTTTTTTCTTGGAAAGAGAGTAACTAGGATAGCTGAAATACTAATGGGAGAATAAAAACTAAGTTGGAAAAATCTTATTTAATACACTACATGAAACGAAACCATTAGATGAAACTATTTTTTTTCCCGAGTGTTTGGTTTTGGGTTTTTTTGTTGTTCTTTTCTGTTTTGACTACAACAGAAAGGATTCAGTAAATGAGTCCAATTAGTTGGGTAAAATATGAAAATGAGCAGAGGAATTTGAACACAGGAATGGATTGAGAAAGCAAAGATAGGTCTACCAGTCCAAAAGAAAAATCATTTTATCCACCATCAGGAAATGAAATAGTTTGGATATATTGAGAAATAGTTGATCAGATAGATATGGCATTTTCTCCAAATGTTGAAAGCTGAAGTTTGCCAAAATGAAAACAGAAGTGTTGAAACTGCTAATACACATGGATATTCAACTAATGTGAAAGGCCCTAAAAAACTAACGTAATGAACATTTAGAGATGTGTCATAATTGGCATTATCCATTTTATTAATTAAAGCAGTTATTTCTGTCTGCAATGGATTTATTAGAACAAAATACTTTCTGTATAGATGTATTTTTGTTTTGCTTTTTTCTTCATCCCTCTTCCCTACTGAGGCAGGACATAAATGCTATAAAATGCCTTAGGAAAAAGCATTACCATAAATGCTGTTCAAATGGAAATTCAGAGTATGAGGAAACAGATGGCAAAAAGAGGTGCAATCACATGATAACAGTGTTCTTCAAGTGAGAAGGGGCTTCAGGAGGTCCCTAGTCCAACCTCTTACTCAAAACAGGAGTAGCTCAGAGGTCAGATCAGGTAGTTCTGTGGGGTTTTTTACAGTTGGGTCTTGAAAATCTTAAAGAACAGACACACCTCATGTTCTTTGGGCTACTCAACTCCACCTACTCAATTCTCCAAATGTTGTCCTTACATCCAGTTTTTTTGGTTTTCATGCTTGTTGTCCCTCATCCTCCCACCGCAAGCCACTGTGAAGAGCCTTGTTCTTTTTGGCTTGTTACTTCAACATGCCTAGGTCCCTCTGAAAGACAGCCCTGCCCACCAGCATATTATCTGATCCCCCCAGTTTGATGCCATCTGCAAGCTTGATGAAGGGATAGCCTCTCCCTTCCTTCATGTCACTGACAGAGACATTAAAAAAGACAAGTCCCAACACACTTATAACTGGCCTCCAGGTAGAGTACAACCCATTAATCTCTACTCTCAGAGCACAATGATCCAACGCTGAAAATTTTGTCTCATTCCAGTATATTCTGACCTAGGTGGGAACATCATCCTGAAAACAAGGTGACTTCCTTAAAAAAATAATTCCACTTGTAATCTGAGTAAGTAGAATGGGGAAAAATACTTGGTCTATTCTTGTCCTGGAAACATTTTAAGAGGAACTCTTTTAAACAGTGTTCTCACTAGCCGGATATGTCTTTAGCCAGCATATACAGAGATGGTCTGTATTGTAAATGTTTTAACAGAACAGTGCTATTGAGTGTGCTGCAAAACTTGGTCTGGCTTTCTGGTAGCAAGATCTTTCCAGCACAAGTATGAAAATGGCTAAAATTGTCAGCATCAAGCTGTATAAAACTTAATCAGCAAGTTCTTGTAAAATAGGTGCTACAGCCATTTGCCCAAGGGAAATAGATTATTCTAATATGCAATGTAAATGTTTTATACCAAAGTAATGACCATTTTTGCTATTATGAACAAGTTCAATAGCATTTAAGCCCACAAGATTTGGTTTTTTTCAGATAAATTCAATTAATTTTCCTGTGAAATACTTTTATTTTGAAAGTTATTGCAAGAAGAATGAATGCTGCAGAAGAATATAGCAAAATAAATTGGTATCAACTGTTATTTCTCAAAAATCACAGTTTTCCCCTTTCTTCATATTTTTACTCAAAATTCTCTGCTTTTAGTCCACACTGACCTTGATATATAGAAAAATTACTCTTTCTTACTGATTTCCGTAAGACAAAAAATATGTAGTAAGATGTTGTAAAGATGGGCAGAAAGCATAAAGGACTTCTCAGAACAGTAAATTTCCTAAGTGAAAAAAACTTTAGCTTTCTTAGCTTTTTTCCTAAGTGAAAAAGGCATTTTTTCTTTGATTCCATCCATATGTATGTAGTCCTGCAAATAAATAAATGAAGATGTTTGCATGGTTTGCTGTGAGAATAACAGACTAGTGTCAAAAGATGACTGCTGTATAGATTGCCTTTTATACTCTTTTTTGACTGGAAACATCAACATGACTTTTTAAGTAAAGTGAGCTGTTATATTGTATTAAATTGATACTTATCCTCCTCCCCCCAAAAAAATAAAACAAGGAAAGAAAAAAATAGTCTTCAGAATGTGCCGACTGTATGGACTACATCTCTGTTGACAATAACGATTGTTTAAATAGCTTCAGCTACCCAAATTTAAATACGTATCACTATTTCAGAAACTGAGTGGATCTAAAACATTGACACAAGGCTGGTAAATGCCTAATGTTACAAAAAACATATTTTTCCACAAAAATTTTAGTTAACTGATTGTAGTAGCTTGATGTCACTCATATCAACAGTGAAGAAGCACTTTTCAGTGTGGTGACAACAAAGAAATATTTAACTCAACAAAGTAAATTATAAGTTTAGAAAGAAAAATTCAAAGTTCTTACTTTTACCTTTATATTATAGAGGTAGCTTACAAAATGAGCTTAGAAGAGCTTTCTCTTTATCAAAAAAAAGTTTTCAATAATATTTTCATAGTCAATACATAAATAAAGACTTTCATAATTAAAACAAATCTATAAGTATTTGTAAATGAAGTCATTTATCCTTAAGCAGCTGATTACTTTATCTTACAGACAGAATACTGGATAATATTAAAAGTGCTATATGAACCCACCCTGCAGTGGTAATGAAGTGATTAATTCACACAGCCAGTATAAGTGTCAGATGAAATAAAACAGTTCCTCTGCAATGAACAGTCATATAAAGTGTCATCTCCTAATATTGTGTTAAACTTTAATATTTTGTTGGTGAGTAAGGATGTCTGCCAATCAGTCTTTTGGTCTTTATTAAGGCATTTCTTAGATTCACAGACTCTTTCAATTTATTTAAAACATTTTGGCCTGTTATTAAGTATGTCTTGCAGAAGGAAATAAACACTCAGTTTGACCTAACAAAAAGAGTTTTCAGAATATGGGATGGCTTTCACAGTATTTGAAAACTCTGTTGCACAGTGGAGGAAGTATTTGATCTATGGCTGGCTGGGTTATTTCTGCCTTAGGAATCTCAGTTTTTTCCAACCAAATATTTGTTTCTCCTTGCCCTTTTCTTATTTCACACCATGGATGTTTTTGCTTTCTTTTCCTAGAGTCACTGAATCAGTGTTTTAAAACTATTCTGGTTTGTATGGAAATATGAAATGTGTTAAGGGGTATAAATGATATGAATGATCTTCTCCTTTTTCAGATGCAAAGATTTTGGAAGACCAGTGGCATAATAATTGCCAGTTAGAAGGATTTTTTTTTCTGTATCTGATGGCTCTCCCTGTAATTCTGCTAAAGCACAGAAAGAGGGGAAGTTTAATCTGACTAAAATCAGAAAAGTTTGTTTATGCCACTGTAGCAAGTTTATTTCCCTTCCCAGCATTAAAAACAAAGAACTTATATTTGCTGAAATTGCGTTAAAACAGACAAGGGGAAAAAAAGTCTGAAAAAAGACATAATGGGAAATGAAAAGGGAAAGAGAAGAATTAGATACCAACAAAAATGGAAGCTTTGTTATTCACTTTCAACAGTTTTATTTGTTTTTAAACACTTGAAGAAAATCTGGTCTATCAGCTAAAACTTATGTGCAATATTTGAACCATATTCATCTACTTCTGAGACCTTGCTAACTTGGGAAGACTGTTGCCATTCCTGACCTGAGGATATTCATAAATAAACCAGGTCATACTAGGGAGAGATCATGTAACTCTGATTCCCCATAGTTTCAGTGAGCACCATGATGCCAGAGCTCATTCTCTTCAGCCCAGCTTTCAGTGCCTGATGGTGTCATCCATGGATCCCTTTGTAATGACTGGAGAAAGACTGTGACCTCCAGAGGGTAATTGAGGTCTCCACAGCAAGATTTCTGTCTCACTCTCACTATTGATTATGGAGATTATCTGACACAACTGTATTCCAAATTGAGGCACCTCATAGTTTCTACATATGTAATAAGAAACAAGTGAAGCCTTTACTATCAGTATTGAAGAAAAGGGACTGCCATAGATTAGAAAAAAAAGTAACATTATAAGAGAGAAGGAGAAAAGGAAGAAAGGAAGGAGGAAAAGGAAGGAGAAAATGAAGGGAGGGGAGGCAGGGAAGGGAGGTGTACTGGTTTAGAGGTAAACCAGCAGGAGAAATGAGCTCAACACGAGAGAGATTATAAGTCAGAGCTACAATTTAATAATAATACAGTAAATACACTGACACAAAGGGAAATTGCTTTCAACTCCCCAAAACCCAGCAGTGTAACCCAGTGCCCTGGGGTACAAACCCAAAGGGGTTTGTTAGCCTTGTGCTGAACCCCGTGTGGCTTCCCCAAGTCAAAGGCAAAAGGAAGTGACAAACCCATTGGTGCAGGTGATGGCTGGTCCAGAGTGGTGGTCTACTCCTGTCAAGGTCCTGCTGCTCCTCTGGATCCAACAAAAAGGTACCCAAGGTCTTCTTACTCACCCCTTTTTGTACCCTCAGGGAGTATCCAGTCCCTCCCCCGGGGCGGGGACTCACACAATGGGTGATTAACTCTGTGAGTCATGGGCTATTTTTGAACTGTTGATGGCCCATTAGCAGCTACACCTCCTCAGGCTGGGAGTGGAGGTGCTAACGACTCCCTGGGAAGCTGCTGCAAATGGGCCATTGACCTTGGGAATGAATAGAGGGGGTAGAATACACAGCTTTGATCACCCCCACACAGTGACAACTGGTCCCACTTGCTGAACTAGGACAGGAGGGAAGGGAGGGAAGAGAGGGAGGGAGGGAGAAAGGGAGAAAGGAAGGGGGAAAGAGAGAAAGAGAGGAGGGCAGTATCTTTTTTAGAACTTCCTCATCATTACCATAACTGTACCCTTTCCCATAGAAAGTTCTTTTCTGTGTTGGTTAATAAATAAGACAAATTTACAAATGGGGCTATTTAGTACTGTTTCTCTCTGGTTTGATAAATTACTGTACCATAAACACTATTATAAAAGAAAAAAAAGAAATCATATTTTTATCTCCCAGTGAAGACTTCTGTAGACATAGAGGAGTTGAAATGACTGTGCAAAATTTATGAAATAATTGTTTCTTGAAGGATTTCTTTATAAGTCCTGGAGCCAGGACAAGACAGACCCTGACATTTTTTCTTGACATGAAATCATACTAAGCAGTAGTGTTTGCATCACAGATAATAATGCTGACTTTTGGCTTCTGGTTATATATATTTATCCACCAACTCACATGTCATAACCACAGAAGCTATAAACTTTGTGCTCATTTGAGAGATACTCATTTGTGCATTGTATAGGAAAAACAAACAAACCAATAATCAGATTAATTATTTTTTATTTATAAAAATCTTGACTTTGTGAAGTCAATGAGAAATTGCCCTTTGTCAATACAAAGCCAGATCAAATCCCTGGAATATTCTTTTCTCCATACTGTTAATAGCAGACTGATCTGTTATATACAATACCTAGGTTTTATTATTATCTAGAGCTTATTTTGTTCCTACTATACAGATACTACCAGACCCATATCTGTTGGTATATTAAATGCACTCCTTCCACTGAATAACACTTGAAAGCTGAGATGACTCTTTAAAGAGACAGGGAAATTTTTAACTCTCTTCAAATGCTATTACCATTATTTTACTAATACCTTATGTGGAGTGATGAGCTGATAAGGCCTGATGGGTTGAGGGAGATGCCTCAGCCCCCTGGAGGGGGTGCTCCCTGCAGAGGAGAAAAGCAAGGCAAACTGATGATTACCAAAGGATGGAGGGTTAAAAAATAACATGGCCTTCCTTTGCGATATCTTCTATGACTGCTCAAGGGCCCACCCCGCCTCAGGCATCTGCATCACCTCCCCCAATGGATTGACTATTAGTCACACAACCACCTGAAGAAGAAAAAAAAAAAAGATATAAAAAGAAATGCTGTCTAACTGCAACTTGGGGGAGAAAAACTTCCACCTCCGGGAGGGCAACCTACGAGCTACCCTGTCTTCCCCATTCCATCAACACTGCAGGGGTAAGCAACTGAATTCTTACTTTATTTTCTTATACCTTACTAATTATAATTTGTTATAGCTCACTGGGTGTATGTGTGTTAATGGGAAGCGGCTATATTTTTCCTGTTGCTTTTCTTTTGGGTTATTGAGTGTTTACAGGGAGTGTTGAACTGTTGTGTTTCTGTTTAGTAATCCTCTGTTGGTTGTTTGTCATGGGAGTGACATACTGCTGGGGTAGCCTGTAAAACGTGTGTTGTGCCGGTCTCTTCTGGAGTATTTTGTACAATCTTGCAGCTAAATGTTATCACCGACTAAGTAATCCATGTAGTCATTGTCACGTACCTGTATTAATAAATGTTATTTTGGGAGCTATTGTGAGGAAAGTTCTTATCTTTTTCTTTCTTGCTCTTAAGTGTTGCCTCAATAGCAGAGGTCAGAAACCCTTCCAGCCTGTGTGCTGTCTGGTAGTCGACAGACAGTGTTGGGAAACACAAGGATCTGATTGTCTGGAGGTGCTTATTGCTAATAATTTCTCCCTGGCTTAAGTGTGGTCCTCATAGGGGAGTCAAAAATCTTTGCAGTCTGTGTGCTGTCCGTTAGTCGACAGACAGTGCTGGGTTCATAAAGCTTTGATCACTCCTAGGGTGCTTATAGCTAATAACTTTTATTTAATACAGGTAAGAATAGAAATCTTTGCATTTCTGTCTCTCCTCCCTTTCACGTGATACCTTATGTGAAAGGTTGACCTGAGCAACTAGAAAGTCTGCTCATTATGATAAATGTTTACCATTCCAGGACTAGTTTATTGTGGGATATATTATTTACCTATCTGTCAACTGAAGTTCAATGACTGGACAGTAAAGAAACCATTATCACAGGGAGTTAGTAGTGAGTTAATAGAAATAGGTTATTAATACATTACTCTTCTTTTTAAAAGGCATTTACTTTCTTTAGAACAATTTATAATTTTTATTCACATTTTAGGCACCAATAGTTTAGACAGTCACTCCTCTTATGAAAGGCTCACTTTTCAGAAAGTAAACTCATATTCACTTCTTGCTTTGTTTAAACAGAAACTTGGCAACACATCCAGTTTCTGTAGGACAGGTTGAATAACCTACGTATAGGAATGCCTTTCAAAATCAAAACAGACCTAAAAATATCAAGAAGAAACAAAACTTCTGGTAGAGAATTATATCTCTGCAGGAAAGTGCCACAGTTTTTTCACAGTGTTGTCATGATATAAGATTTCTTAGCTCTAGAAATGGTAGTTCAACAGCAAGTAATGTATTTCTTCCAGTAAGCAGAAGCGATGATTTTCAACTTAGAGGTTTTCTTCAGCGGTTTTTGCATCCTTCTCTGTGAATGCTATCACATATCTGACATTATAAGATATTGTATGGGAAGACAAAATATACACAAACAGGAAAACATTTCTTTTCAGTTTGCAAAAGGAATTTTTCTAAGACTAGTCTTTGGAGAGCCATTATTCAATCTACGGAAAATTATATGAGAAAGTACATTATTAACATTAAGAGAACAAAAGTACTGGCTCTTCTCTTTTCAACTATTGCAAGATTAGGTTAGCTTTGAAAAGCTTTACAGTTTAAAAAAACATGAGGGTCTTCCAATTTTATTGAATGTACCTGTGTTTACATACGACAACATAGAATAAACATACTAACTTGAACTGAATTTTTAAATCACTGCTGATCTCCAAAACCCCCAGTTCTTCAAATGAAGTTATTATGTGGAATCTCAGTAATTATTACTTCTAGGGATGGACACTTCTGAATGAAATATTATTAAGTTGTTTTATATATTTACTGTATGGAAAAAAATGCACAAGTAACATTACTATACCTGTAGACATGATGATTTTTGATGTGGAATAGTAAAATAATGTTGTGGTAAATAACACCTTTTATAAAACTGACTGGAAGAAATACAAACTTTCAGAGAAACCTGCAGTTCTAAGAGGAAGAAGCAAATTGCCGTGCTAAATACAGTTTCAATATGAATAATAGTAAAGAAAACTCCTGTTCTAATTAACTATCGGAGTAAAAAAAATACTTTGTACCCTTAGTGCAAAGAAAACCATGCTTTAAAACCATGAAATAACACCTTTGAAGTGGTTAGTTGGAGGAGAGAAATCAATATGTATGGTGAAACAAGTATATCCATTGAGTACATGATTTTAAAGTCTGGCCTCATCTTAGAAAATTATTTTATAGATGTGCACTAAAGTCTAGGACTGAGACATTAATGGCGGACTTTCATGGAAGATATTGTCCTTCTGGGACAATGAGTGGGATCTGAATGTCCCCCTTCTTTATTGAGTCCTTGAGCACAGTAATTCTCATTCATAATGATTAGTTTGTTTCATCTCTACCATTTGTATGAGACCATTTGTTGCCATGGGAGAAATATGTTACATCATGATGGGTCTAATCTTGAAAGCCTTTGCTGTGTAGATCACAGAGCAGCTAGCAAGTCTGTCTCACATGTTATGTACTGTTACACGCTAAGTTTGTTGATGTTGCAACTTGCAGAGTTGGGGTCCGTTTGAAGACAAAGAAGAGGGATCTGGGAAGAAAGCTTTCAGCAGGATCCTATTCCTATGTATGGGATGCTATACCTATGTATATTGTAATTAGGACTGTGAAAATAAGGGCATGTAAGGGTGGATGATTATCCTTTTAAGAAAGGAGTGGGACAGCAGAACCTCAAAAACCCAAAAGACTAAGATGAAAATTGACAGATGCAGAAGACAGTGGGGATCTGTACATGGACTTTTCCTCTTAGCAGAATCACCTACATTGGGATTTGTGTTAAATTCATTGGACTTTGAATAAATCTTTGGAAATTAAATAAAAGGATCAATGCTACCTTTCTTTATAACTTTTGGTTGAAAACAGATTTCTGCAATTGCAAAATTGCTCCCCACCCCCAGACTTCCACTTGGGATTATTTGATGCATAGATATAGTCACTCATTTTCATTTAAGACAGATTTTGCTGGATGTGCTCTGATTTAACAAAGAAATATTTCCATTCCTTTCATGAATCAGCAGCTGTTGTCATCCCTGACAGCTGGCTTAGTCAGGCTGAAGCACAAGCATGTGTTCATTGGATGATACTTCACTTATTAAATCACTTGACTAGTCATATTGATGAGTAACATCTCACATGCAATCCAGAAAAAATAGAATCAGCAAACAAATTGGCAGTGGCAGTGCAAGCCATGAGATGGATCCACCAAAGCTGATTACATTGGCTCTGAGCGTGCCTGGGGAGCTGAGATAGGAAGGGCACCAAAACCAAGGACCTGTATAGGAAATTCATTTCTAGAAATTCAATGCGCAAGCAATGCTGAACTTACATTAAAGTGTCAATTTCTCTTTTTTTCTTCTTCTTCTTCTTCCTTCACCTCTTATTGAAAAATCTTTAATTCTGAAATTTTCTATAGTTCTGCTCTAGTGAAAGGAAACATTCAGGGTTCACAAAACCAGGTGCTGAGGTAGTTACAGAAAACATGAGCAATAGTTCTACACAAACCCACAGGATGGGGCCTGGAGGAAAAATGACTCACTAGCTGGACAGAGGATATCTCTTTATTTATACATCATGTCTTTGATCTCTCTCCCACTATTCTTCTACGCAGGTGGCCAACGGTAAATATGATCAACCTGAAGAACTCACAAGCCCTCATTAGGTCCACATGGATTAAAAAGCCCTGCTTTAGCTTGGAAATCTTGGGCAACATGTTAAATGTGTGCCATGATCCCTAAATGATTTTCTTAGTCTGGCTTCCTAGATAATGGAAGGCATGCTTCCTTCACTGTTTATGGTAGGGATGCTTTTCCTCTCTTCTGCCTGTCACTTTAGAAAACAGTGGCTGAGCTACGTTATTCTGAGTTTCATGAAAACATTAGATCCTACAACACAATCTTCATTAGATAAAATGGAGTCCATCTATACAAAAGCTGTATGATTACAGATGTATGAAGACTCACACCTTACTGTAGAAATATCAAAGGACAAGATGTAAATTCCTAAGAAAGGAGACTCCTTCAGCTTTTAGACTCATTAAAACTACATTTTTTAATCTGGAGGTTAGCTGAAGGAGAAGAACTGAACATAGCAAGCAGATTTAAGTGCTGAACATAAAAAAAAGGCAGAAGTAGTGGAATTTTCAAGAGTTCTAAAGATTAAAAAATTCCTATCAGCTGCAGTAGGAGCAATTAAGTCAGTGTGAAATGCTTTTGAATCCCTAACCCAGACTGCTTTGCCTAGCTAAAGTTGTATATTGCAATCTTGGAAGTGAATGAAGAAAAGTTCTTTTCTGTAGGTATCTCCACCCATCTTAGTCATGCAGTATGAGTAAAGACACCTGTAGCTGAATGTAAATAAGGCCATCTGATAAGGCTGTGTGTGACAAGGATTTTTAAACACCAGAATGGTGGCCTCATAACATCGCTCAGCAGAGTTGGACTTCGGTGTTTACAGCTGCAGTTTCATTTTGTTATAATGCCTTCTGGATTGTGATAAGTAACACAGTTGCCAAATTATTTCTGGCTGACATCTTCAGCTTGGCAGTGTGCAGAGGGTGAAATCCAACTGTCTTTCCTCAGGCAGAGCTCTCTCCACCTGGAGCAGCAGAAATGAGACATAAATTATTAGTCCACATTTCAATGGATTTTGTGCAGAGCTTGCATTTTTGGAGTTTATAGCTTTCAGATGAAACCAGTCACAAGTTGTTGGAAAAGGGGCAAATAGCATGTATCCTTCAGATCGACCAGTAACCTAGAAAAATCACTCAGCCTCCCTATTGATTTATGGAGCACAGGCAGACACAAAGCAAACTCTTCCCTATTCTTCCCAGGCAAGCATGTCCAGTCTCAGATTTAATCAAAGTGTTAATCCTAGGAGATTTACACAGTAAGATATTGTATTCAGCTTTGAACATGAAACTACCAAGTGCCACAAATACCCGTTGCTAGTAATATGTTCCCCTGGGATCCTCAAAGAAATACAGACTGTGGAATGAATGGGCTATTTATTGCCCTCAGTCACACCTGTGCGAGCCCTGTTAACTCAGATAACAGCACCTTAAACCAGGGGCACCAGGAGTGAGAGTGGATGGAAAATGTTAATGAGACTGATAACACTACAAATATTTAAAGAAAGACTCTTGTTTGGAGTGTTCAGGTATTTTGAACTCCTTCTGCCTCCTTTTGACAGACCCTGGCTGATGCTTGTCATAATAAAATTTGCTAAAAAAAATCAATGGTCATTAATTGTAACAGAAGCTATTATTTGTAAACGGGATTTATATAAAATCAGGTAAAGACTTTTAAGTCACTGAGTCCAACCATTAACCTAGCACTGCTATGTTTACAACTAAGTCATTACCAAGCATGACAGCCACATGTTTTTTGAACACTTCCAGGGATGGTGATTCCACCACTTCCCTGGTCAGTCTGTTCCAAAGCCTGATCACCTTTTCACTGAAGAAATTGTTCCTAATATGCAAGACCCAGTGACTTTTATATGGTGTTAAAAAAATAACCATGCACAATGCAGTTCATCTTAAGATGGAGGGAACACATCTCTTGTTAAAATGGAGACCAAGTGCTGCATGCCCTTCAGTGTTTGCTCTGTAGTACGGCTGTACTTAATGTCCTTAGATCTCTACTGACTGCTCGCTGGTATGAATTCATCTATTTACATGTCAATTGCTTTTCCTGAGTTGTCTTGGAGCAGGACCTAAGCTTCTCTTGGCCCTGGATCTGTGTATGAAATAATTTCTACTGATTAGCAGCATAGTAGAAGGAATGGTGCCCATACTCTAACACAGGGGATACTGGGGTGCATTAATTCTGCTTAAGGCATCCAGAAGATTTTTTTGCTGAGAACAATTAACCAGGTAACTTTCCACTGTCATATTCCCTCTAATCTATTTATTTTCCCTAGGAAGACTAAGAAAGACTAGAAAGACTGACTTGAAAAACTAGAAAGACCCTTTCCTTGAAATACTGAGAAAGATTAAAAGATGCTGAAATTGGGGATCAGACAAAATAGTGAACCACACCATGACCATCACAGACAAAAACTGCCATGAGTACGCAAAACTCTTCCATGTCTCAAAACATACTGTAGCTGGAAGTAGATAGTAAGAACAGGGGATTTTGGTCACGTTGTTGATCTCTGTCACTCAATTGTTGCTGATGCAGTCAGTCAATTCTCTTCTAGGAACAACATAGCTCCCTATTTCAATTTTGAAAAACAGTGCCTGGTACTTACTCATTGCACAACAGTATAGCATAGTTTATTCATACCCCCAAAGTGTTTCCTAGTGAAGTATAGGTTATAGGCATATATTCTTCATAATTTTTTTGAAACTTAATAGCCACAACTATATTGTTTTGTATATCGAAATTATGAATGACACTCCAAATCAAGAAAATTTGTAAATGCTTAAAAAAAAGTAATATCATTCTACTTTGTTTATTAAACTGTTTTGTCTTTTAGTTTCTTGATACTAACAGGGCTCTCGCCCTTTAAAGAATTTTGCTGTTGTTACTGGTTTTCAGTGTAAACCATCAAACATTCTCTCTGACTCTGCATAGCTCCCTGTACCAATGTCCTTATTCACAGAGGCAAATTTTCAAGTGTGACTGAGGCTGTGTGTCTCCTAGTCAATAATGCAGAATCAAGACCAAGCTGGATGGGCCTTTGAGCAACCAGTTAGTGGAAGGCTCCATGCCTGTGGCAGAGGGTGTTGGAACTACATGATCTTCCATGTCCCTTCCAACACAAACCATTTTATGTTTCTATGAGATTTGGTCCCAGGTCGGAGCACGGATTTGCAATCAGCCATGCTGCTTACCATGTGCCTTGGACACTTTGGCTTCTGACAGCCAGCAGTGCAGCTGTGCAGAGGCAAACTGTACCACACTACTTGCCCCTGAGGCCAGATACTAGTTTCCTGCCCTGTTTTATTTAGTCATAGAGATGGAGCCTAGGATTACATGCTTTGTTTTTGTCATTTGATTTACATGAAATATTTATCATTTGTATATGAAAAACAGATTCTAAATAGGGGCTTTCTGATGATCTCAACCACCATAACTATTTTTGTCAACCTAATCAAATTTTCCATTTGCATATCTATGCATTTTGAATACTTTGAATTCCTCAAAACATTATGAAGAAACAAAGAGACAAAGAAAAATTCCTAAATGGAAATATTTGAATCCAGATCCATTGTGTGTATAAAACCTATAACCTGCTAGTTACTTATCTTTGAATATGTAGTCCATATTCATTTACGTAATGAATTACTATCAGAAGTCTAAATTTCTGTGAAATGCTATTTCCATTGAAAGAAAATTCACAAAATAAAAATGCTTTTGGAAGCACACTTATTTATCTGAAATTTCAGCTATATAGCAGATGTTATTTTGAATATTAGGAATAATTATTTTGATTTTGTGTTTCAGAATGCTTTTTTTTCTATTATTCATATACATGCATACATATATAAAAGGGATAATAGTAACAAAAAATGAAACAAAACACAATTCATTTGGAAACATTGCTTCAAAACTGCAAAGTAATTTGGTTTTTATTCCAATATAAAGTTGAAATAATTATGAATTGTGAGATTTTTCTCCTGGATAGAAATGTTCAGATTCATCCAGCCACTCTACGAATTTCAGAATCAGAGGGGGAAATGTTAGAATGACCATTTTAGGGGAAAACTGTATAATAAGTTTTCAAACTTTTATTGTATTCTTAAAAAAAAATCTCCTTAATAGGTGCAGCTCACAAAGGACTATATGCAAAACTTCTCCTAATTTTCAGGGCCCTGGCAAAGTGACATTTTTTACAGCAGTAGCCAGGTGTGGTTACTGATGAACAGTTTCTGGTTTTTTTCACCCAGAAATGGAAAGACCAGAATTAGTGACTACTTTGGAAATTGTGGTCTGAATCATTAAGGAAGTGATGGTATTTATCTCAATGTGCTGCTGAGTGTCTCCTCCTCAGCTTCCAGAAGTGTCAACCAGTCTCCCAAACTGTCAAATCAAACCCTGCTGACTGGTTACTGTGCCAGATATTAGCAAGTTCATTATAGCAACTAAACTTAGTACATGCCTAGGGAAATACACACTTTCAGACCATGACATATGCTCCACAGAAAACAGTAAATAATGCCAAACACATGCTTTCTATTTGTCAGTAATAAAGAAAAGCTTCTTGCAATTCAGATATCAAGTGATAGTGCCAACCCCCCCCTCAGTAACACATATATGTTCTCCAAACACTTTAAAACTATACTAACAAACATGCCCAATGTCACACCAGTATGCAGTTTGCTAACTAGGTGATGCTTCAGTATTCTTTCTGTATAAATATTTCTATCTTTTTTTTCTTTTTGCAAGAAAAGAGCTGAAATTTCAAAATGCAATCAGCATTTCCTTTAGCACTCTGTTAAAAATTAACAGGCCAATTTATTCTTTGATAGAACTTCACTAACCTAGGTGAATTTAAATCTGGAATGATGTTGGCCCACCAAAGAGAGTGGAAAGTATTTACAGTAAAACTTGAGAAAAACTAACACATCTGATTCACTTCCATTGCTGTTTTCTGTTTGGCCATTGATCATTGAAAAGTTCATTACAATTTGCAGAAAAAAACCCTAGATAGTTAAACCAAGTTCCAAACAGACCTGAGAAAATTAATTTTTTCAGCCTGTTTCAGGTGAAGTTAATTTGAGACATGAGATTGAAAAATTATGTGCTAATTAAAGGAGCATCAAAAGCTCCATATACAACTGTATTAAAAATAAAATAAAATAATTGAACTCCTGCAAACTAAATAGTTTTTTCACTTCATTGTATTTAGTTATTTTTTAATGAAACCTATTATATAATATAAAAGAAATCATACCGAACAGTACAAAAAAAAGACCAGTAAAGTGAAAAATTTTTTAAGTGTCATCAGAATATGCAGGGCCAGATCTCTTTTCTTTATGATACTGGTGTATTAAAGGATAACTTGGCAGGAGTTATGCTACACTTACCTCAGTAACTCTGAAAGCAGTAACCTTGAGAAATCTCGATCAGCAGCCACTCAGTGCCTTCTAATCCACTAATTCCTGATTCCCATTTCTGGGAAGATCATATTATTCTAACTGGCTAAATCAGTCACTGGGAAAGATAGAAATAAATACTAATTAAACCCTGTTGCAACAGTGAACTGTAAGGCTGCCTTTTCATTTCAAGTACACATTTCAAGTTGAATGGATTATTATGGATTACTCTATTGTGCTGGCTTTCATAATATGATGTTTCAGATAAGGTCTCATACGTGCAAAGAAAGTAAACGAGTCATACCCAGTTCAGCCCACTAGAAGTGAACATGGCTCAGAGAAGAATTTGTCTCAGGCCTTGTGTTTGTGTATGGAAAAGCATATGTTGGTGAAGCTTCAAGCATTAGGTGAAACAGTTTTGAACCATGAAGACTGATTTCTTACTAGCAATGAAATCCAACACTAAACATATGGGATGGGGACAGTCCAAGTATTCTCCTGGGTTTATTAACTTATGTTTTATTCAAGAGTTGACACTGCCAGAAGGACAAAGATGCAAGGAATTTGGTGTGCAGGATCAAAGCAGAAATAAGGGGCAGTGGCTTGAGGTTAGTTTGTGGAAATCAGGATAAAGAGGAGGAGAAAGTAGAAGAAGAACTGTCTGAAAAATGTGTGGAAATGCCTTTATTAGAGGAAGTCTGATGCTCTTCATTTCTTTGTAGGTGGTAAAAACCAATATGAGTACAGTAGACTTGTTCTTATTAAAGGTAATTTGGAAAACAATAAAACTTTGTATGACCCTCAATTAGAAGAGCATGTAAACACACAAGGAAACATCAACAACTGCACTGACTTGCAGAAAAGACTAAAGTGAAATGCCTAACTCAGTATCAAAATGAGGAATGGGTTGCACCTCAGAAATGGAAGTTCTATGGTTTGTGCAAAAATAGGAATTCATTAAAAGCTTTGTAGAAAATAAGGTGTTTATCATGCTAAGCAGTGTCTACAGTCAGAAATTAATTCTGCAAACATTTAATATGCTCTATTCTCATTGGGATCAATGAAACTGGCTTGGCACCCAAGCAGGTGAGAAGGGGGCATTGCCAAGACTAATTAGGACAGATTTAAATGCTGGTAAGACCTGTGTGGGCCCTCAGTCACAAAGCAGCACCAAGCAGCAGCCTTTAGAGGAGCTGGAAGCCCTTTGGTAGTGAAGCAGATGAGGAGGGGGTGATGCTGAGAGCAATCAAGGGAGAAGTTCCAGGGAGCGCGAACCACCAGAGCACAGCAAACAGGAGTGGGCAAACAGGGACATGGCACGTGAGAGAGGATGTGGCACAGCAGTTTGCATGGCAGTCTGCACAGGTAGGACAAGCAGGAAGAGCTCCTCTCTGACCATCTGGGAGCAGCCAATTGGAGCAGTAAGTAGACTCAATAGCTGGTAAGGAGGAGCAAAAACATCCTTTCAGGCCCAGTCTTATTAGTGTATTAGTTTAGCCTTTCTCAGTTATAGTGATGACATGCCATATAGCTCAATCCCTTGTAGCTGAGGGAGTCACTGAATTAGCTGTATCAGAAACTGCCAACAGACAGACCTGCTGCTGGCAGACACAGCTCTTCAGTGCACAGGTTGTCAGGAGCACCTGATGCATCTCCATGAGACTGGGACCAACAAACAGTTATTTTGCAGAAGGTGTGCTGTGGCTGAAGAGCTGTGTCACCAGGTGAAGGAGCTGCGGGAAGAAGAGAACAGGCTGTGTAGTACTTAGGTGAATGAACAAGACAGAGGCCAATTATTTTCAGAGATGTTACAGTCTCAAGACTCTTGGGGGTCTTGAACCTCCATCATAGTGGAGAAGCAGGTGGAATCAACTCTACAGGATAATTGGTCAGAGGACTGTTGGTCAAGGTTCTGTTAAAGGTGAAGGATGGAAACTGATCACTGCATTTACCAGAAGAAAGGTTCCTCCTCTTTCTCAGAATTTCATAGGTAGGACTGGTGCCTTCTGCAATAGGTGTGAAACTGGCACTAGAAGGCCAGACAGCTGATGAGGTGGGTGAAAGTCCTTCTGGGTGGTGGAGTCTCCTAAAACAACACCACCTGTACCCCATATCAAGACCTCCTCTGTTAACAGGAAGAGTAACTATAGTAGGAGACTCCCTTCTAAAGGGGAAAAAAGGGTCCAATATGCAGAGCAGACACAACTCATAGGGAAGTCTGCTGTCTCCCAGGGGCTCAGAGAGTGGACATTGCTCTAAAACTCTCCAGTCTAGTAAGGCCCTCTGATTGCTACCTGCCATTGGTTGTTCAAACTGGCAGCAACAAAATAACAAGAAGAGGTCTGAGAGCAATCAAAAGATACTTCACTGCCCTGGGATGATTGGTAAAAGGATCAGGAGCACATGTAATTTTATCGATCGCCAATTAATAGTAAGCAGATCCACTAAGTCAATGAAGTGCTCCAAAGCTGATGTAATCAGAAAAATTTGAGGGTTTTTGACCATGAGATGATCTACTCAACACCTGGTCTACTGACACGTGACAGGATGCACCTGTCTCAAAGGGGAAAAAAGAGTTATAGAACAGGAGCTAGCAGGGCTTGTTGACAGAGCTTTGAACTAGCTTGGAAGGCAGAAAATGGACAAAGCCAGACTTGCCAGTGATGGGGGACGGGAAGTTGTGCCAAAACTTGAGAAAATGACCACTCATGGGATCCTTCAATCTGCCTCATGTGGTATTGCCTACAATGTACCACACCTGAAATGCTTCTACACCAATGCATGCAGCATGAGAAATAAACAAGAGGAGCTTGAAACTTTGTCCCAGTCCCAGAGGTTTGACACCATTGGCATAAGTGAAACCTGGTGGCAAGAGACCTGTGACTGGACTGCCCTGTGGATGGTTGCAGGCTCTTCAAGAGGACTAGGCAGGGCAGAAGATGCTGATGGGTAACACTGTATGTAATAGAAGAATTAGAATGTATGGGGCTCACAGATGGCAATGGCAGAATTGAGAACCTCTGGGTAAGAATCAAGAGGCAAACAAATAATGTGGACTAAAATCCACCAAAAGAGAAGCAGAGACTGAGCATTGAGAATGGAACGGGAAAGTGCCAAGTTGAGGGCTTTTTCTTTTTCTCAATTATTTTTACTACGCTTTGGAGACACATTTGCACCACAAACATCACTCATGTTTCCCATGGCACGTACATTCTGAATTAGCAAGTGAATTTTAGAATGTTTTGAAATATCTTTTAGACATTAATTCTCAGTTTAACAAGTGTAGACCAAGTCTTTCATGGCAATCTTTTCAACTACAACAGGCTTATCTCTGCACATCCATGTAAGAAAGACAAAGACTAATGATGTAAGGATTATCTACCTACAAAAGTAAAATCACAAAAGATGATTTGTAAATAGGAACCACTGTTGTTTCAAAAATCTCAGAGCTGTATTCTGGATGAAGTACACCATTTCCAGTTTAATGTATTCTATTTTGAAAGTAACTAAAACAAACAGGAGTAAAATCTCTCTTCTCTTTTAGAGAAAAACAATCTGTCAAATACTAATCATCACTACTGTATTGAATTAACTATCCCTTTCTGCTGTAGCTGAAGAAAATTCCTATGGGAAATCCTTATGTTGCATAGCTTATGGAGCTGGAAAGAAGAGAAGGTAAACTATACATCTAGTCTTAAATATTTAAGATGTCTTCAGACATCATAACAGTGCTGACCTTCATAAACTTCTAGATAGACTGAGAACACAACCAAGAAATTTCTTGCAGGATTTTTATTTTCTTCCCTTTACTCTTGCCCAAATTCCTGATTTACTTCTGCTAAGTGTTATTAGTAACAGTTTGAAATCTCAAGGGCCTTTTAATCAATTTTACTTTTCAGAGCCTCAGAAGGCTTGGGTTTCTCTTGTTGTTTGTATCATGTTAGAGTGAGCTGATCCGTCTTAATATTTTGTTTGGGAGCTGTCACTGATGATCATGTCTTGGTGCTTTCTATATAATCCTGAGGAATTTATCTATCCCAGTGTATGAATCAAAATTCTCATCTCCAATTTCCTTTTACATTGACCTTAGATCGATCTCCATTATACGAAACAGTCTTCTCGTTACAGGTATGTGACTGGAAAATGGATCCCTCCTGCCACTGTTTTTTGAAGAATATGATTGCAAACTAATCAGAATCAGGTTTTCATGACAAGTCATATAAACAGTGGCATGTGACTCTCCCTATGAGCTCAGTAATCCTTGAGCAAGTTCTCAACTTTGCCTGGTGTGAAATCTCCCAGAATCTTCAGCGGGATTAGGATTTCATACTGATTTTGGTAAAAGACTAAATATTTCAATGTCTCAAAGATATAAGACATGAAATGCCTCTCATGAAACAGTGAAGATTTTGATAAGAATTTGACACTAACCATAATATTTCACAGTGATAATAATATATATGCAGATTCTGACCTGTCTCACCATTAAATACAAGTATTTTAATACGCAATTTGTAGCAGCAGTTCTAAAATAATCAACACAGCATATAATAATATAACTTCCAATGCTATGTTCTCCATACATATTTAAGTTATGTCTATTGATGTCAATGAGACTGGAGTGCAAGCAACTGGGTAAAAGATTTGGTCTCAAAAGATACATGAGTATAATTTACCTTTCACTGCTTGAATCACTCTGTGGTACTTTTTGTCTCCTCATTTTATTAACTCACCAGACCTTCTACATTGAATGCAGAAAAGAAGTTGCTTGCAGACTAATGAACAAGCCTTGCCAAGTATAAACTTACAGAAGAGTTATTCATTTAACTGGTTCATATTCATCAGGAAACCATGGCTGTGTTCTTATTAACAGTCAGTTGTTCATACTTTAATAAACTACTCATCAGTGTTGATATGAAACATATCTTTCCATTTTTATCCTGTCATGCTTTGAGCAATGCTTAGAAGATAATTCCAGTCTCTTAATCACAGAGTTGTTATAATGTACAACAGACAATCAGGATCACAAAAGCTAAAGACAATGAGGTACAATGGAACTCACCTCTGAACTCATATAATAAAATTCTATCTATGCTGACATATGCCAATTAGAAGTTGTTAGATGTTGTGGATCACAGCTCTTATTATAATGAGCCTTCAGTACATTGGAAGCCATTTGAGGAGACCAGAGACAGTTTTGGTGGGTGGAGATTTTGCTGTATTTGTTCATCAATATCTATACAAATAGCTTAACACAGGTAGTTAAAAAAACCTTTTTCCTGTGTTGATACTGAATTTTTTTCTGTATGTTATTACAGATTATAAAAAAGAGCTCAACTAATAACACCTTTTTTGTCTGGAACTTTGTTCTTTTTCATAGTCTCAAACAAAAAGAGGTCCCTTGGCTGCTGTAAACCTGAATGCAGCTCTTGACTTTGAAAACCATTTTTGAGGTTTTGCTGTTGTAGAGAATTAAAGGTTAATCAGCTTTTTGTAGCCCAGCATGTTTATCTGTGCCTTTCAGCAACTCAGAACTCCATATGGTTTTCTGCCATGGTGTTTTATAGAGCTGTTTCTGAACTCTGCAGCTTGAGATTAAAACCACAGTTTAGCCAAACTACATGAAATAGTTGATTGTGCCAGCTGTGCCATGGCTAAATGCTCTATAGGATTGGTGTCTTCTCCTTTCACTTGCATGTAGTACCTCTATGTACTAAAAATGCAGAAGATGATCTCATCAAAAGAGGTCTGACATTCCACCAAGGCTTTTGCAAGATTTTCAAAACAAAAGCATATGTTTTTCTGATACATATTTTATGCCAGAAAGGGTGTAAGTCACCACCTCCACAATGTTTAATACCTCAATTATTGTGAAGTCTCTTTCAACTTTTTTGCTCCTAGTAAACCTGTTATACTTTCAAATAAAATATTTACCTGATCAGCATTGTCAAAATATGCTACTTAGTCAGCACTGAGAGTGTGTGTCTTCTAATAGGTCATCCTAAAAATATTTATGTTTTAATGACTGACCATTGTTGTTACAGTAAAATCAAAAGTGAGCAATTCAGATCTATAGAAAGCCCTGTGAGACTTAGCTATCAGCCAGAGGCAGCAAAGAGCTCAGCCACCGCTGGCTGATAGGGAGGAGGTTACTCCCCAAGAGTTCACATAGTAGGAATACACAGTTCTCTGCAGGTGCACGAAAATAGCCAGGATGAAATAATATAAACATAGAACTTGTGAGAGATAGGTTCTAACCAATTGAAGTTTCTAGCATGGTGGTGTGTAACTCTTTTAGCCAATAAGCTGTAGTCCTAACCCTATATAAACTGTGTGCTATGTCTAATAAAATGGCTTCACTTTAAATCTCATTAGATTGTGTGGAGTCCTTGCTCTCCGCTGCAAACTTTGTTTACTTTAGACCATTGAAAATTTCTATACATCAGTTTCTTGACCCTAACACAGGGTAGCAACAACAGCTATAATTAATATGCAATAATTAAATACACTCATTCAAAATGCAAAAATGCCCTATGTGTACTAATGATGACTTGAAATCAGTGGGAGGCTTTTTTCTTACTTCAGAGAGTACTGGGTCAGGCCAAAGGAAAAAAGTATTTCCTTCATATGTCTGAGTCTATAATTATATATCATAAAAACCTGTCACAGTATCGGTGGCCTCCCACCCTAAAGGGAATGCAATATTCATAGATGGTTGGAAGGAATTAAAAAAGTCAGAAGGACTGCAAAAGCTTATAAAATTTTATTAGTAAATGTCACAGTTGACATGGAAATTGATCTGTTAATCCATGACCTTGTAGTGTAAGCACATGGAAATAGATTTTGGATAAAGAGGGAAGAGTGAATAGGAAGAAAGAAAGAGAGAGATGAATTGATGACAGAGACAGAGGGGGAGAAAGAAAGGGAGAAAGAAATGAATAAAGAAAGGGAGAAAGAAATGAATAAAGAAAGGGAGAAAGAGTTCACCAGTTCTGGCTCCAGTATCAATCCAACTGGGGTGTCCATGGTGCTGAAGCATATATGTGCCTGGGCTTTGTGGGGGTACTTTTTTATAGATATATTTTCCCCACCCTGTAGATAAGTCTTTTGCTTTCTTTTCAATGGTCATTGATGGTCTTGATACCCTGCTAGTCCTGTACTGTGCTGTGTTTATCCCCAAGGACTAGAACAAGGATGCCCCTTCCAGAAAAGTCATGCCTTACCTCCATTTGGCTGTCTTCTCCAGCCATATCCTCTTCTTTCTCACAGTGTGTTATTACCAGTGATCCTTGGCTGGCTCCACAGTCAGCCTGCTATTGGTATTTGAGACATGCCCATTAGCCCCTTATCTTCTAGGCTTCTGCAGCAGCTTTGCAATGAGGTGTAGTTTTTCAGTTGAAGAAATGAAGAAATTGTTGATTTAATAACACTAAAAATTTGTAGTCCACCTGCTTGTGACATCTATCTGAAAGTTGATTTCCATACCCTGATTGAGCTGAAGTCTGCAGTAGTCATTTGTTTGTTGGTTGGCAACAACCTGCCCCCCCATATTAAAGGAGTTAGCTATCACAGCTCATTATGCAATAAACCAAGTTTCAACCTTTCAAATGCTTTTCAAATGCATACACTAGGGCTTAAAAGAGAAATTTAAGTAATCCATTGCCTTATATTGTTCACTGTTCACTACGTGTCTTAGCAATGTGCCTGTGGAATTACTGATGGGATACAATTTTATACATATAAGCCTCTTTCAATTTTTCACTACCTGTTTACTCAGATGCTCAAAATCATCCATGACTTGAACTCGGGGATTTCATAAGACAAATATCTAGGATGAGAAAATATAAACATTTCAGGTAGCAGTATGTCATGACCTAGCATGTAAGTCTTCTGTTCTTCAATATGTACACCTTCATTTCTTAGGTGAAAATCATGATTTCATAGTCTGAAAGCCTGTGTAATGAACTTGAGCACCTGGGGTGCACCTGGAACTAAACAGTCAGAGTGTTACAGTGGTGGCTTCACTGACTCTTTTAACAGGAATGGGAATAACAAAAAGAAAAATAGTATATGACATCAGTATTTGCTAACACCATTTCTATGGGAAAAACTCTTACCTGAAGGACTTGGCATTTCAAATTTTCACGTTTCATTTCTATAATTGTTGTACACATTTATACAGTGAGTAACATCTATTTCCCAAATTGTATCTACACATTTTCATGAGTACTGTTTTGCTTTCTGTACCATAATGTGATCAGTATGGCTGTTATTTTGCCTATGCCTTTCCCTTCTGCAGTATTTAGTAAGTGGGTTTTTTTTTTGTCTAAAGTAGATCACCAAGATTAACTAAACTACATTTTCTGTCAGGTTTGAAATGCTTCTATTTGAAAAGCCTCTAAAACTGCTGAGGTACTGTCTGCCTGTCAGGAAAGCACTTATTCTTTCACTTGCAGATTGACTTGATAAAATCTCTACTTTCTACCATTCCATTATTATATCAGTGTTAATATACCTCTAGTCAATCTTCAAGACTACAGCTAGGTTTTGGACATCATTATCTAACACTGCACTAAATAAAATTAAATACAGGGTAAGCCTTTCTCTTAACTTCTATAAGGTTTGCTCTGGTATTTTTATGACATCTGTAAAAATCTAGGCAAGGCCAGTGAACAGCTGCAATTATGGAGCTTTGTCCTCTGTCTTGACCTGTGCTGTGTGTGCAATAGCAATGTTCCTGTATTCATGAATGCCCTGAAATCACAGCAACAAATGAAATGCTGTGAATGCAAACAACTTTCTGGTGCCAGGTCAAGAATTATTATTAGGCAAGGAAAATAAGAGTTTTACCTTCTGTTGAAGCCTTAACCAATAGTATCATGTTCAGTAGTTGCATGTGTGCTGTGTAGATCACAGATTCATAAAATATTTGTTCCTTAGATGTCAGATGCAGAAAACACAGATATTCTCTGCAGCCTCAACCATGCATGATGTGTTATACACTGTGGGTAACAATTTGCCCTGGAGGTTGTCAGTAGAGCAATCGAAATTTGCAGTCCCACTATCTGAAGAGCAGCAGTGTTCTGTAGTATGCCAGTTTTCCTGTATTACATTTATGGCAAGTCAATGGAAAGGTCAATGCAAATTTGACTTAGGCTGTCAACAATGTGAATTTCTCTTTTTTTACCCTCTGCTTTCTGTCCACACCTTTAAAATCCATGGTATTATTAAATTTAGTGATTGTCTGGACTGTGCAATGTCTATAGACAGCTTTACAAGACCTCTAGGGAAAAGTAAAATTCTAAGGTCCATTTACCCCTAGAAATTATCATGGTGTAGTGTTCTTTTCTGTTTTGTTCTCTGTGTTACATTTAGCTGTGTTAGATAGAAGATATATTGTGTTCCTGTCGTTTTAAACACAGGTTCACAGTCCTGTAAGAGTTAACATCTTTCCATTTCTTTTACTATGCACAGAAAGCTACCTTCATTACCTGAAATCTGAACTGCTCCAGGGTAAAAAACGCACCCTATAGGTAAGGATTAAAAAAAAAAAAAAGATAAGATAATTTCTGCTCAATCAGTATTAGAAATAGATAAACACAGGTTGTTAAGAGATTCCAATAAGCTATCATATGGTGGAGAAAAGCCAGTGGTTCTTCTTAAATTCTTCGTTCTTAAAATGCGTTCCTGTCAGAACACTCAATGGTCAGGAGGAAAATAAAGAAATAAGTTAGCAGAGCTGAGCAGTGATCAAGAAACCAAATATTTTCATCATCAGTTGTAGGTGACCCTTTCAAAATACCACACTCCAGTGGCAGAGTGTCATGCACACATCCCTGTAAGTTCCATTAATTAGACAGTAAAGTTACCACTTTGAAATGGTAAACAATAATTTTGCTTCCAAATCAGAATGATTAACTCCTGACAGCTTCAACTCAGCCGGGACTCACGTGTTGACTGTGGTCAGCACATCTGCCTCTACTTCCAAGGAGGTTTTGTAGAATTGTCATGGTGAGTCCAGGAAAAAAGGGACATTTTTGGTCATGCAGCTACCATGCCATCACATTGGCCAGCTGATGTAAGATCTGTTTGAGGTGATATATCTTGTGTGCTTGACAGGAGGGGGGAGTGCAACAGAGGTCAGTGAATAGCACGAGCATGCAGGAGGTAACAAGTGACCAAAAGAGGTTAAGGAATGCAATTCAGACCAGTCAGTTACTGACAAAATGTTGAAAACAGGAGACGGGTCATAAAAAATTTTCTTATAGAAATCCCAAACAGAGGCTTGTCTGTATGCCCTGCAACACAGACCAGCTTGACATACAAAAAGAAAGCACCAGTGATTTATAGGAATTTACACCTGTTGAGCATTTGGCTTGACATTAGACAAAAGTTATATTCTACGACCCGGCTTCCTATTGCCCCATCAAGACACCACTAGACAGTGTTGTCTGAGTTCTGGTTTTTTGCAAATTAAAAATATTCACCCCGTGCAGAACAGATCTTTCTCAGCTGTCCTTTCCTTTCCAAGCTCCACCCTTCTCTGAGTTTCAGCTTGTTATAAGGGTCAGTGTAAACAGACATTTAAACCAGTAACAGGTGTTCCCAGAGAGGCATGTTTTTGTTTCATTCCAGGAGGATGAGGTTTGTGACCGTCCACATTTCCTTCCCTTATATGACCAGGACCTTCCAGGCAGAAAAGTTGTACTGAGCCAGTGTCAGCCAGCAAAAGCAAAATTCACTAAGGGAATTCACAGGGGATCACCCCCAGGTCTTTGCAGAGAATAACATTGAGACAGGTCATGAAAAATATTGGCCTGACATCCCGCATAGGCAGTACATGCTATGTGCTCCTCAGGCAAATTCACATATGAAGAGGAATGGGCTAATATTCCCCTAAACATCCTCCCTTCTGCAGTACTCAAAAGCAGTTACTTTTGTCCATCTCTTACTGTCTGCACAAAACCAACACCAAGACTGTAACAGGCAACTGGTATCCATGAGGGCCTGGGTTTATTTCCTTACGCTAGAAAAAAACCAAGGCTTTTATTAAAAACTGGAAGGGGGGGATGAGGTCACTGATAAGGAAAATGTCATGACCAAATATAGGCTGGGTAAAATAAGCAAGAAAAAAGAAGGGATTGTCATAAAACTGTTGATTCTTTTGAGGTTAATACATTCTTTTGATTGTATCATGACAAATTTTACTTTTGATCTAAGAATAATTACTAATCTGTAAACCCACATTCAGTTGCGGAAAAAAAGTATAAAACCGGTATATTTTGAGAAACTTTCACCAAACTCCTCTGTCTCCCCAATATTTTTTACAAAAATTCCAATGAGGCCTTTTGCTTCCATCATCTTCCTCAAATAGGTCTATTCCTTACCCTAGAGCCCTTGGCCATTTTCCACCATCATCACTGACCCCAGTGCATTTTATTTTAGTCACTGGGCTTGTTGTTGAAGTCATAATCTCTTTGCAATCACCATTATTTTTGAACTTTCTACCTTCCCTCATCACTTTAAAGATATTTTAATAGCACAATAGCTCCCTTGCAGGAAAACCAGCCTGTCTCCTTTAGTCTGTTCAGATGCTTTTGGGAGTTCCTTTCAGAGATCTTCTGCAGATGTGAGCTCAGCTAATAAGAATGGCTGGGCATGGCCCCAAGTTTTCAGCTCAGCACATGACCCTTCCCAGAGAGAAGACCTCCAGCCTGTGTCCCAGGCCACATCTCTCCCGCTAGCACAAACCAGTACAAATATGCTCTGCCAAGAGCAAATCCACTGGGACTGATTCCCATCCGCTGCTGGGGTGCAAGACTACCTTATGTGAACTTTGGCTACAAGCCTTCGAAAATGGACTTGACATCCAGCTTTTACCTAAAAGTCTGACATAACTTCTTGCTAAACTTTTAACAATCTAAACAGTTTGAAATAGAGCCAGTCCAAATGGCTTACCAAGGAAGAGATTAAAAAAATTAAAAAAGAAGGGAGAAAAAAAGGAGGAGAAAAAAGGAATTGTGTATATCCTATGTATGAATTGTGTTCAATCTAGTTTCTTTAGTTTCTTATACTCAGTTAGCAGAAGCTTCCAGGAAAGTCCTTGCTGACACTGATATCATGTCTTCAAGTTTTAGTCTGTATGGCTCACAAAATCTTCTTATGGGGGAAGATCATGTTCTTGGGAGAGTTACAATAATTCTTGTAATGAAAACAAAGAATGTATTTTTGTTTGTTTTTCCTAATGGCCCTGATCCAGCCAGGTTTTGCGTGCTACTAACAGATGTTTCTCGTGTGTGACCCAACATCTGGCAGAAAGGTCTTCTGTTGTAATTGTTATAATGAAAACACAAAAGACTGTAGCATTACACACCAAGAAATGCATTTTTTAGTGGGTCTCCTACTTTGAAGTTGTGAATGTGTACACCGGGTTTGGTCCAAAGCCTTTGGAAGTCAACGGAAACTTTCGTTGATTTCAATGGGTTTGAGTTTGTCCTTTTATGAACCAATGGATCTAAATGTAAAAAGGCAAAAGGCGTTTGGGGTTTTTTTACCAAAAAAAAGAGTGATTTTTCATTTATTTTAGTAAGAAATCATTTTCTTTTCATTGGAGTGAAGATTTTGTTCGCAAGTTTAACTGCTTCAAAATCTTGCTAGAAAATAACACAAATCACAAATAAATTTAGATGGGTTTATTAGACAGGCATTGAAGAATTTATGTGAGCAAAACCACTACAAAATCAAGATAAAATGCAATCTTTTTGGCATAGTTTGATATCCAAGAATGATCTCTATTGCAGTGTCAGATGAATCTCTTTACTATAGAAATAAGTTTTAATATTCCTCTACTTAAAACGTGGATCTTCTCATGAAGATGAAGGACTAGAGTCAGTTCTCCATGAATTTCAGGGGCAGGATGCCTCAGAATTTTGAGATAATGTTCCATTATTCTGTCTATTTTTAAAAGTCAAATACTATTCTCATGTGCACTGAAGAGAGAGAAAGAAAAGAGAGAAGAGAAGAGAAGAGAAGAGAAGAGAAGAGAAGAGAAGAGAAGAGAAGAGAAGAGAAGAGAAGAGAAGAGAAAAGAGAGAAAGAGAACAGAAGAGAGATCCATACAAGGCAGTTTAACTGACAGCCAGGCCATGATTCACTTTACAAGCACCACCGTACAAAATCTTCACTACTATTAACATTCATTTTATTTCCACATAGATTAACTCTGTTTCCATCAAAAGCTTTTACTAAAGCAAATGTAGTTGAAATGTATTAGCTCTTTATCCAGAGCCCTTCTCCTATGCATTTCCATCCCTTGAGCATATTTTTTGCATTCTTTGCCTTTCAGAAGTTTTAATGAAAAGTTTCACAGGCACAAATAGTACATTTCCTTACCTAACATAAACACAAAAGACTTTTTGCTTTGGAAACAAATGCAGGGGAACAGCTGTGCTGATGAGCTACTCAGAGCTCCTATTGAATCTGCAGCTGCTTCTCTCTGTCCTCAGAAAACTCCTGGCTTGATTGACAGACAGAGAGAGAACCACATGAAGAGACCAGATACCAGTCACAGGCTTAAATCAGAGCTGCCTTAAATCTATGAAAATTACAGTTCTTATTTTTAGCTGCTGGTGTGGCAGACATTTAGTCACAACTGAAACTTCTGCTGAGTAGGTACAAATCCCTCTTCCAGAATTTTAAGCTACTTAAAATTTATCCAGGTTCAAAAGAGTAGGTTTGCATTGCTGGCTTATCAGTGTTAGCAGAGAAGTTTAAAGAAGAAAAGATGGTTTATTGACACCAATAAAGTTTTTTAGGAATGAACTATAACAATTAGAAACTTTTCCTATGCTCTTTTGCTTTCTTTGTGGGACTGCTTGATCGTCTCATTAGCAAATGCAGCCATCCAGACAGATATATATATAAATTGCATGTACTGATTACTATCAAAACAGGATTTTGACCTCTTCCAGTTTGAAAAGCACAATGCAGATGCTGGATAGGATAATGACACTATGTGTTTCACTGTTGCAGTCCCTGGTTACCGGGGAGAAGCAAGACTCATCAGTCTTTAAGGCAGTGGCTAAATCTAGATGCCCATCTCCTATTTAGAAATCAAGAACAGAAAACAGATGCTCTTTGCCATAGAAAACTATAGTTTTCAGACATTCAGGTCACACAATTAGGACCATAAGGTAGCATTTATATCTTTACAGCAGCAGAACATATAGACAGGCTTTTGCCTGGCATTTAGGGTGCTTAGCATATATCAGTCGCAAAGTGGATTGGGTTGTTTCTCCCAAAATTCAGGGTCCTAAATGCCACATTTGGTGCCCAAACAGTTTACTGAATTGTTGTCTTAAGATATTATTTCTTTCCTGGAAATACAAAAGCATTTATTTGTTTGCTTTAGGAGCTGCAGACTTGTTACTCTACCTGAAAATTGGTATGATTATTATTATACAAACTGGCAGATAGGAAGCTCAGCGGGTACTCAAAAAATTAGAGGCTACAATCTAAACTGGAAGAAGAGCTGAGAACACTTCAGAGCTGATGCATCTGGATAAGGGCCCTGCCTCCAAACCAGAACAGGCCTTCTCCCTCTCATCTATTTTCTATAGGATGGTTACCTGGGAGTGCTGTCTGGATGGGTGCCACCACATGCTTCTACCAGATTTCTTATTCAGAGCATATTGTGGTGCACACCTGCAGCTCAGTTTAGATGCAGTCAAAATTGATGTTCTGGCTATGTTTCAGCTTTGCGCTGAGAGCTATCTGCCTGACCACCCATGTAGGGATCCTGTCACCAGTAGGTTACCACAGCTATAGCACATGAGCCTTCCAGAACTACCTGTGACATGCAGACCTGGGTTGTCCTGACACCTGTTTCAATTTCTCTGTGCTACATTAAAGAGAGAATTCAATATTTCTTTCTTCAGGTAAGACTGAAAGACCCCTCTATTTATTTAATTTTTCTCCTGAATCACATCCCTTTTGCATGAATCCCTTGATTACTTTAGTTGTTTGAATGTTAAAGAAGGTATTTTGTTATTGCCTTAAGGGAGGGAAAGCTGCCAATGAACATTAAATATACTGTGGTCCAGTCCTTGCACAAGAAACCATCATTCCATGCTAAGTAACCTACCAATCAGGCCTGGCCTTAGAAGTTCAGTGCTTTAGGCAAGATAGATTTGTTGGAGTTTTTAAAGTTTTCTTGCCACACACTCAGCTAAAACATTTTTAAAAACTCATATATATAAATATATATGTATATGCATGTATTGGTATGTGATAATTTGCAAGTGTTATGCACATACAAGCACACATTATGCTACATATCTAATTATCTGAGACAGATAGGTCATAACTGAGTTACATGCTTTTATCCATCCCACATCACATTAGTCTTTGCTCCATATTCCTGGATCACTTTGGACAGGTCTTGAAAATTCAACACACATCTAAGCAACTTCAGGGAACGGACATATTTTTTCTTTTCTATGTGACCATAAAACATTTTTGTCTTTATTCTGCAAGGACAGATCACCGTTTGAAAAGCTGGGTCTAGTATGCAGCTACACATCTTTATCTATGCTTCAGTAGTCAAAATTAAAAAAAAAAAATCAAGTCTTTCAGAAACAGAAGTATTAGATTTGTCCTCCTAGAAAGAGTATATTCCTGGTTCCAGAATGGACATAACAACCAGATTTTCCAAGCACATGAGTGAGTTAAACAATCATACCTTATTTAGCTGTTAAGTTAGGTAACTGTATGGTCCAATACACCACTCCTGACTACATATAATATAAGGTATGATGGGAATAAGATTGCTGGATGATGTTCTTCGATTACAGCAGACTGCTTTTCCACTAAATATAAAACAAGGCAGTCTTCATGTGGTCTGAATGTTTCCCAACCGTTTTTATTGTGTAAATAAAAAAACTCAGAGACATCAGATTAGACCAAGCTCTTGGTGTTTCATTTTACAGGTTTTATCACTCTCTGAAAGCCCTCTACAGTTAGCTTTTTAATAACATTCAAAGATGGAGACATGAAGCAAAATTTGGGATCTCTAAAGGGTATCTAAGGAAGAGTTTTCTGCAAAATCATTAGAATAAGGAGGACACCAACCTATCTAATAGAACAGAAAGACAAGACATAGTTACCCATGAGCAAAGCAACTAGAAGCATACAAAACATTTGGTACATGATTACTATCACTGAAAGAAGAGCAAAAGTGAGCCCTTCTGGAGTCGGTGAGGCTGTTCACATGCTTAAGGTAAAACAAGTGATTAGCCACTTTATTGTGTTCCAACATTCATCTATTTTAAATGCATATTTGTGTTTGACTTTACCAGAACTTATGGATGTCTCTGCATCCAAAATCTACATCACACAAGGTCATGTTCAGATGTATAGGGCTTGAAAATAAATACAAAAAACTACAAAATGCAATCCAAAGATATTTTCATATCTATTCTGGTAAAGCTAGGTTATAATCTACCCTCTCCATTTCCAGATGAATATTATTATTTCTCCTTAGATCAGTTTTATCTGACTACAAGAAGAAAGAGAATTAATGATTTCACTTGTACAGAAGAAAATTCAGATAAGCTATTACTCTGGTTTGCATTTTAAGTCTGTTAGGAGTGTTTTGAAACTGAGTACATCTTTTGGGTCATTTTACTTAATAGATATTTTCATTGCTGCCTTCTTTAAAAAAAATGTTACAAAAATATGAATTAGTTATATCTTTATTTATGCATTCAAGTAGCTATAATTTTGTTATATTCTGCATAAATATCAATCTTCTGTTTAGGAAGGAAACTCTACTTTAATTTTAACATTTTAATTCCTTATTGCCCTACAGTTTTTTGAGCTGGAATAAGAACAGATCTCCTTGTTGGTAGTCTAACTAACTTAATCTCTTCTTAGAGTTGTTTTGGGGGTTTTTTTGTTTGTTTTGGTTTTTTGGTTTTTTTTTGCTTGTTTGTTTTTTGTTTTTTTATAGATTCAGTCTCCCAATGCCTGTAATATGATAAATATGTGGAAACTTGAAAATGGTATCTTGTTTACATGGCTATGCAGCTGCCAAAGCAGCTGCCATTTCAATTTTTAAAAGGGAAACAAGGGCCTCTTATCTGCTGTGAGGGAAAAATAGACTGATCCTTCCTTTCCTTTTTTAGTGTCTCAAAAACATTTAATAACATGGATGAGCCAACATTTGAAAAAGATATTAACCTCTATGCATAATACCAAAAGGCATTTCTAAGGGTTAAAATAACTTATTTTCTTATGTTAAAGCATTTTTGTGTATCGAGGTTACAAGGAATTGAAAACTGAAGATGAGAGTGCTTCCAAAGGGTCCCAAAGTCCCACAAAACATCATTTCTATTCAGCACATATCAGACAAAAGAAGCATAAAGCTGATGTTAATCACTATTTCCATTATAAATAAAGTGTAATATTTCTTTAAAACTGTTAAAGTGGAAAATTGTTAAGGTGGATGAAACCAAATAACTTTTCTATCAAACTATGTCTTT
>VWZD01012032.1:280047-315923 GCA_013396695.1 Sakesphorus luctuosus | reverse complement strand
TCTTTTGGAAAGCTTTGTTATTAATATTGACAATTAATATTGGTCTAAAAGCCAAAGACTTCTAATTTATGCTTCTCTAGATAAGCATTCAATTGACTCATAACCAAAGCAAATTTAAAAAAAAATCACTGTTCTTGAAAAAAGATATTTGATAATCTTCACAGAAAATATTGAAAATACAAGTATACTTTTAGGAAATACTTTGCTTTTGTTGAATCATCATTTATTAGTGGAAAGTTGTTCAGTGAGATATTTAAACTCCAGAGCTGAGCATTCTTGGCTGGGAACAAAATGAGTCACAGCTCAATATCCCACAAAATGATGCAAGACCAAAATTTTAATAGAGAAGTTCCATATTCTGCTGGAGGATTCTTTGCTGCCATAGAATATCAGAATTACTTAATCTTCCATCAGCTGCTGGATTTAGGATCAATATTTGCCAAAATATTTCCGTGGGAGCCTGACTTGCATTACTCCTGCTAATAACACATGAACTATGTACAGCTTATTTCTGAGAAATTAGTGCAGATTGTCTCAGTGTATTTTAATGTAAAACTCTGTGGCTTTCAAAATATGTCACATCCTTTCCCATAACCCTTCCAGATCTGTGATGAGTTAAGTTTGACCTTACTAACTAATCTTTAAAAAGCTAGCAACAGAAAAACCCCATATTTTTTCTTTACCAAGAGTTCCCATCATAATATATTTAATTTATATGTCTAAGGATATGATTTAGCTACCCATCTCTGTCTCACCTGAATTTAGCTCCTCTAGACCCTGCTGTTCATTTCTTTATCTTCTACATTTTATTTCAGTTCCACTTGGAGTAGAAGGCTATTATTTGCACCAGTTTCAAATAGTTTTTTTAAATAAAAACTTACTTGTGTGTCATTGAATTTCACTCAGTTACAATAAAAATTAACAAAGTAGGTAATTATTTACAATTTACTTTGTAACACAAATGTATTTTTTTAAAATCTGAACTATTCTGCTGTATGCTATTTAAATTTTAAATCCTTTGGAGACAAAACAAGACTTTTATTCTAACAATCTCTCTCAAAGCATTCTCTATATACTGCTAGGAATACAAAACATAAATAATATTCTTTCCATCTACATGATAACATGATTCTGTAAAGAAGCAGTAGGCTTTATTCCTTGAAACAAACTTTTCATGCCCTATTTTATGAAACTAGCCACAAAAGAATGATATAGGGAACTGTACACATTCTCCTGACTCCACATTTTCAAAAATAAAAGATATCTTTAAAATAATAAAATGCAGCATTGTCTGAGAGGCTTTTTTTTCAAACCATGACCTAATCTGGTGTCCTGTCATTGTTTTGGCAGAACATGAAATAGCAAATATGTTAAATTTGAGTTGTTTCCTGCAATGTTATTCTATCAAACTGGCAATTTCCGAAAGGATTTGGAAAGGGGTTTGCAATTCCTTAGACACCAGGGAGGTCCAGCAATGGATGCCAAGATTATCTGCAACTCAAGCTGGTCCTAATATCTGAGCACATAAAAACATTCTTTTTACTCCAATTTATTTTTAGGCCTAATCTTAAACAGATTTGAGAAGCCTTCTGGGTATCCACTGTTAGCACTTCAGGATGTAAAGAACTTGATATTAGTATTTTTATACTTTGTGGCACACAGAAAAAGTACACATTGCTTTCTCAGAGGATTTTTAAACAGAAAATTTTAATTGCACAACTGAAACCACACCAGCTAAAAAGAGAAAGCAAGTAATAACCAAAGAGTCAACGTTACAAATAAGGACAGGATGCACCCTACGATTCTTATATGTATAATCATGTACTTAATCCGTAGGCTATGTACTTCACATACATTTTATTATCACTAACCAATCATGATGTTTCCAAGATGGTAGCAACTTGGAAGAAATCTGTGATTCAGTTGTGGTTTGGAACCAACTCAAATTGCAACTTCTGAATAAGATCAAATTGGAAACTCAAATTTTTCAGCTCTGTATTATTGAACTTGGCCTTTGGAGCAGGGACCAATGCTCCATGGTATAACATAAGTCTACAGGCTTAGTCTTATTTCTAACATGATAGATGAAGCAGAAAAGCTGCAAACTATAAATCATTTAGTTTACTCTGACGTGCCCATTTCAGATGACCACGGCCTAGCATCAGCTTGCCAAAACTTCTAAGAGTCTGGAAGTGTCAATTCATTAATGTAAATCTCATGACAACTTTTTGTTGTCCGTGAATAACATTGATCACAGAAAAGGCATCCGCACAAGAAACTTCTTTTGTATCTTACCTGCAATAGAGATTTGTCTNTCCCCTCAGCCCTGTGTAGTCCCCAAAAACAAAAGAGACAACCTGCCCCCACCCAAGAAATCAGCAGTTAACGACTCTTTTTGTTAACTCCTAGCATGGGCAGTTAGTGGCAGGGGAGAGAATTTACATAAGAATCCCAAACTACAACACTTGGCATTGAATGTAACTCCTGTGCAAGTCATAGTGAAAAAAAGATACTCATAGAGGCAGAAGAAACTTAATGAGGCCTATAAAAAATATGATACTGGAGGATTATCAAAGAAAAATTGAAGAATGTATTTTGGTTGGGTTTTTTTGTTTGTTTTCTGTTCTGTTTGTATTTTTGTATTTTTTTTCCTCACAGAAAACGATACTGACATATTGATTCTAAGAAGTTGTTCTAGGAATAGCTGAAATTTTGTCCAAAGAACACTAGTTTGGATTAAATCAAGTTGTGAGAATTTATGTCATATTTTGCCGATGTTCAGTATATTTCACATCAATTTTACTCTATGTTCATCATGCTTGAAAAAAACAGAATATAACCTCAGCATTGTTGGATTATTCTCATCTAGTCAAAAGAGTCATTTATAAATGATACACAGAAATGCAGGGCTTGGAATATCTTAAATATACTCTGTCTAAATCTTCTTTTGACCTAAACCAACATAAACAAAGCCAGAAAAGATATCAAATAATGATAGATTCATTTTTCGCCAAAATCCATATTCATAGAATCATAGAATCGATTGGGTTGGAAAAGACCTCCGAGATAATCAAGTCCAACCCTTGCTCCAACTCCAGTCCATTTACTAGATCATGGCACTCAGTGCCACATCCAATCTGCATTTAAAAATCTCCAGGGATGGTGAATCCACCCCCTCTCTGGGCAGCCCCATTGAAGTTTATAAACAAGAGGGTGAATTATGAATACATGATTTATGCCTATATCTTAAAGACTTTCTGAAGTTAAAGGTACTAAATGTTTTATCATCTTTAAGACAATGTTTTATCTATTCAATTTCCCTTTTTTAAAAAAAGGTTTTAAATAAAAATATTGTTTCATATTTAGAATTAAATACTTCATTGCAGTCAAGATTATATTTCTTCCTTTCTCTAGTAATTTCAATAAACAGAAAAGTCTATTTGTTAGTACTGTTCTCATCCTGAGTTTTATTCAAAATTCTTCAGTTTGCCACATCCTCAAGGTCTTAGCAGTGGGTAGCATATAATATCTAACAGGTAGGATAGTCAAAGTACATAAAGGTTTGTCTTCTGAAATGTATCACCTATGGTCCTCACTGACTTTCTGCATGTCAACTTTAGTGATGCAATCCTGACCATCCAGTTTAATTTAGAGAAGTACTTCACTCTGTTCTTGCAAGAAAAGATGAGATGTGAAAAAGAATAAAGCCTTCCTTCTGAGATTATAGAAAACCATATCCTCCTTTTCTCTTGAACAAATAGCAATGGACAACCAGGCACAGAAAAATTGTGGTTCTAGAGGGAAAGACAGGAGTAGTAGTGTCTGTGCGGTGTATTTAGACAGAGAGAGAACATTAAGATTGTACATAAGGTACATATTCTGACTGGAGAACGTCATGGACGTGGGGTGTCCCCACCTTAAAACAGGCAGAGGCCTTATGTAGAGTCCATGCTACTTTTGCTTCACTATATGTGGCAGGCTTCTTACTTTCACTTTCTGCACTACCTACTTGAATGTGCCTGAGTTCAGACTAGTGCATTTAAGATAGCAACTTCCTTTCCTCCATGTCTGGTCCTGAACCATTTTTATTCTTCTCACACCTTCGGATGACCAGCTGTCAGGTGACAGGACATAATATGGAAATTCTCCCTCATGAACAGGGGAAGACAACAATGCAGTATGAAGAGGATTGCTGAATTAGCAGGCTCCTAAGCAGTATTTACCACTTCAGTTTGAAGGAGCAGACAAAACCATTGGAACTTATTACTATGGTTGCTGTCCTTCACAAGGCCTAGGACAGAAGTGAAAGGGATCAGTATGCAGAGAGAAAGGATGGATCAGTTTTCATATCAAGTCAGACAAAGGTGGTAAGCCATGTAAGCACTCTTAGTCTGCAAAAATAGCAAACTCCATTAAAACAAAAAGAAAAAAAAAAGGAAGATGAGATAGAAAATTCAGTACCATTGCCATTTTTCTGTAATGAGGTAAGTGAGAAGTTAGAAGCAAGTGTTAAACATTATTCACAAAGATTGGTGGGGATTTTAGATAGTGGTAGTGGACTGAAATTAGAGCTCTAGGTATGCGTTTGAACTATTTGTTTAATTTCTTTTACAAATTTTAGTGTCAAATTCGGTTGGCTACTCATTTGTAGTGGACAATACTAAGTAACTTAAAGAATTATATTTGAGTCAAACCTCTCTCTCAGAACTAAGTAGTTCCTCATGCAGCCTAGTTACAGGAAGTTGCAGGTGAAAAGAGCTATGAAAAATGCCACTATGTTATTCCAGTTTTTGAGGCTTCCATCAAAAAGCATCCTACAAAATGCTGTTTAAAGGAGAAAGATCTTAACTTCTACTCAAATTAGGAAGTGTGGGATAGATTTAGACAATTTCACATCATTACAGTAGGGTCAACCACATGGTTAATATGTGTTGCATTTAACCTATTATTTTTGATAAAATGCCAAATAATTGAAGCTGAAAGGAAGCTGAATTGTGTTGGTTTCTGTGAAAGATGAACAAATTCCAGTGGTGTTTAATCAGCCAGTTTCAGATTTTTATGGAGGTTGTTTGTGTATTCGAACTGTATATTTCTCTAACTCTTACTGATTTTTGTAGAAATTCCAAGAGACAATACATGTGGCAAGAAAACAAAGATTTTGGCATGCTTAAGATTTAGTACTGTCAGACAATAAGCACTTTCAGCTCTTCTTCAAGTCTTAAATTGTTGGCAGAGTCTTAAAAATCATAGGATCACAAGGAAATTCAGATGGGAAGGGACTCCAGGAGTCCATTAGTCTGACCTTCTGCTCAAAGCAGGGAACCTCAGAGGTCAGACCAGGTTCTGCATTTCTCAAGAACTCAGTGGTTGCACATTGAAGGGCGTTTATACAATTTCCTGGACTTTTTTCAAATTCCATGCAAAAGAAGAGAGGAAGGAATAAATTATCAAGGGAAAGTATTTGGAAAGCTTTTTTCATCTTTATCTGCAACTATGAGCATGGAAAATGCTGCATATTTGTGCCTTTTGGAGCTGAGTACATGGAGCTGTAATGCAATAACAAATGATGCAGGTTCGGTGACCCTGCCCTTAATAGAGGTCTTTAAAGTGTCAACAATGTCGTCAATTGGTCTACATCCGTTGGGACAGAATCTCATAATCCATCAAGCTTTATTAATTTCCTAGGATTAAAGGAATAATTACTGTGTAGCTCTGGGTGGAACACATATCCTTGCCACTAGCTAATACTCAGGGTTCTATTAGCTCTTCAGACAAGTGGCTAACTTTCCAAGATATTCTCATTCACTGTGGGTACTAATTCTTCTTTCATTTATGTTTCAGAAGAGAATTGAGTGCTGTGTTTTTTAAAAGCAGGTCTTCTTCTTTCACTCTAATACTGACTGCTTACTAAACACACGGGATCTGCTAATGAGTGTTAATTTAGTTTGATCTCAGCTAGGAAATTTCATCTACTAGTTTCTTCACCCAGAAAGAAAAATAATTAGAGTGACATTGATGTGACTATAATGATAATCCTGTATACAGTAGGAAGGAAAATTTGGGAAAATACAAAATAAAATATGCTCAAATGACATATTAAGGAATGAAGAAGAACTTTAAATGTTTGATGCCTAGGGATTCTAGGATAAGACTGCCATTATGTGGTATCAATTGCAAAATGTTATACAGGTGCATGTATATTTATCACATCTCTCATTAGAACTTCAGTGATGTTTTAAAGAAGTCTTGGAAAATGCAAAATACTAGATGGCCATGGAAAGGTTTTTTTCAATATACAAATAAAAAGGAAAATATTAGATAGCAATAGCTAATTTGTTGATATAAGGGAGAGAACTTACAGGATCTTACTAATAAAAAATGAAGAGGGACCATCAGTAATGGCAATTGTAACGTATATATGGGGAATAAAATATTAGACTTATGCCTTACCATTTAAATTGAGAAAACAAGTTTGGGAAACCATGGAACCAACCTGATCTAATTGTACATTACAGCAGGACCAAATAAAATCTATTTGTAAAAGATTATCCTCCAATTTGATTTTAGAGACATTATAATCTCTAAACGTTTCCACCTCTGTAGTACACATGACAGTTCTTGGATATGTGGCTCAAATCTCATTAGCAGTCAAATGGATTTAGTCTGTCATTAAGCCAGTAGATTTGCTGAACTGATCAATGATGTCATTAAACACACTGAGACAAGGTTCCTCCTTGTACTTATCTTTCTTTGGTGAAAGAATACTGAGACCTTCAAGTCTACATAATTTTTTCTCAGGTTTTCTCATCTTCTGTGTTGTTGTCCTCTGAACTGTCGTCTTCTGGTTGCTTAGGACAGTAATACCTTTCTTTTTAGGAAGGAGATTTAAAGTCACAGGAATCCCAGCACACACATTAGGGCACAGTAGAAATGGAATTATTATTGCTAGCATTTTATGCAACATGCATAAATTTTTGATCCATAATAAACTTATTCTTCATCTTAAGGACTTCTTTTTTACTTTCTTTTATTGATATAACTTGCCAGGCAGTACTTTAAGATTTTTGCTTCCCAAAAGAAAGAATTTGCTTTCTTATTCCTACATATGGCATTGGTCTTTTCAATATTCCATCTTATCAAATTTGAACATCTTCTCAATGCTCATTAAATTATTTTAAATTCTGATCATAGACTCTTAAATTTACAGCCTCTGTGGTCTTGCTGTCATCTGTGGATGACATCAATATGAACTCTATTCCATAACTGAAGCTGTTATGGCACAGAATTAATAAAACCAGGCTCAGAGTAGACTTTTGGGTAATCCAATTTGGAATACGCTGCAATTTTGAGATGAAAATATTGATAACCATTCCCTGAAGTAAGACACACAGATGCTCCCACTTGTGATTGACTGAACTAGATCCAATTTGGAAGCAAATGAGCTGCACTCAAATTTCTATTCTTCTTTCAGTATCAGGTCAGTACATCACCAGAGGATTGTACTGGGAGATGCATTTTCCCAGGCTATTGCCTTTCCAGAGGTTGCTCAGTGAAGAACTGCCCAAGAGGTCTAAAAACAAATTGAGAAAATTTGGGGTAAATGATTACCCATTGCAAGGTTGGGTAAATTACTGAGGCCTCATAATAACAGAACCTGTACAGAGACTTTCTACTCAACTTTGTGTATTTGCCTGCTTACATAACTTGTAGTGATTTTAGGTCTATCACACCAGCTAGACACATCTATTTTTCTAATTTTCCATGGAGACCAAAACATCTGGGAAGACCTCAGATCTCTATCTGAGCTGACTATGAATCTCGAGTATTAAAGCTAATGAGAAGAGCATATCCAAGGAAAACTAGTTTCTATGCAATGTGTTGAAGATGCTATAGGTTCATTTGGGGGAAGGAGGGTACAATAAAAGTTGTGCCTCCTCATGTCATGAAAAGATTTTTTAATATTAAAAATAAAAAAATAAAAAATTCTCCATTGCTTGGAAACCAAAATACCTTCCTAAAAGACCTTCCTAGTCAGAATAAAAATACTAACCACAGGTTTTAGATTAAATGGGTCTCGAGTCTGTTACACAAATATGAAGCCTTGGAAAGTATAAAGCAGCATTACACGGTACAGGTGCATTGCTGAGATGACTTGCTGATGCTAACTTAGGCGAGGAAGGTTTATTCCACAGTTGAAGAAAGAATTTTGTCAATGACAAGAAGGATGGCTTACATGCCTCACATTCCTAGGAGATGAAAATAATAAAGAGGGAGGAGAAGGAAAAAATAAATTTCAACTAAGGAATCGACAGGGAACTTACTGCAGGTGCAATATTTCTTGAGACAAAGAGGTTTTTTGTTTCATCTCCATCTTATTCCATGAAAATGAATCCCCCCCTTTCTCTTTATCAGCATAAAGAAGATTAAAATGTTGATACCCTTTCTTGACAAAGATATTTTTACAGTCTTTAGTCAAGTTGTTGAAGTAGGATTAACTTCCTATGGAACTTAAAATAGCTTCACTAAGTGTAGCAGAGTTCAGTATCAGTATCAGTTCATTAATATGTCTAGTTTTACTAACTATGCTGAATTACTTTCTGCATCTACCGCTGCACAACTGTAACTTTTTGTACTCTCCCAAATCTGTTAAAAAAGCTATATACTTTGTTGAGCCAGCATATCACTTCAATTACTGAAATGACAACTACAAATATACTTTAACTCCAGACTGAATCAAGACTGTGTTTTACTCTTGTATTGCTGAAATTCACATTGCTTAGTTCTGAACAACAGAAAATATTGGTTTTCAGATAGTAAACATTTGATATTGTTGGAAAAACTTGTGTTGCTCTTACCAGGACATATTTGAACTGCATATTGAATCCAGAATATGACTTTACTTGTGCATGAAAGTATCTGAAGTGGAGGTGTCAAGATGGAGCCAAGTCCTTCTTGGTGGTGCTGAGCACTACTACGAGAGACAAGAGGCAGAAACTGATGCAAAGGAAGTTCCGCCTGAACATGAGGAAGAACTTCTTTACTGTATGAGTGATCAAGCACTGGAAAAGATTGCCCAGAGAGGTTGTGGAGTCTCCCTCTCTGGAGATATTCCAGAACCACCTGGATGCAATCCTGTGCCATGTGCTTTAGGACGGCCTTGCTTGAGTGGGGAGGTTGATCCAGATGACCAGCTGTGGTCCCTTCCAATCTGAACCATTCTGTGATTCTGTCACTCACTTTGTCACGTATGTAGAATGCTCAGTGGAGAAGATTTTACTCTACACTAACTCCTAGACAAGGTGCAGAGATTGGGAGACTCCTAACACAACACAAACTTCAACTGTTTGATAGGATAAATCAGTTTCAGATCCTGGTAACGTTTTCTGGTGCAGTTTAAGCTAGTAAGTCCTATGAATCTCATACAAAATGTGGAGGGGAACAAGTCCTTTGGCAATGGACAGAAGTTCTCCTTGCAGAGGTGTTGTCAGGTCCTAAAGCTACGGTAGCAAGGCATTTACTGCTTGAAAACAACTTCACAGAGTTGTTTAAATGCAAGCATGTTAAAAGTCTAAACTGACTATCTGGATCCTTTCTATTTGGGCATTAATATTAACAAATGGAGAGAATTCACAGATGCTTTACTGGTTGAACAAAACTGAGAGTTACAACTACAAAATGCAAAATGAATTATCTGTGTTTACAGACTTGTAAAGGTAGATTCTTCCATAAAAAAAAGAGACTGTCCTTCAGCAAGTATCTTCATAAAAATGTATCCTTAAAATTACTCACATACAAAAAAATTAGAAAGCTGTGAAATTATAAACAGATGAAAAATATTTCTTATTTTTCCATTAAAATAAACAAAATGCCCCAAACCCCCAAAGTTAGAAGATTACATGGGACAACAATTACAATTTATGCTTATTTACTTGAATAACTACGCAGATACTATTTTGCAGAATTGTACGTGTACAACATTAATTTTGAGCATTTATTCACCCAGTGTTGTGTGTAACAGAATACAGAACAAAACTCATTTTGCATGTCTTTCCTTAGCTGGATATTTACTTTTTTTGGAAGTGTCCTCAAAATTCAAATGAACAATCAGCAAGTATGATAGTATTCCACATGACTGCAGCCTAGGATCTAATGCACAATCATATCTTAACAAAACTGTGTGATTTATATTGACTAAATAAGATATTAATTGGGATAAAAGCGAATCTGGAATCTCATTTAAAGAAAAAATACTAAATCAAAACCATTCTTTGAAATAGGAGTGTGCATTGATATACTCACTAATGCTCCCTCCACAACATTGCTTCACATCCCTAAATGAAGGTAGAACTCAGTCATTGTGTCATCTATTCATAGATATACTATTTATAGATTCTAAACTGGCATGGTGACTGATTTATATAGAACAGTGGACGTGCATAACAAACAAATAATATAGTTCCTATGCAGATAAAAAATCACTGGGTGTCCAGGCCAGGAAGAATACATTGTAGTCTAAATTCATTTGCATTTTAACACTTCCATCAGAAAATATTTTTTATTCTATTCTATATAATCAAATGTTTTTGTGTGTAAACCTATGAAATCATCAATAGATAAAATTGGTATTGAACAAGCAGCTTATATCTACTACATAACTCCTCCTGCATTGAGGGTAATTTGGAACTTTTTTTCATCATAAGGAACACTACATCCAGGTTTTCATATATAACTACTACAGAGGATATAATTGTGGTTAGAATTTTTTTATTTTTCTATCAGCTCTTGCCTAGGTATTATACAGGCACAGTTTGAAGACTGAAGGATATATTCTGTTTGTAACTGTAAGTGAACCTTGGCAAAATAACAGCAGTTCACCTATAGGAAAGTTTGCAGAAACACCAACAGAAAATCCATGAACGACAAAGGGGTAGAATCTGGAGGAAGTATTTACATAGGACTGAGTATATGTGCCATCAGGCCTGTGATGGAGAGTCTGACACTCTCCTTCTGCACAAGAAAGGGATTCTTTTTGTCAGTATCAGAGATGCAATGTTGTGGGCCAGTAGAGGTCTTAGGGCTCACTCAGTGTTACCACTATTATGTTCTCAGTAGATTAATCTGGATGCCCTACTATGCAGCAAGGTCTGTTTGATAATACATATAATATCTTGAAGTGTGAATAGCGACTGAGTTTTAGTTTAGATTTTGTTTTGTTGTGTTGATTCATACTCAACCTCTCCCCTGTGAAATCAGTATAACTGTTACCAATTTACACCACTATAATGGTGTGCAGTTCCAAGTCACCTTACTTTTTGCTTATTTTGAAAAGAACTCTGAATAATCTTGTCACTCTATAAAGTAGGAAAATTACTATGTGAAATCTGGAGCATACAACTTCCAGTAAGCAGGCAGAAGGAACATCTACTATTTCACTTTGAAAAGGCACCAACTAGAGTTAAGTGAGGTGGAAATGATAGTCCATAAACCAGATCACAGCAGCTGCACTCATGACCACTGCACTTCCACAGAAAGAAGGAAAATTATTTTTAATTGTACATTGGCTTAGATGACCCAGTGGCAATGCATGGAATTTGGTATAATTTTGTTTCTTGGTTGTGGTCCACTTTACTTTGATATTAAAATAATGGAATGTAGCCATAATACCAGAAATACCCTGGAAGAGGCTTATGGTCTGTCCTGAGGACAAGAGGATTCTATATATCTGATTTTAGATAGAAACACGATAGCAGCATATGGAAGTCTTGAAGTGTAAGTGAGAAAAGAAAGGTTTGATTAAACAGTAGGGAAAGCCTGCCTTCCTTACAGCTATGAAAACTGCATGAGAGGGCCAAGTATTCCCTGTATACTAGTGAGTGCACATATAAAGGAGGAGGGTGTGTTAGATAATTAAGGCATAATGGCCTGGTTTCAAAGAGCCATAGTAAACCATGATGTGAAAGGCAATTGTGAACTTTAATAAAATTTGATCAGCAGATTAGCACAAATATTTGAAGAATAAATTTTGTAACTTCACCATGGGCAAAATATGGATCCAGAACTCATTTTTATAATGCAGCATCTTTCTGTCAGTATCATTTAAAAATGTCATATCCAACTGTTTTTCTGAAGTCTAATACTTTCTTTTTTCTGGTTTCACATTTTTCATACTTTGCCAAATAAACAATCCATCTTATCTAGTAGGGTTTCCAGAGTTCTTTTCTTCTCACTGCAGATGAGTTTTGGGTTTATCTCTTTCTATCACTTTCATCTTTAGCTATGACTCTAGATGAGTGATTTCATAAAGAACTGCACTAAGTAAATATGGCAAATACGAGTGACTCAGATGTTCAGGCTGCATTTCTTGTCAACTGCCTTCTTGATGACAATCTTTGTTTTCAGAAGCAAAGCTGGGTTTGGACAATCACTTGTCTCCGTAGTTATGTGAGGGAAACAGAATAGCCACTCCATAGTTTACTCCTTCAGCCTCCTCTTATAAACCAGATTATGACCTGTAGTAACATCATCAAACCTTAGCAAATCCTTCTGGAAATACTACAGGTGTAGTACTACACATGCCAGAATAAAAATTATCTGGTCAGTTTGAGGAAAATGAAGCAAAGCCTTTCTGTCAATGTGAGGGCTCGAACTGAAGTGATCTCATATTAAGCTTTTTTTTCTGTTTTCGCTCTTTTCACTTGCCAAATCTTCAAAATAGTTTGGCCTGAAATCTGCAAATCAGTATAACTTTGTTGGCCAAAAGTAGAGGAGACAAAAGAGTTGTGCCAGGAGGCTGGCCTGGAGAAAAAGGAGTCTATGACAGCCACATGAGAGAGCAGGAAGCTGTCTAGAAAGGTGTGTACTTGGAATAACAGAACATAGCTCTTGTTCCACCAGTTTTGGAAGTTGTTTGGTAGGAGTAAAACAAGACCTCTTAATGCAGCTTTTTGATGTACAAGTTGGATCTCATTCTTATGGGACTATTCACACATATATTTCAAAGCTTCTATATACAATGAACAATACTGAGCAAAGGGATATTAACACACCTGAGTCAAACAGAAAGAAAAAATAATTAAGGTACATTTTAGACATCTTAACACCCTTTACAAATTCTCTTACCTCTACATCTTTAATTTGTATGCATTTGAAATGTCACATCTGGATTTTGCGCATAGTAGTGGAAAATGGTTGAACTACATTGGAGCCTTAATCACTGAAGCTGTATCCACTATTGATCACTGTTACTTTTAAGATGAAATGATATTTTTCAGAGTAATTAATATAATCTATGATATACTATGTTTCATTATATTGTCTCCAATTATTTTTATTCAGGCCCATACTCCTGGTGAATGTGAGACCAGGAAGTTAAGTTTGAATATTGCTTCTACCCTTCACCCTTCATATATTTGGGAAGTCTCTTTTCTCACATAAAGTAGCCCATTAGGATTTCCTTAGCTATAGATTTTGTCCCAGGGCCTTATCAGGAATGACTTGTGTCTCATAGAGCAGGCTTTGCTCCATACACCTTAATCAGCTAAATGCCCTCTGAACAAATATATTTTCGTGGTTTCATAGTTTTGAAAACCAGTCACCAAGGAAGGAATTTATTTTTATTTCCAGTACTGTACATGTGGGTGTGCATACTAAAAGAACCAAGGCAACATTGGTCCTCCATGTTAATATCTTTCCTCTATGCCTGAAGAATATTAGTTGTCATGGTTTAATGCCCTACTCTAATCTAAATAAATAAATAAATAAAAACTTTATTTTGCACCAGTTTTGTATTTCAGTTTTGTAGTGCTCAATTTCTTAAGGAGCAGCTAATGATAAAATTTTCTACCTCAAAGATCTTCCAAACCAACTAAATTACCTTATAATAATTTGCATAAATTTTGAACAAGATAGTCACTGTATTCTAGGTAGACTGCATGTCCTGTTAGGGATCAAACATTTATTTTAATCAAATAAATCTCTGTTTTCCCCTGACTAAGCAGTGTTATATGTCTGTTCTGAGTTTGAGATTAAAAGATCATGGGCTACATGAAACAATTAAACATTTGTTCTACCATATCCCTTTTCGAAAAAGAAGAGCTTCTCTGTGAAAGAAAAACAAAAAATTCATAGTTATTTTTGAGATAGGATGCAGTGATCGGATACAGATAAGATGCACTTCTTTTGCCCTATTCAAATGGTAAGTTATCTAATGCAAATATTATTTTCCAGTAACTGAAATCACTCATTTACCCACACCTCTAGAAAACTCTGAATGCAAATCTTTTTCAGATACTGAAGTAGATTTCACTGGCTTATTTTCATGAGACACTAATGGCTTTGTACTTTGACTGTTGTTTTCTCCTTAGGATAATGAAACTTTTCAATGGTTGCATGAAAGCAAATAATACGTATTGGTTTATTATTCCATTTCTACATATTTGACTGTCATATTTATAAAAAAAGTCTGTATTAAAAGTTTTGCATTTCAGTATCAATAGAGTTTACAGATACTTTTCATGTATGTATTTTGGATATTATATGTTATGTTATTGTTTAGGTGCAGTTTGCCTACAAAGTAATCCTCTGTCTTAGACTTTACTGTTTCATTTGTCTCAAGTCTTTCCCTATTCTGTTTTGTGTTGGTTATTTTACTGTTAACTTTTAAACAGATTTAGTATAAAATATATGCTTTTTATTCTTTGTTTTTCTTTGTAAAAATTAGCAATGATTTAAAGCCTTAAAGCAAATGGTAGTAGCTCTGCTGTAACATAGAGAAGCAAGGGAACATGAATCACTTCACAAACATAAAGCAAACAAGCTGTCCTTAAACTCCCTCCTATTGATCATACAAAGCAGCTCCGACTGATTGAAGGGATTCAGCCAAAATAGGAAGTTCTTGTGGTGAGTCGGCTGATATGGCCAGGCTGGAAAACCTCTCAGCTGCTTCCTGTGGTCACCCAAATACCAAGGCCTTGCTAAACCAGAGGACACTCTGAATAAAGGATTTCTTAGAATTTGCTCTGGCATAGTCTGGGGCTCCACAAATGCCATGTGACTCAAGAGTGGATGATTTCAGTTCCTTGAGCAAACTAAGATAAAGTAGAGAAATGTTTCCCTGCTTACCCTGGAAAGATTCCCATGAATAAGAAGTACTGCATTCAAGGGGAGTTTTCCGTGCAGCTTTGCAGACATTTAGGTGGTATTTGGCAGCCTCCAGCTTCAACCGGCTTCAGCATAAAAAACAGAGAAACTCTGCTGACACCTGTTAGTGCATATTCTCAACACAGGTATGTGAACACTGAGTTTGGTAGCTACAACTGCATTAACTTTGAAAGGTCTTCTGCAAAAAGGGTACAAGACGTAACTTGCAAGGTTTCAGATGCTGCCTCAGAACACTGCACATCCTCAAGTTTTCCATTCTTTTATCAGGGTCAGGGGAAAAGAGAATGATCCTCTTCTGCCCTGCAGAGTTAGGTTGAGTGAAGAAACTACTACTGCTGCATCGCCAAGTTTTTGTTAGAAAGCAGATTTTCTTTATAGGACCTGTAATATTATGTTCAGCTCTGCACTGTGGTTCACAGGCACTAGGCTATGCCCTAAACAAACACATAGAGCAGATAAAGGTAACATTATCATCTCTGTGCAGGAGAGGAACCAAGCTGTGAATATGCTTCCCTGTGGTCACTCTGCAGAGTTGGAACAAAGCTGGCCCCAGGCTTCCCAAGGCAGAACTGTCTCAGTGTTTCAGTGCTGTTTCTGGGTTCAGTCTCACAACTATCTCAGTGGATCCCAAGTACAAGGACCTTTCAAGAAAACTTTTCCTTCATAGATCTAGAATATTGAAGTATCTTCCCCTTTGACCAGTTTCTTACTCCTGCCTTTAATGATTCTACACCAATTGAATACAGATCCCTTTTACCTACTGTTATCATTTTTTGTTTTCACTATGTGCGTTAAAAGGAAAATTAGAAGTATTTAAGTCTAATATCTAGTGTGACAACATGAGATGTAGACTCATTTTAGCCATCTAGCTCTGATGAAGAAAAGATGAGCTAATCTTTTTTGAAGCCAAGTGCTTTTCTGAGCTCTGATAGAAGTCCATGGAGCATATACACAAATCCTTCAGAGGTGATCTTTTTCACTTAAAACAACTGCTTACACTAATCACAGCAGCTCTACAGGTAAATTAAAGAGAATGCCAGGGTGCTTGATTGGCTTACTGCCAAGAGCTGGAATCCCTCAGGCAGGTAGATACTGAAAAAAATCTAGATGCAAAAGTCTAAGGCAGAACCAGAGAGAGATAGTAATTAAACATTGCAAAATCAGAGTTTCAGTGATCAGCCTTCTCCCTGACCCTCTTTCATTTAGTAATGTAGACATACTCAGTGGGTTCATTGTCTTTGTTTCTAGGGTTCATTTCATGGCTCTGACAGGGTTTCAACTCTTTCACCCATATATTAAAAGGAAAAAAAAAGGAGACGATTGCGTGCAAATATGAATTTGGATGCTCTACATTACCTCTTGCAGAATGTTTAGTTTTGGTCAGTATGAAATCCATGAGTCCTTTAACTGAAGTTTCCTGCTACAGTTTCAGACATGCCCTGTTGTTCCTGTTCATAGAAGTTGTCTTATCATTTGAAGTGATGATTAATTAGGTTCTACTCCTAGGAGCCTAAGCATAACTCTCTACTGATCATGGTTTGTAGTTCTTAGGTTCTTAGTTCACTGATTTCAGTTCTGTCCTTGAAACTTGCAGACATCACTACATCACTATGTTCAACATCACAGTTTGTAAATTCCTGTTCATTTCTGCCCTTAAGCACATGTATAGGTATTTAAATATGAGCTCTTTTTATTATTTTTTAAAATTATTATTATTTTTTTATTTATTTTCTCTGTGACAACTTTCACAGAACTGAACATTTAAAAATCTAGATTCTTGCTTATAAACTGATTTTCAATTGCTTCAGTCTACTTGTTAATATTATGACCATCATTTTTTTGTGTGCATGTGTAACGTATTATATGTGTGGAATATGCACAATCAGATTGTTCATAAGGGGAAAGATGTATTTTTTGACAGTAGTGAATGGTTTCTTTCCAAACTCTGTCCTGCTATAATTATTTGTTACTGGATACATTATTTAAAGGGAATTTTATGAGTATAGTTTTTGGCCAAAATTCTGTCTGTCTGGCTCTTTCAATACAGCAAGTAATGAAAGATGATTTTGTAATGCAGCCTTTGAAGGTATGTTCCAAAGAAGTAATTTCAGCCTCTATAGGCTTCCCTCTGTGTTCAGAAGGAATGTCAACCAGCTCTGAGCTAGTTGAACTTGGACAATTCAATTTTGAACTAGAATCTCTTGGGCTACTGTTTTTTCCAGGTTATTGATCTCAAGAGCTACTGATCTTCCATCTAGAAACAGAAAAGACTGAGGAGAGGTGAATGGAAAAGTTCCAGAGAAGGTCTGTAAAAACATTGCTTGGAGAGGATTGAAACTACATGAACTTGGTGTAATTGTTATCACACAGCAGGTGAAGTAACTTTATCACTAACTAATAAAAAATTACAAGATCTCCAGTTTTCTTTATGAAAGCATCCTCTGAATGATGATATGAGGCAATTTATCCTGAGGGAAATGAGTGGCCATGCTTGCTCAGCCCCTTCTTCCTGCAATAATTTTTGAAAAGGGTGTGGTTTGCTGGCAGGTTGAATTGATGCTGGTGAGCAAATGAACTGAGTGGAAAATACACACTCCAGCTACAACATGAGATTCAATTACAGCACAATTCACCTTCTCCATAATGCACCTACTGTGCAAATGGTTCATCTTGAACTAAAAGTTCAGAGCAGTCATTCAGAGGGAAAACCACAGTCTTACTTCCAAATTATTACTCAGAATCCTGTAGGAAGTAGTCCTTGTTTAGAAGTGTGATGGATAATAGAACTCCATCTCAAGACTCCTTGGCAGGATGGAAACACTTTCTCTTGGACGTAACTGGAGTCTTAAAGGTTTAATGAGTTCAATGATATCATGAAATGAAGTAAATAAAGGTGAGAAACAGATAATTTGGGTGAGGTTCAAAATGTAGCATGCCTAAATTTGGGAGTTCCCATCAACATGCAGAGTGTGATAGAGTTTTCCCTCAGTAAAGTTATTTTTTTAGCAACTTTAAAAAGCCAGGATTTCAATAAATAATTAGTGGGGTCAACTGCAATCTATTTTTGCTTTCTAAAGGAAAGAAACTTTTTGCTTCCTTGTTTGGTCTTTCTTGGTTTGATGTTTCTGCTTGTTTTCCTTCTTTTTCAGCATCAAAGAAACCTCAGTTGTACAGAATGATGAAAAAGGTGGATGAACAGCCATGTCTTGAGACCAGCACTGCACCTGACTTCAGCTGGAACAATAGACTCCACTTTCTGTACTTCTAGAAAAGGTATATAATAAAATATATTGCTAAGTATTTTTCTGGAATTAGGTTGCATTCAGTAGCAGAAAATTTCTCTACTACAATTTTTGACTACTGTGCTTTAGGAAATCTGACAAAAACCTTCTATGCATTTTCCTTCTCTCACTAATGGAGAGCTTTGCTTTCTACACTTCACTTTTCCCACCTAAAAAAATGGGATATCTGAAGAACTACAATGAGTAGCAAATATTCATACCATGAGAGAAGCATAAAAGTATAGCTGAAGTACTGAAAAAGATTACACAGCCAAGTAAGATTACCACTGAATTATACAAACCAGGATGTCTTGCTTGGCTACATGAACCACATGCATTGCTAGAATCAGAGGGTCCATTATATGAATTACAGGGAAAGTTTAAATTTCTCTTCCCTTAAACAAACAAAAAAATTGCTTTTAATGGTGCTGAACTGTCTGGAAAATGAGATTTGAGTAGAATTAATTATGTTGACTGAACAGGAATAATCATTATAGAAAAAAATCCCAGTCAGATGGGACTCTTCTCTCATCAACTAAGAAACTACATAAAGGTAAGTCACTGAGGAGATTCCAGTGTTATCTGGATGAAGAACATTCTAGGTTTGGTTAAACTGTAGAACTTTCTATATGACAGAATGTTTGGGTTTCACATCTGTAATCACCAAGGGAAATCACATTTACCTCATAGAATCATCATAGAATGGCTTTGTTCAGAACCAGCCTTAAAGACCAGCTATTTCTGGACCCCCTTCCATGGGCTGGAATACCTTTCACTAGACAAGGTTGCTCAGGGCCTCATCCAACTGTGGCCTTGAACACTTCCAGGGCTGGGGTATCCACAGCTTCTATGGGTAGCTTGTTCCAATGACCTACCACCCTTACAGTAAAGAATTTCTTACTAATATCTAATCTAAAATTACTCTCTTTCAGTTTGAAACCATTCTCTCCTCTCCTGTCACTATATCCTCTTGTAAATAACCTCTCTCCATCTTTCTTGGAGGATCTCACCAGATACTGGAAAGCCGCAGTTAGGTCACCCTAGAATCTTTTCTTCTCTAATATGAACAATCCCAATTTTCTGTTTTTCCCCATAGAAGAGGTGCTCCATACTTTCACAAACAGGTTGATGTCCCTCCTGTCCTTGGGACCTCCAAGGTGGATGCAGCACTCCAGGTGGGGTTTCACCAGAGTGGAGAAGAGGGACAGAATCACCCCCCTTGACTTACTGGCTACACTTCTTTTGATGCAGCCCAGGACACAGTTGGCTTTCTGGGATGCAGAGGGACATTGCTTGATTGTGTCCAGCCTCTCATCCACCAGACCACTGAATCTTTGTCAGCAGGACTGTTTATCCCTCAGCCTGTATCTGTAGCGGGTATTGCTGCAACCCAAATGCAGCACCTTGCAATTGGTATAGTTAAATCTCATGACATTCCAATGGATCCATTTCTCAAGCTTGTCTGGGTCTCTCTGATTCATGTCCTGTCCTTTGTATGTGTCAACTGCACCCCTCAGCTTAGTGTTATTTGTAAATTTGCTGAGGGTGCACTCTATCCCTTTGTCTATGTCATTAATGAAGATATTAAATCACACTGGTCCCAATACAGACCCCTGAAGGTCACCAATGTCTAATTTCCTGAAGGGGCATGTAAACCCAGTTTTGGGGTCTGTGCTCAAGAGACAGCTCTTTCATGCTTTAAGATTCTATAATATTGTGTCTTCTTTAGTAAATTTATACCTGCTTTGGTGCACTTGTACAATAGCTGCTATCTTGGAAGGTGTGAGCAGCACAGCTCCTATACTTACATCCATGAGAAATCCTCAGATTAATCCTCAAAGTAATAATGTTTTAACCTAAAGCCCTCGAGGTCTCAGTCTCATAGATATCACACTAGGAAATAAATCTCATGATATCTGAACAAAGAGTAGCAAGAGTTCCCCTGTGTTTCCTTTAACCTGAACATGATAACACAAGTGCTGATGCTGTCATAGCACTGGGCAGAAGAGTAGAATGTGTACTGTTTCTTCTTTATTTTTCCTTAATTTTCCAGTGAGAGAAAAAGAACTTTAGTTCCTCGTTTTTCCCTATCGGGTTAGAAAAGTGTACCTGTAGTTGGAAGTCCAGGCTTGGGAGAGACGTGTAGCTGCACAATCATGCTTCTGAACACAGCTGGCCATCCACTTCTCTTTATACACCAGGCTTCTCCCTTCCTGACCTTCTCACAAATAATTACATCAAACACATCTTTTTTGCAGCAAGTGGCATAGAAAAGGAAAGGTGCAGTAAAAGAGTTTTTTCGCCTTCTTTGTGACAGTGTCTTCTTACATGCAAAGAAGCCTTTTTATCTTATCACTGTGCAAACATGTTTCACATTGCCGAATACTTTTTGTGATATCACAGTGCCTCCCCAAAATGGATGCTTTTTCTCCTTTCTTTCTCAGTAGATGTGTTGTAGCATTCAAAAACACCACATGGTGACCAATAAGAATTTCCATGGAATTATCATCACTATAAACAAGGTTTTCATTATATATTCTCAAGCTCTTATATTTAAACAGGACCAAAAGGGATTTTTCCTTGAAAATTTTTAAATATATTTCTTCTCTTGCAATCTACATAGGCATTAACTGTAAATACTTCATTATCTGACATTTTTTTTCCTGCAGTAAGAAATAGATTCTGCTACATTTTCTTGTTTAAAATAATACAATGTAATATTTTTTTACAAAATATGAAAATAATTGTGTCATATAGTTATGATAACCTGTATTACAAACATCTCAAATTGAAAATTCAATTGTTATGAAATGAAATCTTCAGGTGTATTTTATATCCAGGTAAGTATATTATGGCAAAACAAAATAACATAGGAGCTCTTTTTAGCTTAGATCATTCCATGCAATGATTTTTACTAGGATTTTATATTTATTGAAACCACTTTAATAATAATTCTACCAAAATTCAGCTAGTAAATGTTTATTTTAGATCTATAAGAAGTTTGCTTGAGAAGGAGATTGATAAAAAAGTTAATATAAATCTAAACCATGAAAACTGAATTTTTCTAAGTCTTCTTGGACTCTAAAAAGAAAAAAAAAATAACTAGTCTTCTCTGCAGCTGGGGGAAGGGGAAGAGGGGAGGACAGAGAAGGATTATGCTGCAAGGTCTCTCTGAGTATTTGCCTGAGGTCTAACCATAAATATCTTATCTAAAAACTAATTAATGAACAAAAATAAAGTAGGATTGGGACAATGTGCCTGTGGTATGGGATTTCCTTATTTATATTTTTTTTAACTGAAATTTGCAATAAATGTGTCTCATTTTTTTGTTTGCTTTTGTTTTTGTTATAGTAAATGTTCAGCATTTTGTGTCATGATGGGAATTTTAATGAATGCAAAACAAAAGCATTAGTGAGGGGTAATGCCCAGGATATGAATCAGGTAGGTACATGTATTCATTAGCACTGATTGCTAACACTCTTTCATGCTATTGTACATCGTAATGTGGGTCAATCAGATGCACCACAAAAAGACTTATAAAAGAGTTACTGACACTTTTCATGTTCACTTCCAACTCTGGATTGATCCAAAGTTTGTTCACAAAAATGCTGGTGTAATCTTAGCCCAGAACACCAGAACTTCCACTCTCTTTTACAGAAGTATGGCCCTCTTGAGGGGTTTAGAAATGTAAGTGCCCAGAAGAAATGGGTCCTGAAAAGAGTCTGCTCCGAACAGCAACCTTTACACATGTCACAAGTGAAGGAATGTTTGTGCCTACTCATGGGGAATTAACTACTTCCACTTGCAGCCCAGCCACTTCAAAGATAAAGTAGCAGCTTTTCTTCTTTACTTTTATTTTTTTTTAATCTCCTTCAGGATGCTAAGATAAACAACAGGTACAGTGCTGATCAATGCAGCTTACTGTATAACAGTCTCTGGAAATCAGAGAAATTCCATCAGAGCATTGGAAAAAGTTATGCATTTGATATATAACATATATTATTTCTGGAGCCTCAGCAGTAATCACAGTCAGCAGAAGCAGCACAGAGACATTTGTCAGAGGCATAAGAAAGCAGAACCATACTTGATGCAAATGTTTTGCTTTCAGTCAGCTGATGCATTAGGTGAGTTTAACAGTTATCCCTTTGACACAGCTTCCTTTCTGCTTCTACATGGGCAAAACATAGTACTGATATCCCCTTGTTTTATTATTTTTTTTTCCATTTCTGGAATGCTAGTTCCTTCAATTAAAAACTGATAATATGTTTTCATTTAAATAGCAGGCTTTTTCCCTAAGAAAATAAGCAAGCACTCAATCAAAAAATATCTCTCAGCTTGTCTCAGAATCAGTGAGATTTTGCTTAAGATAGTGTTCAGGACTTGGGGAGCTCAATTACATATTATGCCTGCACATCAGTGGAAAAAATATGCATCTTAGACAAAAATATAGGTAAAGACTACAGGGCAGCTGACTTAGATGCTTCAGTATCTCTGAGAACCTAATCCACAGTTCCTGTTTATTTCTGATTATTTTCAATCATATTTCCTCTTTAAGAGTATCTGATAATTACATTAGTTCTCTAGGTCAAAACATGCTGCTTTCTATTCCTATGTTTTAATAGTTAGGTAGTTATTTCTGCTCTTTTTTTAATGCATTTACTTATCCTAACTCCTTTGTTTCCCAATCAATACATGGCAGAAACATTCTCATCTATAATAGCAGGCAAATTAATTTCAGGATGTAAATGGTATTGGGTTTTTTTCAGCAAATTATTCAAAAGGCTTCACAGATATTCCCACAGTGTCTGGCTTATCAAATACCCAAGAAATTTTCCAGTGATCCCAGGATAACTTGAATTGGATGTTTGATGTCTTGTAAATGGAAATGTTATAAAAAAGCAGAATAATAACTGAATTTTTGATAGAGGTCAGATGTATCCAGAGAGAATGCAAATGAACTGAGTCCCAAACCATTTCTTGCAGAATCTCAGAACGATTTCTAGAAATCACAAGAAAGCAGGCTTTGGTTAAATTGGGAGAAATATTTTTGCTTTTAAATGTTGGTCCTAAATGAGGCAAAGTTCAGAACTTTATAAGTCCAGCTCACTACTATTCTTTAGTAGTCTGATTCAAGGATCAATGAATGGAATACAAAGACTCCTTTTGATTTTAGTAGACTTCAGATCAGTCCCCACTTGAATTGCAGGAGACATCATATCAGTGCATATAGAATTAGAGATGAACATTCAGATACATTCATCTTGTTTTCAAGAAGATAATACACCTATATTTGATGTATTGAAATTCAATACTGTGACATTTTAGACACTATAGTTCAAATATTTCTCTCTTATCAGAGTTTCTCAAATGTAAATTAGGTCTGGATGGTTATTTTTCTGGTATTGCTCTGACCACAATCTTCTGTTCCCTACACCATTTATGATAGACCATTCATGGTTCTATACACTTTATAATGTCATTCACCCCTGATGGCATCATTCTGTGGGTTGTTGAAAGGAAATATTTTGGCTTCATTGAATGCAGCCTTGCCACAAAGGTTTGCAACAGCATGTAAAGACAAATGAAATTATTCTTTTCTTTCTCAACATGTCCAAACACTTATGGCCCAAAACAAGAGCCCAGTGGTCCTCTCCGCTGATATCAGAGGGGAAGCTGGGTATGGTGTATGCCTAGGAATGGCAGCACACAGAGAGATAGGAAGCAATGTATTTGCATCGTGTGTCTCCCAGTCAGGTTGAGTGAGCCTTTCTATTTACAAAACTTCCTATTGAACCAGACTGGGTTTGAAGTAGAGTATAGCTGACAGCATTTCCCATCCTAACCTCTAAATCACACTTTAAGTGGTGCCCATAAAGCTTATACTATGCATTACTGCTGCAACAAAGAGCATCTCATAATAGCCTGACTCTATGAAAGAGAGGCCTAAATGGTCAATGGAAAAGGCCCTTAGGAGCTTGTGAGGGCTTCTTGCATCTGATGAGACTTCATACACACAGTTTAAGGGGCAGTAGGTCATAATAAAGTTGCCTATGCAAATGCAGAAGGCTTGAAAAAATGCCATCTATCCTTCAATTCACATTGCAGTGGCTATATTTTTTAGAATGGATGTTGGGAATTGTTGCTTCATTTTTAATATTAAAAGTAAAATGTAATTTATTTTGAAGTTGCTTGCTCTAGTGCATTTGATTAGATATAGTTCTGAACAAGACAAAAAAATCCCCAGATAGAATAAATCCCCAGACCTTGCTCCTTCCTTCTACTGTTTTTCTCTGTCTGTGGTTGACTTCAGTTTGCAGAGTTCTTGAAGCATTGTTCATTTCTGTGTATCTGGAGACATCTTAATATTTTATGAATGTTCCCATAAATAACTTTTCTTTCTCCTTTGTTTTAAATAAGACTCATTAGCAAAGTCTAATTTAAGGCAACACAATGCACCTGCATTACTTCTTTTCCATGACAGTATTCCAAGCCAGGACTGTTATTGCTTTAAAGTTTCTCAGATGCTTGCTACTCATCAACTGTTCACATGAAGAAAAAAAAAAGTATAAAATGACACATGCATCTGGTTGTCTTTTAAAATCATTAGTATTCCTGCTAGATCTAAATTTCTTGACTAAATAGCAAGGCAATATTAATTATAGGAAGTAATTTTTTTGTAAAATATTCAAATCTTTCCTACAGATTTGGAGCATGTGCATAGTTTTGTGTTTTTTGGTGTTGGTTGTTTGGGTTTGTTTTCTTTTTTGTTTTTTTCCAGAAGAGGAAATGTCAAGAATAGGCTGGTATTTGCTTATTTAAATGTTGCAGCCTGCATACATTGTAATTTTAGTTTGCACCAGTTAAAAATTCGATTACATAAGCTAGAAAATTAGAGGTTTCCCTTTGGCTGGATACACATGACCACAATTGCAGACCATGTAAACTCTTCCTGTCCTTCCTGTACTAACCAAATTTCTGTTTACTACATCTTTCAAAAGAGAAATTGGTCAGGAACTGCGAAAAAGAATTATCAAGACTGCCATGGCAAGCTTTATACATGTGTGAAATACAGGTCAACTGAAAAAATGTTGTAATATTTTTAGGACTATTGGTAATCAGAGAGATGAAGTAATAAAGAAATTTGTGTGTGTGTAGGATAGCCATGTTCAGCTTGATATAGTCATTATTATTGCTCTATTTCTGGGAGACACCTCTCTACAGGACAGCACTTAAGCAGATGCTTAATTTGAAGTGTATATATCACCTTCTGAAAACAATGAATATAAAAACATGTTCTTAAAATCAGCTATGACACTAGGTGCTAGCCTGAAAGGGACAGACTTCAGTGCAAACCTAAGCATTTTCCTGAATCAAGTCCATGCTAGCGTTTAACAGAAGAAATATTTTCATGACTATGAGTAAGATTTGTAGGAAGAAATAATGGCTTTTATTAGATTAAGTGTTCATGACAGAACTTTCAGCTTCATGGAACTAAAAAAAAAGGCTTTCTTGCCCAAAAGCCAACCTGCTCTTTAATTAATATAGTAAACACACTTTTGCTGTAAGTATAAAAAATTAGCAGTGGAACCCAATACTGTTTTTCTTATACAACAAACTTGCTTCCTAATATGCTACTTATTCGGACAGCACCCCACAAAGGCAAGTTTTTATTTTTCTGCATATATTCCCAATTGACTGCTGTCCCGGTGTTTCTCAGATGACCCAGAAAGCAAGCTTTATAGTATTATTTTGTTATACTCCATTAAACTTGATTTCTGTGCCAGAGGTAATGTGTGTGGGCTTCATATCTGGTGCTTCTAAATCTCATCACTTAATATGTACAGTGAACCTTTCCACTGGAATATTTTACACAATGAACAAAAGAATGCCATTTGCAGAAAGCATAAGAACCTATTTCTACTGTATGCTATTCCATCCTCTCTTATCTAGCCACTTTATCCACATGGATTTTTTCCAGAAGATAAATCTTTCAATCAGGATTTCTTTATGAGCCGCAGCCCTTGTATTGTGAGGTGTATATCAAAATTTCAAGACAAATTTTGTTCTCTTGATTTTGTTAAACAGTACAAAAGCTCAAAAAGCATGAAACCTTAGATGTCCATTCATGTTAGACAAATACTTATTTTTTTCCACTAAACAAAAATATAAAAGGTCATTCCATGCACTTTCCTAAATATATAGAAAGTCCCAAATATTAGTTTAAGTTAAGGCACCAAAAAGAGATTAGACTAAACATACATGTTGTTTTAAATCAATTTCTGATGTATCTTGTTAATGTATTTCTTCTTTACACACTGATACGTAATGCTGAACGAGACTCTGTCTTAAAAAATCAATGAAAAATTGTCATTATGGATCTTAAATCTCCCTTAATTAAGCTTAAATGTAAGGATCATTACTGCTTATATACATGTATAAAAACTTAACTTCATCCTCTTTTTCTGAAATTTTCACCCTCCTTTCTCGCAACCAGATTTGTCCTGTTATTTCCAGAGTTCTGCTTTATTGTTGCCAATCAAGAGTAGTTCCTATAGCTGGATAAAAATAATAATTTTCTCATTCCATTAGAAATTCACATACTTTTATCTTGCACACTCTTAGTTTTTGTGTATTTAAAATAACCAAGATACCTGCACAAAATCCAAGCTACTAAGCCTATCTTGAAATACTTGTACATATTTTATACATGCCATCCATATCTAACTTTAACATTTCAATTTTAAGAAAGTCTGATATGCAATCCATCCCTCTGCATTTACACAGTTTTGCACATGTACTGTTATTATTTCCAGTTGTGTCAGATGGGTTGTGCTGGTTGGCCAGGCAATGGTTACACTCACCAAGCACTCCCACCTCATCATACACATTTCTCCTCAGGACCTTTGACAAAACCTCATGGGGCAACAAGGTCTTCAGGAATCTGTATTTCACTTTGTTTAGTTCATGAAGGTTTGAGTTAGTTCCAGTCTAATCTCAAAACTAACATGAAAGGCATAACTGACAGCCAAACCCTCTGAAATTACAGGCTCAGTACAAAAACAAGGTATGCACTAAAGCCTGCATGTCTCAATTGTTGCCCTAACTGTGGAATAGTGAAAGTAAATTCAACTGTGTTTCTGTAAAGAAAACAACAACAACCAATCAAACAATGGAGGAAATTATGAGGAATTCTATTCAACCTATTCTTGAATGAGTTGTGACAAAGATAATTATAATTTCTTTTAACATTCTTTTAACAATTGAACATTGAGGAGTATTCATGTTCTAACTTCGTATGAAATTACTAAAGATTAAATGAACATGGCGAGTTTTGTTTGCAATTAAAGAAGGTCTTTAGCTACCCTAAAACTTTAGGTATTATGAACCTTGCAGAATTTGGTCTCAGACTAGATCTGATACGTGCTGACAACTACCTCCTGGGATTAGGTTTTAGTGTAAAAGCTTTTGTTTAAAACAAGAAACCTGAGAACTGACTACAAATCTAATTGTGTATCTGTCCAAAGTGCAAACATTTTCCCTACAATGTAATTAAGTAATTATGACATTTTCATTTTATTAAAAATGGTGTTTACAGTAAGCCAGAGCAGAAGGATATTGAATCTTGGAAAGATCTTTCAAAATTATGTAAACATCACTTTATTTGCAGTGCATAGTCCAATCTTTCCAATTAATAAAAGATTCCTTTAGCAAATTCCCATGGTAAAGTAGTTTATGGTAATTTCTAAATGAACTGAGCAACATCAGCTTTCAATGCAACAGTGTTACTTTGAACCCTTAGGACCTTACTTTTTTCATATTCCACCTGGGAGCTGATTTAAGAACTGCTCTTTTAACAGCTATGTCTTTCTTAATATTTTAACAGGTTTACAGACCTCCCGGGGTGTTCTGTAATATTGAAGTTGCTTCAAGAAAATGTTCTGATTTCAGTTTTAGAGTTATTCATGAAGCTTTGTGAAATCTTACTGAACTGAAACAAGCTGAGCTGGATGATTCCATATAGTGTCTGTTTCATGCCATTATAGACTTATCTCTGTTAATTATTTCTTTCCTTCCACCTTCTTTTCCAAACTTTTATATTTTCATACTCATCCTAGTTTTAAAAGTTCATTCCCGAACCTAATACTTTTGTACGAATCAGGTTCTGTTGAAATTCTCAGGGATGTCAGTGAAACTGGAGGACCAGTTCTGTTTGTGCTCTGAGCTAACATGACAAATGTCCAACCTCAGCTTGCAAACATGTGACTATTGTTTTTCTTCTACCCCTTCCCGTTTCCAGACTTGTGTAAGAAAGTTGTTGTATAGATAGAGAATTTCTAAATGTGTGAAGTAAATTGGAATTTAAGTGATAATGGAGGAAAAAAAAGAAAGATCTTTCACTGATGGTCTTTAGTGCAAAATATTTTCCTATCAGGTGCAGAATTGTTGCTTTGCATACAGTAGTCATTTATCTTTACACAAAATTCAGGGGGAAATTATTATGAAGGGTTTTGTTACAAATATATTGATCAGGTGTATCTGACTATGTGAAAAATAAGGTGTAGTTAGCTGGGTGCAGTGCATTTTCAGATTTCAAATCATATAGATAAAGGGTCAAATTACATACAGAGCACAAGAATTCTTAATACAAACTTTCTAAACGTTGTGTTTTTATATGTCTAACATAAAACTATATCAGGACATACCTGGCAGGATTTTCTAGTAAGAAAATGCATACATACTGAAAAAGAAAATTTAAATTCACCTCCAGGAAAATGAAAGAACCAATGCTATTAACAAACACTATTCTCACAGTTATGAGAACAAATAGAGAAAACTAGGAATTACCCATCTCTTATGTTGACAGTATTGAGATTTTCACCTCATAGGTACAACAGAGTAGTGAGTTAACTCTTTTAATTACTGCTACCTTACTGACAAATATATCTGTATTCTTCTTCCGAAACACAAATTGGAAGAAATTCCGGAAGCACAGATCCAAGAGGAGAAGGAGATCACTCTGATTTTTAGATGAAGCATGTGGTAGTGCATTTCTTTTTTAAGTCTCCTTGTTGAAAGAATACACCCACCAGCCGGCTCTCCTTCAAGTGACAGTCCCCACTCCAAGAGCAGATCTGATCCACTGTCAGAGTATGTGGCACAGTATTTGTGCCAAGTACTGTGTCATGAAGGGTTTAAATGTCAGAAAGTTCCCTAAGCTTTATTCATAACTCAGTAACTAGCCAGTATGCATCAAAGTATTGATGTTATACATAGAAAGCAAGAACTGCCACCTAGTCCTTCCCAAATGCCTTCAGTATTGCTCTATGATCAGTTTTTGAAACTACATGTAGACTTCCTCTTTTGATACTTATCATAGTACGTTTTCAGTCTTTTCCCTCAAGCCATCTTGATTGACAACCATCACGGAGTATGCCTTTGTTCCCACTGGAGATTCTGTACAGAATCTCATAAATATGTAAGAGAGGTGGGGTATATATGTGGTGTACATATACTTTATATATATATATCTGTCTGTGCACATGTATCCAGATGTGTGTGTGTGTGTGTGTGTGTGTGTGTGTGTATGATGTATATATTGTGTACATGTACATCTGTTGTGCTGGTGCACACCTGGATCTCACCATTGAATGTAGCTTACATCAGTGAGAGAAAACACTCAGCCAGGAAGAGACATAACCAGAGGTGATATAACGTGTAATTCTATGAAAACACATTAGTAATCAAATCTAGAGACAAATTACATCCGCATTTTTTCCTTCCTTTTTTTTTATTATCTTTTTCCCCCTTTTCGTTTTTGTTTGTTTGATGTTTTTTTGGTTTTTTGTTTTTAGTTTTTCTGGCAGGGACCATGTGTTGGCAAATGTGCAAGAAAACAAAACCTTCTGGTCGCTGCTTCTGAATGATTTCCCATCCCTTTCTCTATTTTAGCAAAGCTGAATCGGAACATTTCTTGATCTCTAGACACCTGAAAAAAAAATAGATGTTACAACATTTCAGTTACAGACAAATATATGCTTTTCTCAGCCATCCTAATCAACAAACATCAACTCCTCCTCATGAGTTAAAATCCCTTGCAAGAAGCACTCAGCCAGTTGTCCAACACAGTGGCTGAATTCTCTACACAAAATAGAGACTATTTTCAACAACTCACTGAAAACATTTACACAGAATGACACGATTGTAAGTACGGATTTATTCAAGGATATTTCTACATAGAATTTAATATTATATGCTGAATAGAATATTAAATTGGTAATTGTTGAAATTTGCCATTGCACACTGAGTAATAATTTGTGTATACTAGCCGGGTCATGATGATACCTATTTATTGGCAGGCAGAGGTCAAGTCCATCCATGCCAACCACTGAAAAACCATTTAAGTGCAGTGCTCTCCTGAATCCTAACAAAGTCTCCTCAAACCTAATAAAATCCAATTCTAGATAAAGTCATTTGCAGGCATAAATGCCTATACAATTTTTCCTTCTGGGAGATAAAAGTGTCTTACAGTGAAGGAATAGGATGGCATAGGAGCTCTCTATCATCAACAGTTAGTGCCATTTGTTTCAGTAGTATAAGCAAAAAAACCTCAAAACAATCTGTCACAAGATATTCTTTGCCCTGGGAAAGTTTTGTTTTAATATCACATAGTTAGAGGTTGACTATTGCCCTCAAGTATGAAGCCATACTTGCCTTCCAAAATGTTTTTATTTGATTTTATTTTTGGACACCTACTCTTAGAAGGTAGTAGCTGGCAATCTAAGCCTAGTGACAGAACCACTGACAGTGGCCTCAAATAACAGACCTGGTTCTTCCCCACAGGTCATTAGATGCCAGGAATATATGAATGAGGCATTTAATTAAAGAAAACTCAGTACTAAGTTCCAGTACCCACAACTTAGCCAATTCAACCAGAAAATTAGGGCCAGATTCTGGCCTGGAAAGTACAGGATTTTGCACACTGCTACTATCTTTCACCCACAGGGCATACAGACCTAGTTTGCAAACAATTTTACCTGGAAAGGTAAAATTTTTCTGCTGTGATTGCAGAAAAATACCCAAAAGTAATCCCTTCTGTGTAGAGTCTACATATTGCTGATTGTCATGTTACATCAATTGTGTTTGCTAGGTCAGAAAGGTTAGTTACTGCTCAGCTTTCTTAGGCCACACTTATCCCACCAGGCCTCGAAATGCCTTTGATGCCCAAGTTGGGTGCAACTCCCATTCTGTTGTGTTTAGGGCTTAGTAACAGGAATTTCCAAGTTCCACTTAAGTCTTACAGAGGTGAAACCCTTCAGGCAGGATTCTCAACAGGTTGAGTGTGGACAGAGCCTTAGATGGATATGTAGAAAAAAGTCTCTTCTATCTTTTCACAGCCCATAGAAAGATGAACTATAATTACACGTTTGCAGAAAAGAACTCACTTCAAGGGAAGACCTTAACGTCTAAGGAGATATCTAGGGAAGGCAGAGTTTGGGACACGTATGGAAGCAAATGTGCAGCAAATCCACCATTGTGATGCTATTGTTGCTGCTTATCAACTACAGATACAGGTTTGCATTAGTATGATCAGCATGAGAGAGTAATAAATTAGGGGAACTTCAGGAGGCTAGAAGAGGCCTTGGGAATCGAGTGAATGCCCAGTGACTGAAGGGGAAGCTAAGCTTCAAGGACATTATAATTTCTTAGAGGACTCTTGAAGAAGAAAAATCTGCTGGCTGCTGGTGGAGAGCAATGAGGACATGAATGCCTTTAAAGCACTATGGATGACAGCATAAGTTGATGGGAGCAAAATATGCAAAGAATAAATTGTCCCACTCTCCTTTTTCTCCTGTCCTACCCAGATGTCTGTCCATCTATGCCATTTTCTCTTTCTTTTCCCCTGCGGTCTTCAAACCCTGATCCTTGCTATCTACTTTTTTATGGTCCATCTACATGCTTTATAACTTCCATTTATCCTCTTTGTGTGAGACTTGAAAAATCTTTAGAATGACTGGCATCATCCCAACTAAGGTGTAAAATAACCATTATGAAGTGCCCTTTAATAATGTCAGCCACAAAAAGACACAGCAAGTGTTCCAGGAGAAAATCGCCTCACAATTTCCTGGCTGTGCCAAAAATCTCCTAACTGCTGCTAGAGTAAATGGAGCATTTTACCTCTAATATATTATTTTGTGTGCAGGGAGGGAAAAATATTGGTAAATCTGTACATTTTTTACTGAATTCTCAGAGTAAATATATCAAGTTACTCAAGAAATTTATTTTTTTTAAAAAAAAGCCAGGAAGTAATTTACCTTTCTTCTTCATTACATATGGTTGGTCTGTTAAAAAGGAAGAGATAGAAGTTGACCTAAGTCAAGTACATCTGTTGTTTTCTTACCACATGCTGTTGCTCTGGTTTATGTCCAGTTTGGTCATGTTCCCATGATCATCCTAAAGAAAATTTCAGAGTAAAATGTGTGTTTACATTCTATGCATGTTGACTGTAAGGAGGTCGGAGAAGGCAAAACTTTTTCTGAGAAATTTTAAACTTTCCTTTATTTCTGATGAATATTCCCACTGTTCATTTTCTGTGTGAGTAGTTGATTATTTGTGCTCCACTTTATCACCACTTTGCTGAATTATAACTCAGCATATGTTCCATACTATTCCCTGGGGAAGGTGTCTGTCATTACACCATTGTCTAGTGAACATAACAAAAAAAGAATTGGAGACAATCAATTCTTTTCGGTTTTTTCCTTTTCATTTTAGTTCATCAGTAAAACAGAAAAACACAAGGAATTTGACATTGAAAACAGACTTCAAATTTCCTATTTGTTAGGAGGAACAAAAACTGTCATCGAAATATTACATTAAGGACTCATTTTTCTCAGCAAAAACAACTATAAAATTTCAACCAGCTTTACCCATCATCCCTCCACTTTTCAGATAGAAAATATGGAAGTTGTTAGTTCATATGTAATATGAATGAAACATAAGCTTCCATTTATGATAAGTAAAAGATTAATTATTGTCTTCTGCTTTTAATTCTTCTGTAATTCTGCTCCTCTTGTGCCTATCCAAGGCCAATTATTCACATTCCACAAAACATTATTTTTATATTTTACAAATAGGAGATTCTTTTGCCAAGAAAATAAAAGGACATGAAGGAAAACACTGATATTTTATATGTCAGTCTCAAAAAATAAAATGTTCCAAATGTATTTCTTTCTCTTTTTATCTTCTCTTTCCCTCCACAAAAAAAGGGGAAGACTAAAAGGAACCTTGTCTAGAATGTGTCTTCTGTCAAATTCATGTATATTTTATTAATAAAAGATTGACAACCTGCTTTGCCAAATANGCCTTTTTTTCCCTCTCTATATCAGCAGTTCCCTAAACATTTTCCCCAAGGTTACAAAAATGCAAGCCAGAACTAAGCCTGCCATCTCTGACACAAAAAACCCCTTGTACTGGTTCAGTCAGTATCATATTGTGCCACTGTATCACCTCCATGCAATGTCTAACCAACATATTTTCACATCTATTCTAGATTTTTCTGAACAGATAATGGATAATTATCATATAAATATTAACATTTTAATGTCTTTTTATTAAAGAAAAAGTTAATATATCCATGTACTTTTTACTCATCTGTACTCCTTTTCTTAGTAAAATGTCATTCCCAATTCATGGTTTGAAGCTCCTGGGCAGGAAAAATAAGCTCAGTCAAAGCTCAAGCATAATGGAGTAATCAGAAAGCAAAAAACTAATGGTTATATCCAAAGTCCCTTATTTTTTCCCCTAAGCAATATTGCAGAATCAGATGCATTAACCAAGGTTAAATCAAATAGTCATGATGTCTGTATGTTCAATTATGCATAGCCTGAGCCAGAGACTCATTCTGAGCCAATCTTCTACAAAGCTATGCCAGTTTACACCTGTCAAAATCTGGCCATGTCTCAACCTAAACCTACCCAGCCCTTTTCATTTTTTGTCCTGCACAGATGCAGATCATGTCATAAAAAATAATATCTGAATAATATGATGATCCAAAGACAATAATTTTTTTCTTAAAATAGCTTCAATGCCATTTCTATGGTATCCTATTTTACAGTTTAAGCCACTCTTTTGCAAGACTTTAGCCCTAACATAGTCTCATGTATATGGAGAAGTGGGTTACTCTACATGTTACATGCCTGAGAGTTGTTCAGGTCAGTGTCTTAGTGTGTTTGACAAGAGTCCAACTGCCAAAGCTCCTGGAGCAAATAGGCTCAGCTATGGAAATTTGTATAGGTGAAGTGTTTTCAAAGGAATAATTTTAGGTGATTAATTACATGGGAAGTGGATATATATTAATATGTTTATTGAAAGAGTGTTATAGGTTTCAAACTCAGTAAACTTGAAGACAGGAATATATTATATCAGCTGAAGAATTGGCAAAAATGTCTATGTTAAAGACAGAAATGTCAATGGCTTAATCACAACTATATTGCAGTGTGATTTATCTTAAAACTGAATAGATAAACAGGAGGATAAGGAGATTTTTTTATTGTTAAAATGTGAAAGGAACAAATTATGGAAAGATGTCTCAACTACCAGCTTTCAGCCTGGTGTTCAGATATCAGCTTTAATCTACAAATGATAATGCAATAGCTTGAATTGTAATTTAAATCCTTAGATTATAAGGATTTTACAAATATCACAGTATAGACATAAAATAATTTTATAATTACTTCTCTTAAAAATACTGTTCAAAATAAAGAACTAAAACTTTTCTTCATATGTATATTTTTTCTACTTTTACTTCTTTCAAAACTCCTAGTTTTGTAAAACCTCAGTGTTATAAAATTTTTAAAGGTCCTGTTAAACTAAAGGTTCAGTTTTTAACTACGTGAGATACCTAATTATACAACTGAAGCAAAAAATCTTATTATTTCACATGTCTGTATATATTTCCACTTATAGAATTTATGCATTCATTCATTTAATTTAAATTATACATTAATATGAAACCATCTACGGGTTATGCCATGTACCATACAAATGATCACTTGGGCAGTTATTTTCACAAGGAAATATCTCCAGGTAGTATGAAGGATTAATATGCATATCATATTTTATTTTCTCTGGTTGTTTCCTCTAAGAAACACTTGACCATTAATTTCTCCTGTCCTTCAGATACATACTTGCTTAACAAGCATAGTTTGGGTTATTTCAATTTTATTTTGATAAACTAACTATAATTCCAACTGATTATTCATTAAGACAGGAATGGGATGCCTTTTGCTATTATAGGAATGAGACCTAACCCGAAGAAACTTTAGGCTTTCCCTTGGAACTGTCTTTATACAACAAAGACACTTTATTGCCTCAGGAGAATACTGCTATTAAACTCATAACAGGCAGTAAACATTTGGAAATACCTGTCTTTTTTTTTTT
>VWZD01012032.1:246309-279432 GCA_013396695.1 Sakesphorus luctuosus | reverse complement strand
CACCTTTCCCTTATGTGATGACCCTTGTTAGTTTCTTGGAGCCCATAATAATGTGCATCTGGAAGCAAGCTGTTGCCAGAAGCACTCATCTCCAAATACTCTCAATGTGTATTTTATATCCCTGTTCTGTCCCACATACCACAATGGCTGGAAACCTTTCTCACACATAAAAAGAAAAAAAAAACAACCAGTAAGTATTTCAAAATCTATTTATTAAGGTAATTCATTGAATTACATCCAAACAGATACATGCGACATTCAGTATATTTTAGTAGGGAGACTCTAGAAGAGAGATTTATTTTCCTTTTTCTTGTTTTCTTTTTTATTCTGAAACCACACAGATTATGAAAAAAGCACAGATGTTATTATATCTGTCTTTTAGTGGAATATATTTATGTAGTGCCTTAGAAGCACAAAGCAGATCTGTTTGTCAGCACTAGGTCAAACCAGGCATCAGCCAGTGTGGAGTCACATATGAGATCTGTATGTGCAACAAAACAAAGGAATAGCTAGTGGGTAGGCTGCAGTGTCCATCACAGCTCTTCCTCCCTGAAAACGATGCCAGGAGGAGTTCTCTTTTGTGGTTTTGTTGTTGTTGTTGTTTTTTCAGCCTCACAATTATACAGGATGTGGATCGCTATCTGGAAGCTGTAATCTCTAGATGCAATATCATATCTCCTCCTATTTGGCTTGGACATAGTCTAGGAAGTGAGAATTTACCTATGCAGAACTATGAGAGGTAGAGGGAGAGAAGGAAAGAGGGAAAGATGAATAAGTTTATTTACAGAAGTGTTTATGTCCACATGAAGGACAATGCTATATTTTAAAAAAGGGTAGTGGAACTGAAGATGATGAGAACACAGAGAAGCAGGAGGGAAGAGAAAGCAAGGTGTCCAGCAACTGAAGTGCTGCAGAACAAGGGAGGTCTACAAGTGGACAGATATGTTAAAGTGCCACTGTCTATAAATATATCAGACCAATCCATCATCCAGCCCCATTTCTTGTCTTCTCAGTGCTATTTTCAGAATTTGTACTGGTTTAGTATGAGGCCTTTGAGTCTATTAATATCTCTGTATTATGCTGTCTACATCTGGATAATGTCTTTTCCTCATGATGCTGGCTGTCTTGGCCATGTAGATCAGATAAAATTATTTCATTTTGAATCGAAACATGTCATTACTGTATTAATGCACAATTTCCTCAAATGCGATTCTATTATCTTCAGCAACAACTAAATATACCTAATGCTTCTACCCCTAAAAATAAAAGTATTTTCCTGATAACTCATATTTCTGTTCTTTTTTAATAATGACACAGTCTTCTAAGTACATCCACAGTCATGATTGGAAAAAAAAAATTGTAAATCTTCTAAGACTGCCAACTGCATATGGCTTTTCACCTGCAGGTTCTCTTGACTAGTAGCATTGTCACTGTGCAGATTATTAGTAGACACCCGAGAAAGGAAGACAGAGAACAAGGAAGAATGTTCTATACTGTTTTGGTAAAATTTTTCCAAGACCAATTATTGATAAAAGTCTAGGACCTGTAGAGTAGCAGAATATCTTAAATTTTGGGTTACTAGTTTTGCTTCTGTTCCAGAACAAATATACTGACATTTCATTTCTGAGAAAATGCAGTTAAAAAAAAAATCAAGTTTGCATAATCTTTGATAATTCCTCTTGGCTTTGCATTATGATAACTTGTGGCATGTCACCAACATCACTCAGTTTCCCTAAGCTCTGAAAAAAACCTAAACAATCAAGAGGATTTGGAGTACAATCAAGCCACAGAAGATCATATTTCCTGGTGGAGTCACACCCACTCAGTCTGCAACACTCAATATTTTAACAACCCGATTAGTGCTACCAATTCAAAGGCAATTCTGACTATAATGCAACTTAAGGAGAACAGGAAAAAATATTTTGGCAACAGAAAAGGAGCCATTTTTTTCAGGGTAATTCTTATAAAACCATTTTAATGGGATTCTTAGCCAACAAATTATTGACGCTTATTGTCAAAATAATCACATACATCCACTTGTATTGGATAAAATAATTATCACTTTTTATTTTCTAGGAAGTTGGCTGCTCTAATGAACTGAGTGAGAGATGAGCTGATATCACAAACCAAAACAGAGATGAAAAGTCTGTCCCCAAAATTAAAAAAGCAAGTTCCATGTCTGTTTCTTTCAAGAACAGCAAGGTCTGCTTAGTTTTATCATCAGAATATCACCACTTCTACTCATTCTTTTCAAAATGCAATACGAGTAGCACATGACAGGGGACTGGGAGAAGTGCTGAGGTATAGGACCATAGTGAGGATGGAATGAGAGGTGTACCCAATCTATTGTGCCTGCACCTAGAAGTCATCAAATGGAGAAAATGTGGGATTTTGGGGACAACTAGCGTGTCTGTGTTTGATCTTTCCCAGGAGACAGAAGGTCCTGGCCTGCCTGACTGTGCTCAAGACGTGACTGACAGCAGGAGGTCAGTTCCCTGATGTTGTATCCTGACCCTCTTTCTGAGGACATATATGGGAAAAGTGTCCATGTGCTAAAGCATCTCTGTTCAGCCTTGCTGATGTGTCTGCCATGATGCACAGCAACTATTTTCAGAAACATGAGCACGGGCCAGATTTATCTTCAGATTATGCAGTGTTGCACACTGCCTGGCATCTGAACATCTTCAATGGTCATGTTGGTTTTGTCTGAGGTAGAGTTAATTTTCTTCACAGTGGCTACTGTGGGGCTGTGTTTTGCATTTGTGCTGGACACAGGGTTAATAATATAGAGATATTGTTGTAATTGCTGAGCAGGGCTTACACAGAGCCAAGGCCTTTTCTGCTCCTCGTACTGCCATACTGGCAAGCAGTTGGGATATAAGGAAGTCTGGGAGGAAACGCTGCCAGGACAGGTGACCCAAACTGACAAAAGGATATTCCATACCATATGACATCCTGCTCAGTATATAAAGTGAAGAAGGAGGAAGAGGGAAGATGTTTGGAGTGATGGCATTTGCCTTCCCAAGTCACCGTTACGTGTGATGGGGTCCTGCTGTCCTGGAGATGGCTGAACACCTCCCTGTCCGTGGGAAACAGTGAATTAATTATTTGTTTTGCTTTGCTTGTGTGTACAGCTTTTGATTTCCCAATTAAACTGTCTTTATCTCAAACCCTGAGTTTTCTGGCTTTTACCCTTCTGATTCTCTCCCCAATTCTGTTGGTGGGGAAGTGACTGAGATGCTGCATGGGGCTGGTCTGCTGGCTAGGGTTAAACCACAATGAATGTAAAATTAAAGTGACTGGAAGTGTGATCTGTCCATCCCCCCAGAACTCAGAGAGAAAGGGCAGTATATAGATGTGTTAGTTAATTGCTCTCATTATGCTGTTAAGAAGGATGTAGAGATATTGAGGGAGACAGCTGAAAGACGATATTAATGCTGATACAGAGGAAGTAACAAAGGAATAAATTCATATGCCATGCCTTCATAATCAACAAGAGAGGAAATATATTCTATCAGTCTACTCAAATGAACTGACTCTCCAGTCAAACAACCACAAGCTCTTAGAAACTTCTACCATTTTCAATGGCTTTCTTCTTAGTACAGATCACCTTACTTTCCAACCTCTCTCCTTGTTCATCACTTGCAAACTATTGTGTTTGACCAGAAAAGCCTTTGTTCCACTTCAGACTCAAGTTTTGTCTCACATCCTGAGTCCTCATTTTTAACGGGTGTGTGAAAGTTGAAGTTTGGTAAAATAAGGACAGTAGAAAGTTTTGGTAAACATGCAAATATTGAGCAATCAGCAGCAGATACCAACAGTAATTAAGTACCAGATCTCAAACAAACTGAAAACATTATGTCAACAGATGCTTCGACAGACCCAGGCTTGATTCAGATTTCACTCTATTCAGCATGGTTTCCAGGGCACGCAGTAAATATCCATAGTTGTACTCAAACCATCCTGTTCTGTGCCCCCTGTGCACTGTTACCTTTTCTACACTGTCAGGAGAGACAATTTGATCAACCCAATTGTTTGATAATAATAATAAATGTAAAGGAAAAGGAATTGTCTTTGCGTAATGACTTTGTATGTTTGAATAATGTCTTATATACAGAGGCTGAAAAAAGTGTCATTGCAGAAGACCACAGAAGGAGTCCTTCTGTGAACATCTTGCAGGTTTTCTGGAATCAGGTTGCTGTCAAAAAAGTGATAGTGCTAGGAGAGAGCACAGAAAAACTGAGGAGAACCTGAAGACAAAGGGATATTTTAAAAAGCCACAATGATCCAGAAATAACTTGGGGCGATAAATCAGAATATCATAAGCATCCAAGACAAGTTATCTAACTAGTTTTCAAGGGTAATTACACTGATCCTTTTCTGAATTTTATCATTTAAAAGTTGTACTGAGACATTTTTATATGCCAAGCACAGATCTTAGGAAAGCACTATAAATCCTCTAAATATAAAAATGAAAGTAGAAGTGAATACACTTGTATAGAATAATAGAATATGATGTATATTCACAAATAAACTATGGTGAGAAATTGGTAGTCTCTCAGCCTATCTCAAAGAATTGCATCTGTATACAAAGTAGAAACTACCTTTTTACTGAAAATGAAAATGGGGAGGATCATTTTACTCTAAGTATCATTTTCTTACCGAGGGAAGGAACAATATGTTGTAATTGTTGTCACTCATGCTTCACCAAAAATACTTTGACAAAAACACATATTCCCTGATTTAGGAGTCTGCTAGTTCATAAGTTGCCATGATGTTTTTTCTGTGATTTTACACTGATGCTTTTGAACAAGTAGCTGTACCATAAGTGATAACCCAGGAAACCCAGACTGTTTCTGTCTGCTTATTTATTTTTTATGTTACAAGTTAGGCTCAATATAATCCTGCCTTTGTGTCATCAACTCTACATCAGACAGTCATAGATCATAATGCAGTATTCAGTGCCACAGTTTGAACTGAGGATTACTGCTTTTGGCATCCTGGGACAAAACAAGGATTGAATGGGACTTCTCTCTACATTTTACTTTTTGTCTGAGGGAGGGTGACTGCAGTCACTTCTGTTTAAAATTCTCAAACAGACATTTAAAGTCAAGATAGAAGAGGAAAAGTGTTACATTGTTTAACCAAATACCATATATTTTTGCTTTATCTAGTGAACTATTACCTCTGATAGCAGCTGTTTTCTTGGCATTATGCCTGTAATAAGAGAAAAGAGGTAGAAAGAAAAAGAAGAAATATTTATAAATGCTTTTAAAATGTAGTTTATGCATTGGTGAATGGCTCTTTATACATGATATTTATGGGGTATTTGGTTTGTTTTGTGATTTTGTTTCAACTTTTAAGGAGTGCCATTAATGTGATTAATTAACAAGAATTTATTGACTAAAAAATCTTCACTGCCAAACATATGTGATTTTTAAAATGTATTTTTTCAGGTGAAACTATAAAATAGGGTCCTAATTAAGCCCTGCTGTTTCCTGAGATTTTGTGTGCACTACGCTAGGAAGGAAAGTTACATGGAACTTTACTTGATCATGGAAGAAAAATCCGGAGAGTAAATTCAAGCATTCTATTCAGTTCTAAAATATAGTCTTCACAGTGAATTTATGCCCATGTTAAACATTAAAACTCTGTTATGGGGCCAAATAAGGGGAAAACTCAAATCAGCTCAAACATCATGAGGGTAGAACTTCAGCACCACTGCAGCAGACACCACTAGCACTGCTACATTTGCTCTGAAACGCTGTGATTGATCACAGAATTAGTTATTGTGACATTCTATTACATGCATTCTCTTTCCATTACTTTGCTAAATTGAGAAGCTTATTTTCTATAATGTAAAACAATTTGTAATAAACATAGTGTATTATAAAAGGGATTTGAAGCTTTGGAATTTGCTTAGCAGGGAGCTGAAACTATACTCCACTGAGATCTTAACCCACTTCAAGGGCAAGTTCTTTATAAAAAATTAGGGGGGTTGGGGTGTTTTGCATAATCCATGATTTGTGCAAATTTCTGACAGAATCTAGGTTTGTGCCTCCTTTGAGGTATCTGCATAGTTAAGACTCAGATGTGCAAGTACAAACATACATAGTTTAACCCTAAGAAAAAGGATTACCACTTTAACAAAGTGCCATAAATTACCATAGAATCCACAGAAAAGGATAAGCAGAGTTTCTAGAATTGCACAGGACACTTTTTTCAGTAATTCAGGAAGAAATTATTATGTTCCTCATTAGGAAAAGGGCCAACTTCAATTTCCATGTATATATTTGTAATGAAAATAACATAACCAACAATGTTTTAATGCAAATGATACAATGCTCCTGTTGAAATTTTCAGCTGTAAATCTCGTGTCAGTTATTTTTCACTGAAATACAGGAAAAGGAGCTTGGATGAAATGAAAATTTGTACTGCAAATGTACTTTTATATAAGCTCTTCTACAGTTGAATTCCTGACTCTTAAATGGTTTGGGTTAAAAAACACTGATCACAGAATTTGTAATTTGCACATTATTACCTTCTTGTTCCCCTTGCTCCATATATAGTATATTTGGGGAAAATGTAAATTATACTCATTCTCTTTCCTGTGATTATTTCTACACAGAACTTTTAGATGCAGATCAAGTCCAGGATACAACTTTTGGTTTAGAAATGCACAGTCCTAGCATTTCATATAGGTATTTAACCCCTTCTTTTTTTTTTCCACACCCTTGTATCTGACACAACCTAATCCAATCCAAGCACAGGTACAGTTTCTCTAAAATGGGCCTTGAAACAAGGATTCATTAAGGTGCATCCCATTGTTCGTAGTCCTCTCTAGGTACCAAGGTAGGCTCCAAATATCCCACCCCTTGACTCTTCAAGTGTCTCATGCAAAATGCTGCCATCTTGTCTCAACTTGAAGAAAGGGGAATCGTACAAGAGCACATCACTGAACAATAGCGCTGTGACAGCCAGACACCCTTCTCCACAGCAGAGTGCCTTGACAAAAATCTGTGCTGACCCCCTTCAGCACAGTCCAACTTGCCTTGTCATGGTAGGCATGTCAATGAAACACATATTCAAATGAATAAAACATTAGAATGTACCTAGTACATCTAGCTGCACTGGAGAAGCATATATAAACTGCTTTAGCTGGAAGTGATATATGCAGCACAGGCAGAAACATTGAAGAAATTATTTTTAACTGGATGTCTGAAATCTCTTCAATTATTCACATCCATAAGTCTTTCAATAGCAAGCATTTGTAATGGGATTGAAAGGCATTTTGCATAGCAAAGGTCCTATAGGAACAGAATCCAACTTTTAAAATATTTTCACAGTTGTCTTGCCTTCAAAAAGCCTTAAATTATTGAAAAGGATGGGGTTTGCTTAGGCTTCCCCTCCCCTTTTCAGCAGGTTTTAGGCCTTGGGCTATTGGTATCCAAGTAGTTAAAACTACATCAGCACTAATAGCTATGAGCTCATCTTGTATAAGCACATTTTTAGTTAAACACCGCAATCTTGGAAAAAAATGTTAGTGTGCTTAAACAGCCTAGCTCAGAATAGCTCACAATATGACGCATACCACAGGAAATAAAGTGGTATGAGGCACCTACAAAATATTTTTCAAACAAGTCATTGAAGCTCTAAGCCCCATGCCTCAGCTTTAGGAAGTCACTTATTAAGAATCAACACCAGCCGTGCCAAGCTAAGCTCTTGCTCTTGGTGATTTTCCAATTGAATATTCAGGGCCCTGTCTCGGTCTTGTTTTCAGGGAAGTACATGCCTGGAATGTTAGCAAGCTATTTGCTGGAAAAAATGCCCACAACAGGCCCAATGTTGATCACATTAATGCATTTGAGTGGGTATAGAGTGCAAATGATTGAAAGTGCTTCCAGATCTTGGTTGCCGGGGACAAAGCAGGCTCTGTTCTCTGATCTGATGGTCATTTTTTTCAGCGGAGGATGTGGTGCAGGAAGAGGGAACAGTGCCAATCTCTGTCTAATGGCTCCAAACAGGGCCTGGGCCTGGCTCTTTGGATGCTGATGAGTGGGAAATGAAACACAGATGGGTCAGATGGGTAAGGAGAGGGGGGATTACAGGTCAGGCCAAAGAGTTGGAATAAATTAAGTGCTTATGAGGTACAGAATGGCACATTGTTAAAGCAAACGGACAGGAAAAAAAAACATTTTGGCATTGTTAGGCACAGTGTTCAGAAAAAAACGTCCCATCTTCCCAGACCCCTTTGTCATATCACATCCTCTTTGGGATTACCGCCTGTTTGATATATGAATTGCTTTCTGTAACACAGGGCACTGCGAGGCTGTGGTGCCCTGCAGTACCTAAGAGGAGGCAATTTTCTAGTAAACACTTCAGATGTCATTTACTGGGAAGAATATTCCGGTCCATGCTCCTGATCATAAGATAGCTAGCTTCCTAATTCCCTAGAGATTTCCAGTAAAAGGGTAGGCAACCATGCATGTATACGCCAGGGAAATTAAGTGACAGAAGAAGTATTTCATGCATTCTCAAAATGCTGAGTCCATTTTTGGGCTTATTGCTTTCAAAGCTTTACATCTACCTGAAAGAAAACTACTTAGTTTAAAGAAATCATCTAAAAATATTCCAATGAGGAGATAAAACTGAAGGATTTTCCTGGACACGTACAACAGCAATTTTACCTTTAATACCAAAAGGCCCCATCCACCACAATGATATAAATAATTGTTTTATTAAATAATATGCACAGAGATTCACTACATTGATTTTTGGCATCTCAATTCTATACATAATAACCAAAAATGCATTGCCAAACTATCTGTCAACTTGCACAGATGTAGCATTACAGATGTGAAAACCATCACATCAATAAAACTTGAAAACTGCCCATGAATTCAAACTAAGTTTGGTGGGGAGTTTCACCAGCTATTTTTCCTCAGTCATCAAATCCAGTTTCTTTCTTGATTTATGAGTATTTATCCCTCCTGCAAAGATAATTAATTCTGACAGGTAAAATAAATCATGGTCCTTCCACATAGCATGGCTAGAAGTCAGGTGAGAGTCATCACAATGTGGTACACGTATGTACCAAAACTGAAATTAAAGCAATGAAATGTCATATCTGGTGACAGATTGGCTAAAAGTCCTGAACAAGAGACAAGGAAACTCTTAAATCCTTTTAGGCACAGAAATGAAGTTATCTTTAAAGCAGCAGAACTGGATAAGATATGTGTCTGCCTCTCTCCCATCAACTTTCATACTATGACCACACTATGATCTGAAGTGTTCCCCATTGATAACATCCTTGAATTTCCCAGTACCTGTTTTCTTTTTCTGCCTTTCTCCTTCCTAGACAATAGACTCATGGACCCATGTCTGATGATGACCAGGTGCTGATGACCAAGACAGAAGACAGCTGTTGAGGGGCCAGCTGGCATACTAGAGCAGATACTGTGGATACTTTTCCATGGGCAAAGGCACTGAGGTGAGAACAGATTAGACATCTGGAGTGTTTGACCCTTAATAATCCACTGATCACTAGAAAATTTAAGCGACTTTATGTGTTGAAGACACTTTTTTTTTAAAAATTTTGTTGAGGCTGATTGCAAGTGGAGAATGCAGAGATCTGAACAAACATATACTGATGGTCAGAATTTTACAGGAAATAATGTCCAAAGGAATTAGGGTAATGGTAATAGAAATAATGGGGGGCAGAGGGGAGGGAACAAACAAAGAAAAAAAAAAACTGAGAAGAAAAATTTCCTTAAAGTTAAAAACACAGTTATAAGAAACAGTTTTCGAAGAGCCAAAAAGAGCAACAAATATCTGGGGGAAGAGAAATGGAGGACAATATATGTCAACATTCTGATCAGAAGCATTCCTGATGGGTTGAACGCTAGAGGTACAAAGGAGATATTTTTAAAAATTGTTTTCTGAAGTTCTCTGCTCTTGCCTGATCAAGAGAGGGGCTTACATTTGGTAGGAAGAACAGAGTAGTCACCAGACTGTTCTGAAAGACTGGTATTTACACAGTCAGAAGGGAATCAGGAGAGCTCAGGCTGGAACGTAGCATGCCTTGTGCTCCTATACAGTACCACACTGTCTGAGCTCTACAGTGTTTCTCACAGCCAATGGGAAAGGTTTTTTTTTCCTGTTAGTTACTGTTCTGAGTAAGTGGCAATACATACAGCAAGAGAAGATGCAGGCACATGGATCTCTACCTTTGAAATTTCTGTTCAATCTAGATAGTTATTTTCTAAATAACTGTGGTTGGCCTTTTCTTTACCCAAACTCTCAGTGTTTCAGTCCTAGTTTGGACTGAAAGGAGATTTTAGAAAGAATTGTAAGATGAAGGAACTACATCATATTTGCAAAGAATAAGTGTGAGGACTAGTGCAAAGCATGAACCGTTGTAAATGCACTCTAGCTATATTTCCCATCACTTCTTGAAATATTTAACATGAGGCCCTTCTAGTAAGGCACTTATACAACTTGCTTACCTGATCCTTACCATACGGTGTCCCCATAAGACATCACCAAACACAGGGTGAATGGTTTTCCTGAACAACCCTGGTTGTAGTTATGCCCTGTCCATACGTACTAGAGACATATCCTTGAGCTTGAGTCATTCTACAAAGTAGAACGGGCAGACATGTCCATCTAGGTTGTCTTACAGAAAGCACACTCAGAAATGTGAATAAGCATGGACTGTAAGCAATTAAAATGTTCAGAAGTTAAAATTATTGTCACACACTTCTTATCAGCAGAGCAGTAAGGTAGTGTAGACATAGGTACCGTACCCTTGAGAAGAAAAAACATGCCCTTGCTATCCTAAAAAGAAATTTCAGCAACAAGAGCATCCTCATCATAGCATAGCATTGCATAGCATTAGGTGCTAGTCGTCACAATTACAGTGTGGGCAAGTGAGACCGTTTTGCAAGGCTGACAAAATAGGCTGGGCATTGAAAAAGAAACATATTTCACCTTGCTTCAATATGTCCAACTTGCCTGTTCTTCCAGCACATAAGTGACTTTTATAGGAGAAAATATGACTGCATTCTTCCTCACCTTTGAGGACAAAGTTTCCCTTACAGAGCTGGAAAGTTCAGTGTAGAAGAAAACCCACCTCAGAGCTCAATTAATCTACTGCTCAGAAGCACCTGTTGGCTTAACAATAAATGATAGTTACTGTTTATTGTTAGGCACAACATTATATCTCATTGGGAAGCTGCTTTTAATTTCACTCTCAGGGCTCTTTATAAAACATTTCCAGTTTCATACTCTGTTAAGTAACTTTGACCTCAAAAGTTTAAAAAAGGCTTTCCATCTTCCTGAGCAAATGTAGATTTTAGCCCTAACATTTATTTATAATGAATTAATGATACTAAATAGCCAACCCCTAAATGAGTCACTAAGATAATGAGTGGTATTAGGTACTTAGAATGATGGAGGCACTTAGGTAATGAAGTCAAAGAACCTAGGTGGAAAAATAGATCTGATTTTCAAAACCAGCAGTTTGTGAGGAGTGTTTTTATAAATAAGAAGGGTAACTCAGTATGTAAAAACAGCAATGGAAAACGAATCTGGTCCAACTTATGAAAAAAGCCTCACTCTTCAGTATTTGCTAATTCTCAACCCTGCCTCTCTGGGTCTTACTTTTAGAACAAGGCTTCTTTAACTCCTGCTGATGCAATAACTAAGAGCAGGGCTCAGGCTTCAACGTCCAGTATTAAACTGGTGCTGTGCTGCTAATGTGCTTCACTGTATGGCACTGCAAACAGTAAAGCCCTCATGCAGTAAGAACCCTTATATGAAATTATGCCATTATCAGATACATGTCACAGAGGATTTCCTCCTATGTAAAACATTGACAGAAATTGCTATGCTACAAGATTTATCCATTTGCTGTGCCACATTTTTCATAGGATTTTACCTTCTTTTACACAGACAAGCCTTAAAAGCTTATTTCTGTACAAAGAAAATTTATTTTAAAATATTTTAAAAATCAGAATAGCACTTACTCTGTCAAGAAGTGTTTTTCCTAGAGTGGGAATTTCTTGAAGCAGATTTGGCTGAATACAGTATGTTATGACCTTTGGAATAAAATGAAAAGCCTGTGGGACAATACCAGATTTTGGCAGGATACCGTTGTCGCTTTTCAGTTTTCACTTCAACCACTGGCCAAATGCCACACCACAGCCTTGTTCTAACAGTGTAAGTCACACCACAGCCATCACCATCCCATGTACTGAATGCACTATACCAACCACTACCTACTATAAAATAAAACATTACCTATCAAGTCTTGCTTCATATTGCTTATAGACTAATATTTGAGGTGCTCTGTATGTACAAATTGTAGATGCCTCTGAGATATTCATGTAGTTTCACTTTTGCACCCTGTGCCCAACAGTTTCCTTTCCCTGTTTGCCTTTTAATTTTTTGGCTGTTTTGCTGTACAGATTATCTGTTGGAGAGAGCTAAGAATAAAGAAAAAAAAAGGAATTTCACATTTTGAAGGATCAGTTTGGCTTGTTTTACATGTTCATCTGGATTACTTGTTTACATGTTCATCTGGATTTATGAAAATATCACCCCAAAGTTCTGAATCTAACATTCACTACAAAAATACAGAAGACCCATCCTGAAAAATTAAATTCCCAACAATCTTTGATCTCAAAATTAAATGACTATCCCACGGAACACACTCTGTCTCTGCCTGCTACTTTTCCCAAAATGATTGAGCTGATAATATATAGGAAATTCTGAGCTACAGTGGATTAAGACCCAAGGATCTTACTCAAGATTTTACTGAGAACCAAGTTAGATAATTACTCTTGAATGGACTAGACTAAGCCAGCTTATGTTAAACCAGAATGAAGATCACAGGGCTTTCCTGTGCTTAACCTAACTTTCCTTTCCATATTGGGGTACTTCGTTTGCTCTGTACCTACAAGAGGTTAGCAGTTTTCAGATATATACAATTTTGAGGAAAAACACCTAGTAAGCAAGTTCAAAAAATTGGTTTCGGTATCTCAGGGTTTCTGAAAGCAGAGTATTCTTTACTTTGTGGTAGATGTGGGAGTACCAGAAAGCTAGAAGTTCGAGAAAAGAGCAGCTGCCAGTTACCAACTTCAGGACTTGACTAGCATACCAAAAGATCCATTATTTTCCTCATCATTTGAAGACAAGGTCTATCGGTCAGCTTGAACGATCACCAGAAAAAGGGATAAGGGAGTTTGTTCTGAAGTTCCTAGGGGTTCTTCCAATGCCACATTCAGTATATTTCCCTTTTTCTCACACTTTGCTGAAGATGATATTATGTGTAATTGCTGCCCTGCAGACAGTAGCTAATTTAAATTAATTCCAGGAAAATAATGAATTAATGAACGGCTAAAGGAAGCAGTGTGCAGGACTTTAGTACCTAGCTGGTGTACAGGTGTCACATGATCAAGATGTGCAAACAGATAAGGATTAAGGTCATGAAGATTTTAAAAATATAATGGTTTTTGTCTTAATGGTGCAGAATAAAATTATGAAACTCAAAAGATTTACATTTAGCAGAAGTAATAGACAGAAATCATTGGAGAGATATCAACAGGGAGGAAGATTGAAGTACAAGGTGAAAAATATAAAATAAAAATTGAGGATATGATCATATAACAGGAGAATTTCTCCCTATGATGCATTTTCAGAGATGAATAATTATTAATATTGTAGAATACTAATGGGTTATTACATCCTGTGTCTTTTGGAGCTTACAGTACCAGACGGATCATGAGTCCATGAATAATTCTGTCATGACTAATCATATTCCAAAATGTGGCCAACTAAATCATTGTTTCTCATACTGCCAAAAAAAGAGTGGCAATAGCAATGAGCCATTGTCGGTTGTGTAGTATCAGTTTCATGCCAGCAAAGTTTCATTAAAGTTCAGTTGCACTGGTATAAAACTTGTGTAAAGTGTTGAAAGCCATGCCCAATATATCTACCCCTCTTGCTTGAAAATCAATATTAGCAAGGTTTTCCAGACATTGTAGTGCCTGTACAAGCTGCTTTTCTTGGACCACTCTTGGGCTGCACAGGATCACTGCTGAGAAGGAGGGGAGTGACTGTTCAGATCCACCTTGAGGCCCGAACTCTGTTCCCCAGTCAGCACCATGCCCTGATTTATAACCTGAGCCAAGAATCTTACCTACAATGCAGCTATATCAACACCTGCATCCTGGTGAAAACAAATGTTTTTTAGGGTGAGATTGTTGGGTATAAATAAAGTGCAAAGCATAAAGCTGGCTTGGAGCCAGGCCCAACAAGGGCATTAGGCGCTACAACACTCAGCATTGCTGGTTCCAGAATTAACTATTAAAGGGATCATTAAAACAACATGTAAAATTACCCTGTTACTGTGAGGTGCTAAGTGCTTCCATTGAAATGCTTTAAGAGAGTTGTTCCTTCACTGCATCTTATAAGATTGGACCCATATTTTCCAAAAATGTGATGAAATGATGCATTTTTATTTTACATCTTGACAAATCAATTTCCTGAATGAGTGGTGAGTTCACAGAAGGGGCAGTACATGTTGCATTTCATTAAAAAGAATTTACTAACCATGTTTCTTTTTCTTCTTTTTTGAGCTGATATATATGGTGTGCTGTGAACACCAAAAATTAATGTTAATTTATTTATCATTAAAAATAAGGAAATGAGCCTGAGCAGCAAGGAGTAGAAGTCTGGAAAGTGTGAAAATATGTTCCGTATTCATTACCTTCTATAGAAAGAAAGATATAGAAAGGTACTATTTTTGTTTCACTTGATAATCTCAAAGGGACACCAAATAAATTGAGGGTGACTGAACTATTAAAATTGCTTATTTAATGTCTTCTCTCTTACTAGGGGTAAAACTTTTCAGTCTGTTTAGACTGAAATAATCTAGGTGGAAAAAATCTGGTCCCATAGATTTGTTTTGGCACCAGTTATAAACCCCTCTGCTTCAGCTGTTTCATTTTGATCTTACTTAGTTTTCATCAAGACGAACATAACTTCAGTGGATTCCATCTCTAGATACAATACAGATTAAAAGGTAATCGTCTACATGTGCAAAATGATTCCAAGCTCAGTGGTTGTCTATTAGACAGGTATCTAACTTTGGTTTCTACCAAGCAGTGATCATACTACTAGCGTAGTACTCTTTTTACAAACAAAAATGCCTAAGCTGACTTGAAAAAAGGACATGGAGAAGCTCTTTTACAGAGATGATAATACATGATGGAAGGAGGGTTGCTATGGAATGAGAAAAGACAAGGAGGAGACAAGGGGACATCAGTAAAAAGGGCTCTAAGAAACAAGAGGCTGGAAAAGTGCAGCTAGAGCCCTGGAGAGAGGAAAGGCTACTCAGGTTTCTGGTTTGGAGGAATGGGGAAATAAAGGGTTTTGTCTTGCTGCAAGCTTTCCATTATGAGTGTGATGGAGGTTGAAATTCTGACTCTTTGGAGTGGAGAGGGCTAAGGCTGCCCAGTGACTTCGTGTGCTTTTCCAGTACCTGAAGTGGAATTGGTTGTTTTGGTTTAGGTCTTGTTTTTTGTTTTTGTTTTTTTTCTGACTGGCGGGTAATTTTTCCCTGTATTTGGAGAACTGGTGGCTCCTAGGTCGGATTCCATTTTATAAATGTACTTTAATCTCAGCAGTTGTTATACCTTGTACATGTTTTATGCTTAGAAAAATGAGATCAGTTGTTTCAGAGAATCCCATACACAACTGCTAGAATTTCACTAGTCAAAGAACATGGATTTTTCCAGGTGCTCACTAATATGATGACTGAGTATTTCCAATGAAAGATCAAGCAAGACCCAATATTTAATATACTTCTCTTCTTATGCTGGTTTTCTCAATGTGTGAAAACAGAAAGTGAAACAGTTTTCACATTGCTGCAATTACTATAATCACTCTTTTCAAGAACAGCCAGATTATCTCTTCAAATATAACCAGTAATTTGAATAAAATATATAATGTCAGCATTCCAAACTAAAGCGAATGGAATTGTAAACTTCAGGAATTTTCTAAACCAGAAAGACAAGATGGAAATACATCAAAATCTGAGAAAGCTAGTAAGGTTTAGCTTAGTAGGAAATATTTAACCTCCATAGGGAGGTTTAAAATCACTTCAGAAAAATATAAGTGCAGGAATCATATGTCTTTTTAAAAAAAATGTCACAGTCAGTAGTCATGAAAAAGATGATTTATTTCAGGATTTTATGCCCAAGTTTTAGGTGTTTAACTGCAAGTATGTGCTTATGTGCTTTTAAAACAGAGGTGTATTTAAGCAAGTGCTTAGGTTCAGTATTGAACTAGTGCCTTAATGGTCTAAGAGGACACCCCTCAGACCTGGATTTATCTACCTCCTTTAACCTCTTAGCAGAGACATATCTAACACAGGAGTCTTGTCATCCTACTCTCTCTCTGCAGGGAGATTTATTGAATATAGATGGAGTTGAAGGCAAAGTAGCCTCCACAGCTAAATTCTGAGATTCAGTGGGATGAATCCAGCCCAATCCTGAACTGAATCTAATCTAAATAAATGGTCTTTTTGCTATCAAGCCACCTCATTAAGAAATACGGGAGAAGAAAAATTCTGCAGGATGCCATCACCATCAAAGTATGAAATCACCTAAAAAATATGAAAACAGCAGGAAGAGGAGGCAGTCACTAACAGAGTATTTATCTGGGTAATGAGAAAACAGGAATAAAATTCTAGCTAAGGAAAACTTCCTGCTTTTTGTTTCCCAGAATGTGGCCTCAGCCGCTGCAGTAAAGGCTATGGGAAGCCAGGATAAGGTCATAATACATTCTTCTTCTTGAAGCTATGTCATTGTTCAAAGAAGAATTCAATGGTTATAGGTCAAAGAGGAAATAAGGAGACATCTTGTTATTGTGTTACTCAATGATTAGAATAACCATCTATAAGGAAAGTTGTAAGTTCTTGTTGGCCATGCTTATCATACTTTTTAAAATTTAGCAAGAGTTTAAAGGAAAATTAATCTGTCACTACTAGGAATGGAATATTTGGTATCTTGAATCCTACATTAACTCCACTTGTTGCTCATGTGTACATTTTTTTAATAGCAATATGTAACAGAAAAGTTTGTACCTAAACATGATTTAACTGCCTACATGTAAAATTATGATTAAAAGTCACATAAGCTGTAAATGGGAATTTTTATGTTTGACTGGGATTTATGCTAAATACTATTTCCTTTGTAAATCTGCTCACTGATTATCATATCATTATCACATGTTAAAGCATTAAGAAATAAACAGAATGCACTATGTGAGTTTTGGAACAGTGTAGCAGCCAGAACCGGTGTCAAACCGGTAGGTCTCTGGAAAACTGAGATGTAGCTGGATCAAGCTGAAAGAGACCAGTTCATCCTATGTCTGTGAGATATGAGTGACAATCAAGACAATGAAATTCAGAAAAAAAAAGCCTGTTTTTAAAACAGCTGGTTCTGAAGGACCTGCTGGTTTTAATGGTTTTCAGTCACCTAAGGCTAGTCATGAAAAGGCAAATAGAAATGGAAGATTCACAGGAACATGTATCTTATCCATGAGATGATGCAGGAGGGAAAAAACCAACATAGCAATTTGTAACTGATCTGAGACTAAGAAGCTTGTAATATTAACTGGCAACTTTCTGATAGAAAACAGGTCACAGGAGGAAAGGGAGTGGGGAAAAGCATAATCCATATGGTGGATGTAGAAATAATTATTAACAAAACAGTTGGGGTTTGACAGGCAGCAAAAGCTTTAACTTAAGAATGAAATTTCCTGAAGACATTGTCTGATACTTCAGTGAGTTTCAAACCACTATAAGAAACTGGAGGAAGAATAAGGAAAATATCAACAGAATTGGGAATACTGCTGAAAGAGCCAAAATATCAGCAACTCATATGCAAAGGAAAGATCTTCTTATACTAAAACAGACTATGTTGTTTAATGCTCTAGAAGACATGAAATGAAAGAGAGCTACCAGACTATATTCCCTTTGCTAGACCTTTAGACTAAAAAAGAGACAAATCTCTGCCTATTCTTAGTCTTGAAGAATGATATATATAAAATTTGACAATTTTCCTCTACGTATGACAGGAGGCATATTGGGGAACACGGACAATTCCAAATAGCTTTCAACAGGGTGCCCCAAGAAAAAACAGAAGATACTTGTTCACACTCAACAGTCCCTTTGAGAAATGTCTCTGCAGACTACCATTTGTGTTCTTTCCAGCCTCTGAGGGGTTTCACAGCAAAATGTAACATTTTTGTTGGTAGGGAGATAGAAAAGACTATAAAGATGATGTTTAACTATGAGAAGAAAAAGTTCTATTGGATAATCAAAAGGATTGGAAAACATGGATCAGGTGGGATAAGTCTGGGTGAGTAGAAATGTAACTTCTACATGAAGACAATAATATAAGTGTGTAAGACAGTAAGTGTTCAGGTAGGTCACATCAAAGTTGAGGCTTCCAGCAGCAGGCATGTCTTAATAGATGTGAAACTGGTACAAAATTATTTGAAACTATGATTCATGTAAATGCACTCAGTCTAACAGCCTAAACTGACTCTCTGGGAATGTTACAGGGCAAATTTATCCAACAGACATGAGAAATTGAGGCAAAGAAGCCTTAATGCTGAAATTTAATGATATCACAAGCAATATTAAGTTCTGAGAAGAGGCTGCAAGTGAGCTATTTACTTGGTCTTTATGTAACAGCACAGCTGAAACTGGCAACCAGTGTTTTATTCATCACAGATTCTAACAAAGAATAATTAATCATCTGCTCATATCTTTGGCCAGGGTCAATGGTATTAAAAGTTTTATATTTTTATTTATGTGAAGATACGAGTAAAAACACCTGCCCATAAAGTTGTTCTCAAGGCTAGAAAGTGCCTAGAAATACACTACCCACACGGAATACGCCTTCATTTTCAAATAGTTGGCCATCTGACAGTCACCAGCACCCTTGCTAGAGGACTTAACAAAAGTGATGGGATCAACATTCAGCAAAAAAATTGTTTATCCATCTCTTTATTTGAAAATGTTCACTCTCTATTTGAAATTGAAACAAGGTCAGTGGTGATTTCACAGTATATAAAAGGCAATTATGGCAAAAGACACATATCCTGTATCACAAAATATTGTTTAGTATCTGGACAAACTTTGTGTAAATACTTCCGTGACTGGAGGGAAAAATGAATATGAACAGAAGCAGTGAGCAGTAAAATGTCTGGCAGTCTTAAGAAGCTGGTACTTTAAAAGAGATATGAACCACAGACAAACAGTAACATGTTTTCCACCTGTCTGAAGGAGGAAAACTAAGATATTTGGCAAGCAATGATCCTATAAGTTGAGGGACTAGAGGCACAAGACACAAAAATAATAATTTAAAAAAAAAAAGAGTAGTGCTACCTTCTGAAAGCAATGAACTTTAGTCCTTGGGGAGCCTCAGTGTACCTTGATTGCCTCACAGACCACCTGAACACCCTCAACAGATTTAATTATTTGCTTATTATTCATATGTGCAATGATGCAATAAAGTAATGCTGCTTTTTAAGTGATAGTGTTCTGCACCTAAACTTATCAGACACGAGGCTTTTAAAACAGTGTGATGACTACTGTGAAGTTCTAAACATCATTTGACAGAAAGAAACCAAAGACCAAGGTCTAGAATAAATGGGTTTGTGAAACCTTCAGGAAGTTCAGAGCAGTCTCCCAACAATTCACTCTCCGTGAGTGGATGTGAAGATGTTACACCTGTGGTGGGGATCCAAAGCCTGCTACAATCATGAGAAGTCTTCCTAGTGACTCCAGCAGGCTATGGATCAGGAGGCTTTTCTGCATATCCAGCTCCATCCATATTCACCTCCATTTTCCTTAGTGCTGCCCAGGTCCTGCTCCTTGTTGTAGCTGTTGATGGTGGTGAGTGAGTAGTCCCGTTTCACAGGACATAGCAGGACTGACAGCAGCTCTGGAGCTGTGTCTCTAATAGTACTTCCACATGCCCCTATGTAGGTTCCCTAAATCAACCTGCCAACATGTGGGAGAGGTTAAAAAGAAAAAAAATCTTTGTATTTGGATCTTGTGGGAATGGTAAAAATGAGTTTATTTGCTTTTCAGTCCTTCTAAAATCAGCAACATACACATATGAAACATACTGCTTCCTGATTACCAGCCTTCGAGTTATTGTGGCATGCATTAGCAGCCCAAACCCCCCTGGAAGAGCGGAACACTCACTAGAAGCACTTTGTACGATGCCATCTCTTCCTTTAAAGTTAATATATAGCCCCCCAATATCCAGCTTGGCCTGTGAATTATGCAGGGATAGTCTGAGGAGTTTGCGTCTTTGATGACCTGCTTTGTTTTAAAGATTAAACACTATACTCCGTTTTGCTTGGCTGTTCTGTATGTGAGAAGCACGTGGGCAATGAGAAAGCATTCCATTAAAGGAAGTGCATACACTGATCAGGAAAGAAGGAATGTAAGCTGCAAGGGGATGCACAGGAGCACAAAATCCTTAGTTGGCTGCCTTTTCCTCCTTGTTATGTATCACTGTATCAGAGCTAAGTGGAAGCTGGCAAATACAAACAATTTTTTGGGCATAAGCATAATATCAGTTATAACCATTATCATTTACTTGGTATCCATCACATGAGAGCCGTATGTGTTCTTTATGAACCGGGTGTTCACAAAGGGAAAAGGAGGCAGAGAGGTTTGCAATTCCTAAGTCTGCAGGCACTTTAAGAAAAAAAGGCATAAATTTTCAGACTTTATGTATTCTAAACCCCTCTACAAACAAATATAGCTAAAGCCATAGAACAAATACTTTTACTTCCTCTCTGCTTCATTTTACAGCTTTCAGCTTATGGAAACATTTGCCTAAGTTTGATTCAAATAGTCCATCAGAAATATTTTAATAGTCTAATGAAATCTTAAGAGGAGGGAGTGGGAAGGCTATTACTCCAATTCCTGTAGCTAAACCCCACCATTTGTGTGGAACTCATGCGAATCCCTCCCCAGAGGTGCAGAATACAATAAAGATAAGAAAGATTACACCTTGCAGCACAGATCCATGGGGCTGTATGAAAGCGGTTGCACAGTTACCAGCTGTCTGGTCCAGTCCCTTTCTGGAGAACAGCTGGAAATGCATTCTCCGGAGATTGTATCTGGCTGGATTCCCCTGCACTCAAATCTCATTGATCTGGTTCCGTTCTAGCCCTCTGTACTTGCAGTTCAAAGAACAGCGAGGTCTGTAAAGAAATTATTGCCATATTGTTCAATCGGCCACAGTGAGCAATATATAGGATTATAATTAGGAACACATTAAGGAAAACAGCTCAGTGGAGATAAGCTGTTTGACTGCATATGCTTTTTGATGAGGGCTTAATGCCAATCCCAGAATAAAAAAGATTAAATGTTTGTTACCAATTCTTTTGAACTGCTGGCAAAACATGTGGTAAAGCATTTTTTATTCAAATTAAAAGCATCCTAGGATAAAAATAACCCTGTTCTGTTAGACCTTTCCAAGTGAAACCATTTGTAGGCTGATTTATTGTCTTTTCCTTCACCTCCTTCCACCAGCATGATTAACATATGCATTTCTGTATCACATGTATGCCTGGACAGGTATTTGTCTTGTGACACATCTGTGTAACAAATGGCAATACAAACTGTACACAGAACAGATGTAGATTTTCAAAGCCTCAGCAAATTGTATTTGACCAAGCACATAGATAAAAGTTTTTATCAAACAAGTTTTATTGTTTCTTTCTGGTGGAGATAGTTCTATGAGGAATCACCAGTCTGCAGGTGACTATATTGATGAAGAGCCCATTACAGATAAAGCAGACAGGTTTATAATCAGGGAAAACCTGTAGGAAGAGAAATGCAACAAAAGAAGAAAGCAAATCTTCACTAATACCTGTATCAAATGCTTATCATTGCATTCCATGCTGTCTACTTCATATATCTAGGAGGTATTATTTTTAGGATTCTTTTTTTCAGTCACTAGAAGATTTTGAACTGGCACCAAGTATACCAGAAAGACTGGAATTTGACAGATTCATGCTATGTTCATGGAGCCTCCTACACTGAGACAGGTTTATGATGTTACCCCATGTAAGACACCAGGGCTGAGGGAAAGAGCTGTGTTCTCACTCACGTCCTCCTACACAGAGACATACAATTTTGTACATCCTTTTTAAACTCCATTTTTAGTGAACTGGTTAAAGATAGGCAATTGGATAAGTACTCAATGCCTGGACCAGAAAATATATGTAATCACGTTAACAGAAATATTCACAATAGACTGTTCAGCTTGTAGAAACTGAGCTTAGGAAAAAAACAGGAAATTTGTAACAATATGGATTTAGGAGGCTAAAAACATAAAGTAATCTTACATTCTGATCAGTACTACATCTTTTGGGAAATCCAGTCTAATAATACTAAATGCTTTTAGGCAGTACTATTTTTACAACCTATGGAACTTCATATAAATGCCTAAGTTTCCATCGACTTGGAATTTAGAGAATTTGTGATGTCTAACATGCCATAGGAACATGTTTGTACCAAGCGAACACTCATTTCACACAAGATGTGGTCAGGAAATGGCAGCCTGTTGTGAGGACAGATTTCCAGGAAGTTGCTGACCAAAATTGCAGATGGCTTTTGGCCAGGGTGATTCCCAGGTGGCAACTTTGCAGATAGACAGAAATCCCCTTCTGCTTAAGAGAGGTTTCCAATTCTCCACAACCAGCCGTCGGCTGTTGTGCCATATCTGAGAGATATCTGTAAAGCTCCTGCCTCCCTGTTTTGTCCCTACTGCTTACCCTTTCCTCAGAGGTGACTCCCTTTTAATTTTGACTGCAGAATGTCAACTCTGACAGACTCACCCCTTACTCATTTCTTTCTCAAGGAAAACCATTTGAATGCATTATGAGATTTCACTGGAAGGATGCAAAAGACTGCAGGAATTGGCATGTATTTTCTGAAGTCTTCGAATTTTTTGAGATCCCTGGTTGAAAATTGTAGTAGATGACAAGAAGTTATTATTTTAAGCTGTTATGAAATATATGGGACTTCAATTGAGCAGGAGACAGTCAGATTAATGAAATATTTACTATAGTAGATGTTCATGGTAATCATATTCAAGCTTTAGGCTAAAGCTTTTGTTAATTGCTGGTAAAGACACTGCCAAACTTACCAGAAACACAAGAGCAACAAAACAGGGTGTATCAGCCTGGGTCCTAAACACAGAGAAGGACCTCTGGAAGCTGAACTCAGGCACTGAGACCTATCCTACCAAAAGCACCTTTAATTCTTCAGCCAAGAGGAATTCTTTTGCCCTGAGTTGAGATCCTGATTCCTCACTTCCTGCTTCTGTCTTTTTGAAATAAAGCCTTTGTTGCATGCCGCCCAGGTTTACCCACATAGTTCCTTTGAAGGTACAAACAACCCCCGCTGCAGTTCTTATCGAAAGTTTGTGTCTGTTGGGAAGTGTTAAGAGAAAACATCACCCAGACTCACTGAGACTGATTTGATTTACCTGACAAGCTAGCATTACTCATGTTTTGTGAGCTAGTATGATTAGAAAGAAATGTAATATTAAAAAGTTCATGTGCCATATATCCAGAAGGACAGTAAAGGGAATCATTAAAATCAAATTCAATAGCCTCTGATATTGTTGCAACAGTAACATTGCAGCGGATGATGATAACAAAAAATTTAGATGTAACTCTTAAAAAATTATTAAAATCAAAAAAGAAGAACTAAAAAAAGGGAGATTGAATTCTCAAAGGAGGAAAGGAAGAACAGAGAAGACAAGCTAGCACTAATCCAGTAAAGCTCTTTTGAAAATTACAATAAAGTTTTGAATCAATTAATTTTTTTGAGATTTTTTTAAGAAGGTGGGGAGTAGCTTTAGAATAGAGAGTAAAATAGAATTTTTCTCTTTTAAGAATGGCAAAGTATTATTTAAAAATTAAAAAGAATGTATTATCGCCAATGCCAAACTATCAAAAATAAACTTCTAAGTTGATTTTCTTCTTAGGCACACAGCAGAAAGCACATATTGCATGCATCACACACAGAAAATTAAACAATTATTCTAATTTAAAAAAAATGACTGAAAGGTTTTACAAGACTGTAATATACTTTTGCATCTGCACATTCTTTTTTGCACTTCTCTAAAATCCTTTCTTGCTGTCCTTACCACCAAGGAAAAATATCCCAAAATAAGAGATGTGTGTCTTCATTCTCCATTTGAGTAGACTTGGCACTGTTCCTATTTTTCAGAGGATAAGTTAAAAAGCAAAATAAAACAGCTTCAAAGCAACAACACCACACAACTTGTTCTCTTGACTTCTAAAGTGGAAGATACATACCTACCCAGCTGTGGAGCCTGATTATTCATTGCATTGCTCGTATACAGGCTCACTTAAAATTATCCAAAGGAATTGCAAGGTGAGAGCCAAGTACTACTAGTTTGGGTTTCCATTTGGCACCCAAGTTGCATCCAGATTTTCAAAGGAATAAAGAACTATAGATTTGCAACAACAAAGGTGTAACCCTAAGGCAAGTGTCTTCCATTCTCATGTGTGTCACCTCCCAATGCCAATGGAGCTTGCCTACTGAGAATGAATTGCATTTAGATGGCTCTTATGGAAGATGTGTATGAGACTGCCAGTTTATAAAGTAGATGGTGGGCTTCTTGGACATGTGCTTTATAATGTAGCGAGTAAAAAGCTTCAGTAAGTGAGCAAACAGTCCTATCCAAATGAAGAGCAATGCCAGAAAAATCTAGAGTACTTGGAAAGCATACCTAGGAGGTTCTATGAACAATGACAGGTGGCCAGTGTTTGTCTGGAGAGGTCTCACACTGGATTTTCATAGCTTGATTTGCTATCTTTCTCACCCTCATTTTGTCTCCTGTCTCTTTCTTAGGAGACAGTCTATAATTTTCAGAAGTGTCACTGTGCATGCCACAGGAACTCAACCTGTTATTCAAGAGGGTTTCTGCTCTTTTTCATTGCTTCACAAATTTTATGTTCTCCACAAATTTCTATTAACCTTAGAGTCAGCTATAAAATTGACCAGACTTTGATGCAACTAAAGAAAGAAATTTAATCTAAGAAAACAGGGAGCATTTTTAAGCCACATTTGTATTATGTTTAGCCCTGCTTTTGTTGCAAGGCAAATGTTGATGATAGCAGGACTGTGCAAGGAAATGTTTGGATACAAGGGGGTGGACCTCAGGAGTCAGGCATAGAGGTAATTTGCATATCCATACACACAAATATACTAGATCTACATTATGTACAGAGCCACAGTTTTAGAAGTCTCCTCACAAAAAGCTTTCATGAAAACCACGGGCATGTATCCATACCTTTGGCCAGGTCTCCTGCCTGAGGCTTGTGGGCAGTCACCAAGAGCCAGGTTTCAGGTTAAATCCTATTCAAAGCAAAGAATGGCATCTCTAGCGGCACTTATCCAAGAAAAGTATTGGGAGGCAGAGCATTTCTGAGATGCTGTGGCACATTTTCCTTCCTATTTTCTTTTTGCTCTCAAATGCCACTAATTTACTGCAGGCTTACATCAGCATTGAACTACTTCCATGTCAGCTCTAGCTCAGATTCTCTAGCCAGTCAGTAAAAAAGTAAAAGCCATGATCACCTCTTACTTCCCAGTCCACTATATCCCTCTTGGTCTCTACCTATCTGCTCTCACCGATCACTGGCCAATGAGCATGTTTTTCTGCACCTGACTCTTTCACTTGGGCAATCCAAACCACTGCCCAGCATCAAGCCCATGAAGGATATTATGGCAAACTTTATCTTAGATGCTGTGGAAAATCAATGGAATATGGTTTATTCTGTACAATGTAAGTAACTGTAGGAATTTACTAAAATGTGAGGTTCTGAAGAAAACTCTTACAACAGTGGAACCCAGATCCAATTATCCGATTTTTTCCAGAAACAACCTCAAGATAGTATTGTTAAGAAAAGATATACAGAATATGATAAACAATTTCTAAAAATTGTTTGAATGAAAAAGTCCAACTCATCTACAGGAAATGGTTCCTATAACTTGGAGAAGCCCCAGACTTGCTGAGAAGCAGTCTTGGCAAGTTTCAGGATCTTTTTATATTATTGTTGGCAGGCCATTGCCTACAACCATTATACCTGGAATTGCTGAGGTACTACTCTTCAGGAATTTTTGTTATGCATAATTAAGCAACAGGCAGAGTAAAGCTTGTTTATTCTTTATTTTACAGTAGCATTCATAGAAAAATAAGCATGTGAATTGAGATTAACAAATGGCTCAACAGTTTCTCATGATCTCAGAAAATTGCAAACAGTCAGTTCTCATTGACTTTATAATTTTTCACTTGAATCAGAGAGCATAATATCTATTCCATATAAGGAACTTTATATATTTAAAAGAAATCATTTACTTAATAAATGCTTCATGTTAATGTATACACTTTGTAAATGTCATTGTTATGAAATAATGCACCCCAGAATTCTGATAAACTCTTAGACATTCTGTTTTTCAAAAGACATTCAGTGTTATATTCACATTGTAGATAATAGTGCAAATATATAAAATCAAGACTAGAGAGGAAACATGTAATTCCTCCATATAGGGTTTTATGCAAAGTATATGCATATGTTTATCTTCCAAGCAGAAAATTCCATATCACATATCCTGTCTTGATTACATCAGGAAAAATGTATGTCTAGTTTAAAATACCTTTTTGCTGCAATGGGAATGATAAGTTGTCATTCAAGTATACAGAGGCAAACACTTTGAGGAAGGGTGTCATAGAACCTGTTTAACTAACTTTTCTATTTTAATTTTTAGACAGGTAAAGGAGGCAGATACAATACAGCGAAGAGATTATACAAAAAAACAATGTGTTGGTTATTCTTATTATTTTATTTATATCAGGACTCTCATGTACAAGCTGCATCGAAGCAATTGAATCGTTCACAGATAGAGAGGCCACATTACATATCACATTATTAAGGAGGATGTTTCACTGTAATTCACACTGCGTACTGCGGAAATCCTCTAAGACTTCTCATCCTGGTTTCATTTGTGTACAGATTTTCCACTACTACATTAACTATGATGCTGTAGCCAACATATATTATTAAGGTCTATTGCCCCCTACCATTACTCCCAAATTTAGGTGTTTTAGATGCATCTATAGTAGAAAATTAATAATCACTTGAAGAGTTTTCTGCCCTGAGGCCAGCTGGCACAAAGTAGGCTGCATTTGTATTTTTTAAATCTTTTACCTTTAAAGTCAGGGTGGCTACACCCGCAGTGCCTGCTAGGGGTGTCTGCTGGCCTGTATGTGCTCCCAAAATATGCCAAGACATTAACGGAGGGAGTCCTAAGTGAAATAGACCAATCATGGGCTGATTAAATAATCAAATATTATATATGACTGAATTCCAATACATAGGATCATTCCTTGGCATTGCTTAATTTACCATTAGAGCCAAAACCATCAAGGAATGATTCATTCAACCTAGTTGTACATGTCATCAGTGTAGATGCCTTCACCTGAGCTACTGCCGCTATGTTGTTTTCATAGCCAAAGAGTGAAGTACATACTCTAAAGAATAATTAATTTCACAAAATTTAACTGTCTGCATTAGAGTGAGATGAATCATTCTTTTATCCCCCTACTGTTAAAGAGGATTCAGGTGTCTATTTCAAATGTATATTTCCATCACAAATCAGATGTTTTTCTTCATGGGACCCTCCAGAGAATCAATTTTTACTCCATGGAGGTAGCACTGCACTCCTCCCTAGACTCTCCCTTTCTCTCAGAAGCATATGTTTGCATCTTGTTTTGGGACAGAAAAATGACAAAAGACACAGCAGAAAAGTCTTTTTGTTTGGTTTTCTATGTAATTACTAATAATTAAATCTGTCTGGAAATTACACAAAAACCCAGTATCCCTGGATCTCCAGTCAGTCTGTGCCACTAGATGAGAAAACATATGTTAATGAAGCAACTCAGACATTTCCTACTTTCCTGAAAAATACATTCCAGGAATTAGGAAAGAGATTAGGGCTCAGAGGACACCACTAAATCAATTTTCAGCTGATAATGCAAAATCACAACACATTCAGTGACAGGTGACCTCTGGGAATCAATCTGATTCAGTTATTGTGAATCTGCTTTGACTAATCGAACTGTTAAGTCTTAATTGTCAGCTCTCTTCTTACAAGATTCCTCAAATTTGTTCAAACAGCATGAACAGGTTTTATGCATTATTTATCTTACTCTAAAGAAAGCAATTTATGTAAACTTAGAAGAAGAAATAGCAATGTTTCCTTTCCCCAAAAGATATCAAATTAAAGGCAGACAAAAACAAAGTGTCTACAAGGAGTAAGAGAATGTAACTATAGAGTTATTTGGATGAATATTGCACTAGAAGTACTTATGGTTTCTAATACACTGAATTTAACACTGGCTTACTTCAACTTCACATCTCTGTAAAACTGCTAAAATTGACAGAATTTGAATGAAAAAAAAAATGAAACAGAAGTTGCAGTAACCCACCTGCACCTTTACATGTAGATATCTGTACTTTCAAGTGTGATCTGTAAGTGTGATATGCTTATCCAGAGACACAAAGTTAGATGAGTTACTCATTCTCAATTTTTAAGTGTCAAGCATACACCTTCTAGTCTCTGTGCTGTTCCATTCATAAGATTTTTGAGAGAAGGTCATTAAAGAATGAGGAAAAAATATGAAGGGTAATATAATGGTAATATAATAGAAAAGCAAGGGGGGGAAAGCAGAAAAAAACCCACATTTTCTTACCATACAAATCCAAATAAAGTCCAAATCAACTTTACATCAAACATATAGATGGGATTCATTTTTTTCTCACAGGAAGGTCATAGTACACTTTTTCAGTTAAACCTGTAACTATTGCACGAAATCCGTAATTTAAAATTGTCCAGTGGTTTGGGCTTTCTCTCAGAGAACCACTTAAGAGTTTTTAATTTTGGGCAGTCAAATCCTTAATGTTCTCTAAAATCTAGCAATACTGATGACAGTTTGAAAAGAATTGAGATAAGGATCACTCAGACAGCTTCTCCTGGCTATCTTATCTCCAGAGAAGGTGCAATTTCTTACTGGAAAAGCACAATCTAAGAGGACTAAGCTGCAGTAAAATCTAATTGGTTATTTTCATTCTCAGCTGCCTGAAAGACACATGCAAAGGTAAAAAAGGCAGCTTGCTCATAGAGAAGGTGGGATGAGAGACCTAAAATTATGTAGTTTTCTGTTTGTTTTGATCTTTATAAAAAACGTTCCAAAAGTATATATACAATATCCAGCTAAGCATAAAAACACCTGAAGTTCAGTGAGAATGTCATTCATAGTTCTGAGTTAGGTGCTCACATGTATTAAACTCTAGAAAGTTGCCTATAAAACTCTTCAAAGATGCCTATGTTTAACAAAGGAGACAGGAAACCTCAAGCCAGGTAATAGCAATGTTTAGGAATGAAGCATGTTTGGAGTCTTGTCTCTCATAGAAGAGTCTTTTCACAGCTGAGATAAAAACACATGCAATTGGATTTTACAGCTTGAAATCCCCCAGACTTGGAGATAAGAATGAGGTTCCCTTCATTATGGACATGGGTAGAGGACCAAGTTGTGCTCAGATTTCTGCACTGTTGTTTAGTAGGTAGAGCACCAGACAAGTAAAGAAACAAAGTTTCGCGGAGACAAAGGACTTCACAACACAAACCCATAGGATTTAAGTGAAGACATTTTATTCTACACAGCACACAGGTTATATAGGGTTACAGGTATATCTTGTTGGCTAAAAAGGTCTTAGTTTCACATGTTAGAACTTCTAATTGGTTACAAGCTTAATATCTCACAAGTCCAGTGGTTACATTATCTCATCCTGATGTTTTGAGGTTGGTGTCTGGAGTAGAGCCAGGCAGTAGGGATGCTCCCAAGGCTGTACTTGTTAGGGAGTAACCAAGGCCTAACGGACAAATAGCAGGTATGTGACCTTGCTTGTTTGCCATATCAGCAGGATCCTCTTTTGCTGGGATATCAGCAGAATTCTCATGGCTAGAGCAGTTGAATTCTCATGGCCAGAGCAGTTTGGATTGCTCAGAAATTCACTTTCTGCAACAGATGAGTAAGACCTTTTCCCCCATTTTCAGAAGAAAAACAGTTCCACAGCTCCATCTGCTTGGAAAATATCTTCACCACCACAAAGCATTAAAGTTTTTCACTCCTCAGAGTAAAATTAGGCCATTGGGAAAATAAGCAAGAAGGAAGCTGGTTCTCTCATTTAGTGATGAGAATAATTGTCTAGGGAGCGAAAGATATTTTAGGGTTTCTTTCTTTCCATCATGAATTGTGTATTCAGAATTCATTAAGATTTCACAAAGACACTTCCTTCTCCTCTCATTTCATAGAATATTCTGAGTTGGAAGGGACCTGCAAGGTTCAACGAGTTCAAATCTTAAGTGAATGGCCCACATGGGGATCAAACTCATGACTTTGGTGTTAGTGGTAATTATGATCTAACCAACTAGTGACCAAAACACTAAGTCAAAGGTTAGAACTTCAGACAGTCCAACTATTCTCATCAGAAGCCTATGGAGTCATCTCCTCCTGGCTATTCTTGTTCTCTGTCCTAAGTCTGGATAGTTTAAAGTGGCTTTATGAGTCTGCATTGCAGTGGCTTAGAGATAGTTGTGAATGAATGCAATAACATCCAGTTGGTGGCTGGGCTCAGGTGATGTTGCACAGAGCTCAATATGGTGGCCAATTCTGTTTAACACCTGTATCCAGTTCTGGGCCCCTCAATTCAGGAAGGACATTGAGGTGCTGTAACAGATCCAGAGAGAAGGGCAACAAAGCTGGTGAAGGTTCTGGAGCACAAATCTTATGAGGAGAGTCTGAGGGAGCTGGGGTTGTTCAGCTTGGAGAAAAGGAGACTCAGAGTTGATCTTAGCACACTCTACAACTACCTGAAAGGAGACTGCAGCGAGATCAGAGTTGGTCTCTTCGCTCTGGTGAGAGTAACAGGAGGAGAGGAAGTTGTGCCAGGGGAAGCTTAGATAGGTTATTAGGAAAAATTTCTTCACTGAAGGACTTATCAAGCATTGGAAGAGACTGACCAGGAAAGTGGTGGATTCACCATCCCTCAAAGTGTCTAAAAGATGCACAGATGTGGCAGTTAGGAACATGGTTTAGTGGTGGACTTAGCGGTGTTGAGTAAATGGTTGGACTCAATGAACTTAGAGGTCTTTTCCAACCTAAACGATTCTGGAATTCTATGCTTCTGTTACACTTCTATTCCTTAAATTTACTAAACTACTGCACCAGCTGATGAACTAACACGTCCAACTTGTTTAATTATCATAAGTTCTTGCCACAAGATCTTGTCGGTGAATAGATTAATTTCAATGGCTTGAGATGGAGGCTATTTGAATCGGTGCTGAATGCATTGAATTTCACCTGTGTTTTGTCTCCAACAATCTTAATTGCTACATCTCAATTTACCTCAGTTATTTTAATTTACCTAGCTTATCTTAATTTTTTTGTCATAATGCCAATGTCATGGCTTCTGGATGACACACTTACTCTTTCTGTCACTTTTGTTTTCCAGTCTAAATCCTGTTCTCACATCTAACTCTTCTTTCCTTAAATTTAAAGAATAGTTTTCATAAAGTTCTCCAGGCCTGGTTTTTTTTGAAATAAAGACTGTCTAGCCTGTGTTTGGTTTTATATTTAATTAAAACTAAATCATATCCGGATTCAAAGCTATCTGATACATTTAGACCTTCCATTATCTCTTTACCACATGTCAAAACAAAGCTCATAAAAGCATTACCTCCTGTTGATTCCATGACTAGGAAAGAAAAGCACTCAAAACCCAGCACTCAAATCCAGCTATATCAGGATGCTATCAATACAAAGTACAAATATTTTTCAGACTATCTATGTGAGACTAAGTTTCTGATAATAGCTCAGTTATGGTGATATTTCTATATCTTAAATCATTAATGAAACTGGTATCCATTTACAAATCCTGCCTGCATTCACATCAGAATTCTGACATAAAATATCACCACAAATTACTTTTTTTTCCTTCTAGTGGTGGGTGGATGCAGGAGTTGGGTTTAAATTGGCTTAATCTTGCATTTGAAAAACTTGATGGTAAAAGTTTCAAAAGTTGCAAGATCGAGAGTGAGGGGTTTTTTTGTTTGGTTTGGTTTGGCGTTTTAAAAAATTCCACAAGAAAAGGTAGATCTTTAGCACTTCCTGTTTCCACTTTCTGGCCTGCCTTGAACCAGAAATTTAAACCAATCAAGAAAGGTTATGTCATCTTAAACCAAAGTACTGACTCATTGGAACCACACTTCAAGTTTCATACAGTTGTTTAAGTCAGTTCTTCTTTTGTTTAAATTTATTTCCCCATTCCAGATTTGACAAAGATTCTGTCAGTAGTGCCATCAAGGAAAGTGTTCTCTGGCAGGTTCACCTTTCGTGGTAAAGTTAGTGGATAGAGTTTGATAATGAAACCTGGCACTCGTCAACCTATACTGGCTAAATGTGATGGCTTTTCAGCAAAAAAAAAAATTAGCATGATAAATCTAGACTGATTAAGGTTTTTCCACCCTTGTGAAGGCAAGAGAAAAACTCTTAGTGACCCCTGACAGAGGAATTTTAGTCACAGATTAACCAACAATTTTGATTAGACAATTTAAAAGCTCCAGATTTTAAGACATCAGAACAAAAAATGCTGGTTTCTCATGTAATTACCCAATAACATTTTTGAGTAAATTAGGTCTCTAAATCCATGCTTAAGTTTATTTTAAGTGTTTCTTCATTTGCATATAAAATACCTTGCAAGGCTGAGATTGTTATTACATCTGTTCTTACTGTAGTGCTGCCTTCCAATATTGTAACGTTGTATCCATACAAACTAAAGCTGGAACTTGATGTTTGACTACTTCAAGTGGTCAGCTATAAAAATGCAAAAATATATTCCAATGATGTCTACATTTTCATG
>VWZD01012032.1:121114-239837 GCA_013396695.1 Sakesphorus luctuosus | reverse complement strand
TAATTTTTAAGGTTTTTTCCTAATACATTACTTTAGTAATACCCTAATGCTCAACTTGGTGCTCACCAAAAATCATAGGACACAGTGGTCCTTTTAAATTAAAGGAGAAAAATTTCATAAGGCCAGAAGGGATCATTAGGCTGATCTATGTTGCACAACTATATAATATAGAGTATGGAATTTTAGCAAGTATCTGTGTCATGAAGTCCATGAGAATAGTCTGAAAGCATAACCTTTAGACCTAAACTTGATTTAAGCACCATAACTGTCACAATATCCAGAACTTCATAANTTCTGATAACTAAGCACTTGAAGAAGCACACAACAGCTGAACAACTACATCACCCAGGCAACCCCAGGAGTGGGTGAGGCAAATGAGAAATGAGCCATTGTTAAAGCATAAGCCTAGTTTAATCTGGAACAACAAATATTGGAATTCCAAAATCATACATTTTCCCCATGATACAACTTACAGGGGAGCAATTAACACAATTTAAGAAGTATGCACCTCAAAGGATTAGAATAATTTTAGGTTTCTTGAAATTTTCATGTTAATTGTCATGATTTCTAGCTTTAATACCCTTACTTTCAGGATTGCCTGACCATAATTTTTATCAATCAATGGTTCCTCAGTTCAAAAATGCCATTTTTAAAAAGTAAAATATCCCAGGCAAATGTATTAATTGCCTAAATAACCAGGTTGGCTCCGTGGCAACTCATACACTCTCTGACTCCTGGACTATTGGTTTAATTGACTTTTTGGGTGCAAAGCAATAAGGTGCCCACAGCTGTGATGCTCTTTAGCATCTGCCATCTTTGATTATTAAGCCAGCATATCTTGGGTGTTCAACCAGAGTTTTTTCTTAAAATCTGTTCCCATTTGTCTGCATTTTATTTATCATGTAGTTTCAAATATCATGATGTTTCAAACATTTAGTTCTGAATGCTTTTAACCACAATAGTAAGTTTGTGTCCAGTTCACTCCTAAGGCTAATAGAGTAAATAGAATATTACTGGTTTGGGATTTTTTCTATCTTAAAATGCTGCTATGAACTATCAAGTTCAGTTCCATTTTTACCTCACTTCTGACAAAGAAATAGAAGTATGAGAAACTGGGAAGATGAAAGCCAGAGAAAGTCAGCTATATATTAAATAAGTGGGAAATACTCTTCTTTCTATGTTGCCAAAGATTGATATTCTAGGATAAATCCAAGGTGAATTAACATAGTCCAAGCACTGAAAATTGCTGATGATTTATAAATTTTGTATCATTTTACAAACTATTCAAATTTTGCTTCTCTATCTACATCTACTTCTGTTATAGCTCTGAAGCACTGAGCTCCCTCTTGTGACTAGCACCTGAACATTATTTTGATTTTGGGACTACATAATCTTGTATGGTCTTGAAAGAAGCAGAACTGTTTCAGATCCTGAAATGCATTGGATCAACTTGACTTGCATTTAATAATGTTCTTTAAAATGGCTATCTGAAAAGAATATAGACTTAATCTTCTTCATTTTTAGTAGATCACCCTTAGTATAGCTGCTCTTTCAAAGACAAAGGAAGTGTGTCTCCTCAAAATTCTCCACTTCTAGTGGTGGATTGTGTCTTCAAGAAAATTATTTAGTGACTGATGATGCAATAAACACAATATAGTGACCAGTAATCAAATGAAGACTAAATATAAATTTACCAACCATAGAGGCAGGAAATACAATCCATCATATCTGACAGCAATTTCCTTTCAGAGTTGTAAGGTTGTATTTCTTTATTTACATTTGGTGATGAAGGTATAATGGTTCATTAGCATGGGTACAGTCATTTCTGTATGATCTGTGTGGACTGTGCATAGCTTATTCCAAGATTGTATAAAGGAATAACATTCATATCTATGTAACTGTGAACACAGTACATTGTACAAATATATCAATAACACTGAATTTTCATTTGATACATATATATTGATAGAAATGTTTTGTATAGAATGACCCTTGGTAGAAGATGGAATATGAGAAAAAGTCTGAAATGTACAGAACAAGAGGAATCCAGGTCAATATGCCCTTCTTTAGCATTCTGATCTGGAACATAAGTTCTTTGAGATTATTTTTGGTGGATGAGAGAGAAAAAGTTAACACCCACCTGTAAAAAAATCCAAGTTATGTGATCATAGCAGGGAAAAAACATCTGTGAATAATCCAATCCATTGTTTTCCAATAGTTTTCCACCCCTCTGCATGTAAAAGAGGGCTATTAAGGGGTTACATTTTTAATATTTTTAAGTATAAAGAGAAACAAAGGGACAATTAAAAGGTATCTTGCTTATTAGAATTATTTGTAAGAATATTCATTTTTACCTTTTTCATGTTCCAATATTAACTGGTACCAAAACCTCCAGACTGCCATTCTTAATATGCTCAGTTAACATAATTCCCATCATCTGGCAGTGTAAAAATAGGATTATGCTTACAATTACTAGCATTGAAAAGGGCCCCAAATCTATCACTGGATATAAATCTCCTATTTTTTCAGACTGTTGCAAACCCTCATTTTATTACATCTAATGCACAGGTAGGCATATGTCACTATGACAAAGCAAATGTCTTTGCTAATCTCGTTATCCACAGATGCAGTAATATATTTTTCCAGGTAGGAGAAAAACACATACCTTGAGCTCTATAGTCCTTACTCATACTAATCTACTGCTGAAGTGGACTGGAGCTTTGAACAGTGTAGAGTTACAGTTTAATGAAAGCTGGTTCTTCTGTATAGGAGAAATTCATATGCTTTCATACTCTCTCAGCTTCATTTCCTTCCAAGGCTCATTAATTTTTAAAAGAGCTAGCTTTCTTAGCCTTGCCTCCTAGTAGGTGGTGTTGCACTAGCATAAATATAAGGGTATTTATAATTTTAGCTGGAAGAAGAGGAAAGGAGTATGATAAAGCTCAATTGCTCAGTCAAAGAGGTTTGGCTAAGTATCCACATCAAGTCAAGGAAAAACGTCAATGGATTTCATGGTGGTCACTGGGTTGCCTAATTTGGCCATATAACATTTCTGTTGTTGTGTAGCAAGCAGCCTGATTGCGTGTCTAGGACTGTAGCAATTTGTCTGGATTCAGATGCTGTGCCTGTCACAGTCCAATCACACAGTGAAGAGAGAAACAGTCCTTTTCAGAATCCTAGGTTTATCCCACTCCAACTTTGTGACTCTTTCAGCAGAGTGGAGCATGTAATAAATAATGCATTCATTCTGATATGTTCAAATTATTGAAAGGAGTTGAATGTTGTTGCTAAAGCAGTCAAAGGAAACATGTAGAAACAGTTGCAAAGTGTCATAAATGACCCAAAAGTCCTGAGAGGAATACAAGCAAAATCTAAAATATCACGTAATCACCCTTCTCTTTGGTTCCTCATCCTCATAGCAATCCTCTCAGTTTTGGTACTGTTGACAGTCCATTGAAGTCAGTAAAAAGTCTTCTTCCCTTTCATTCAGTCATTATCCTCTATTTCTTGAGTAGTTCTATGATTTGCTGTCTAAATGACATACTATATTACTTTATTTCTACAAAGATATTGCTCCCATTATGTGGTGTATTTCCTCCACTTCCTTTCTTTGATTTTTCTGTTCATTCTTTACCTTCTTAAAGTGACCAAACAAAATTCCAGAGCAAAAGCAAGAATGTGATCCTCTAACTGCTCAGCGGCAGGCCCATTGAAACCTGTCAAAATCCTGCAAAGACCTTTCTCTTTCCTTTTTTGTCCTCCTAGGCTGATCTTGCCCTGCCATGTAGTTATCTGAGAAATATTTCACAGGCTCTTTGACTCAGTGTACTTTGTCAAAAAAGAATTCTACAAATTCAACCAGTGTTACTGATCATAAGGTCCTCATTAATTAGACCAGCATACTAAGATGAGTTTTACCTGAGCAAAATTAGGGAAGGATTGCAGTATTGGGGTTTTCTTGTGTTCCTTTGTGAGAATGGCGCTGTGAGTGTTTCATTGTGACAAAATACATGGTCGACAATAATCCTTGGGTTGGTTAGGTGTAGCAAACCAAATTTTGTTCACTGCAGACAATCTTGAAAAACTTTTACTGAGCATACTTAGGCAAAAGAAGAAATTTTTCAGAGGTTAGTACTCCCTGAAAGATGCCTACCAGCTTGTGTGAAGTCTAAAGCAAGTTTAACTCAAATTTGAATTCCCATAGCATGGACCACTGCAGCTCTAGGAAACCTTTATGCTGACACAAGGAGGAAGGGAGGAAAGAAAGCTCCTTACTTCCCACTGTATTCACACATATGTTACATGCAAAAGATCAATTCCTGCACCAACAGCGTGGCCATGAACCTTTCAAAATATTAGATACAGAACAATTTATAATTGTGACTTTTGAAAGAGTTTTAAAGCTTCAGTCATGGAAAGATGAACACAAGTTGTAAAACTTATTCCTAAAAAAGCCCCTGAAAAAATATTAATCATTTGATAGCAAATCCTCAAAGCATATCCAGTGCATAATTGCTAATTTTTCACCTTGAAGGCCCTGTATACTGACATTTAGCCCTTTGGTTTTATGCATACTATTCAAACTTCTGACATTGCACAGCTGTATGGTGGAAATTTGCTAGCAAGAAGCTCCAGAAGGTGTCTAATTAAAGTAGAAGAAAACAGAGAAGAATTGGTTGTGTCCCTGATCCATGACCAAGTTCATATCACACAGATACTGGAACCTAAAATTTCTGTTGTCAAGGTGAAAGTTACTGAAAGATGCTTGTGTGGGACCCTTTCGCCTCCTGCTTCTTTATGCTGCTCCATTCTTTAGCAATTATTTAAAAGCCAGTTGATTCAGGGAGAGAGAATGACAGTGAGGCATAGGCAAAATTCTTGGATCCAGTCTTTTCAATAACAAATAGACGCAGATTCAATGAAAATCAAAATGTTTCTCACTTTGAGAAGACTTTGTCTGAGGCTGTCTCTAATGGCTATCTCAAAATATCTTCCAGTTTAGTGGATAGAGACCCCACTGGGAGCTATGGAGAAGTAATCCTCAGACTGAACAGAAGATCAGGATCTGAATATTTCAAAGGGCCTGTGAGTGCTCAGTTATTAGCAGGAGGCAGCTAACATCATCTGTTTTTTTCTTCAGTGTGTTACCTGGCTGAGGCATCAAACTACAGCTGTGAATGTTTGCTCAGAGAAGAGGCTTTTCTTTGCCTAGAGCCAGAGCTTAGATCTCTTCCGTTACATTTTCTTCTGGAAGACAGAGGCAGCTTCATGCTCTTGCTTTGTGAATACTGGGAGGTTCATAATTAAGTTTCTAACACTTTGTGTCTCTCTGAGAATAACAGTAGTTCAATTAAAAACAGACATTGTGACATCTGTGGTCCTTTATGGAATCAGCCCAAGATTAAAAGTGGGATTAAGAGAGACTTGGTTGATTGGTCTGAAATTGTAGTTCAGAAAGCTTGGATTTTGTCTTCTATAATTTGCTATTTTACCTTGAATTTCCTGAAGTATTTGCAATTTTACTGCTGTTCAAGCAAACAACTACTCTGGCCTGATATTCAGGCACATGTTAAACCTAAGTGACATCTTCGCAGAAGGACCACCTCTAATAGGAAAGGAGCTTGCAAGCATTTTTTTAGTTTCTTGGCCCCCAGTCATCCTGTTTGTTTCTGAGAAGCATTCCAGCTCCACCAACGTACTCCTCCCCAGGCATGACCTGCTTGGCTGGGCAGCAGAAAAACAGGTTCAAGCATCCCGCCATTGAGGAAGACATGATGCTCAGGTCTCCTACTCCTGGATCAAGCACTCTTACTGCTGGGTTATTGCATAGAGTGGGCAGCATCACTTGCATTGCCTCCTCTGCCTCTATTTTAGAAGCAGACACTAAGCTCTGCTTTACTTTTTCAGACTTGAGGTAGGCAGCTGCTCTCAAGAAAGGAGCTAGCATTTGACTGGATAGATGCAGCTGTTGGATACCATGGCAAAGACATCTTAGCTCCAGAAAGGGCTAAGGTAACTTGAAGTCAGTGAGCTTAGATAGTTCTTCCTGCAAATACTATTTTGAAAGATTTTGCTTTTACTGCAGATTGTTTAGGAAGCCTAACTGAAGGAGTAAGCATTTTATTTTCATTCAGAGCCAGGACAAGATTCAGAGAGGTTTGAAGCTCATACTCTAGTGACACTGAGACTAAGTGCTTAAATACATGCTTTTACTAAATGTACCCCTTAACCCCAAGGGATACAGGAACACAAATTTCTCTGGGCCTTTTTTTTTAATTCCCTTCCCTTTCCTGTCCGAATGGGAACCAGTTTCCTAAAGGGGGACTGGCTTTTGAAAATCTCATCCATAAAATGCTCATTATTGTGGAAAACTTTGCACAGCCATGAGAGAGTTTCAGTCATGTGAGTCAACCCAAAGTGAACGTGGCAGGGTTCATTCGGAGCACTACCTCTGAGTATATTTTTCAGTAAGCAGGTAATTAGCTGTGCACGCATGCACTGCACAACTTCCTTCCAAACATTCAGCTATCATTAAAACCACTGCTTCTATTTAAAAATGTCTAAGCTTGTAGGATGCACAGTTTTCAAGGACTCCTAACTCAACCAAATCAAAACCAAACTGCTCCAAGGCTTCTGGATGGAAAAGTTTTCCTAACTGACTGCCATTGTTTCCAGTTGTTTCATCCTGCTAGGTGTCTGAAAAAGAAAGTCACAAGAATTTGTATTTGTATAAGAACTTTCACTCTTTCATTCAAAAATATAGCACTGAGGATAAGCTTAGCAAGAGTAAGAAGGATTAGGCATTTATGTGGATAATGAGAACATCCATGATTACATCAGGGGGGTGAATAGGATGAAAACACTGTGGTGACCAGCCCTCTCCTGGAATTTTTTAACATTTGTTTAAAAATTTTATAGGAGAAAAACTCCTATAATGGTGTAAACAAAGGGAGAGGGTTAATCAGACATGGATTAAATTAAAGTCACCCACCTAAGCACATTGATTGCAGAGATTAAAAGCACCATCACCTTTCATCTATCTTGTTTACCTCCCAAGCACCCTCTGGCTTTTGTGTGGCATTTTGGTTTCCATGGCCACTGAAGGTTCCTTCCTATAATCAGAAACGACCTCCTGTTATAAAGGACTCAGAGTCTTTGCTCAGCAGGCCATTTCCCCCTTTTATTATTCTTTTCTCTTGCCTTCAGGGAAAGCTTTGTGAGAGCAGGACAGAGCACTTGGTTGGTTGGCGGTTGACCTCAGTTGCACACAATAAGCTCTGAGTACTACCTGAAATGTGTGACAAAGAGAGAAGGGTCACTGGCTTAGAGCATTACAAGGGCATGGGCAGGCAACTGTGATGACACTTGCCAAATGTCAGCATTCACCTAATTCAGGAGGGTCCCCACTGATTGACAGTTCCTCGCTCTTCAGCAGCTAAAGACAGAAAATACACAAGTTCATTAATTAATAACCCTGCTAGACTCAAAGACATAAAGACTAAAAGGAAAAAAAACTCAAAACCCTAACCAAAAACCAAAACCAAAAATAAAAGCATCTTGGCAGGAGAGAGCCATCTCAGGATGAAATACATACAAAATGTATTTATATATATATTTTTAGAGCACGCCTCACTAGTTTAAAGCCATTTTAATAGCCTACAGGCAAAATTTGTCATGGTATGTAGCTGAGTTCTGTGCTTGCTTAAAATGCTTTTGACAATGTGAGGAAAGCTTTTAAGCATTTGATGAAGGTAAGTTAGTTAGCAGGGCTTGGAAGCCAGTTTGCAAGTTCCAAGATAATTCCTCGGGATCCAATTAAACTGTTGAATTTTACATTCATTCCATTTTTCTAATTCTTTTAGTTAAGGGGATTTCCCCCACACATATTCCCCCTCCCCAGCCCCCCCCCCCCCTCATACTCTTAAATGAATGATTTTAAATACAGTTCAATGTAACTTTTTAGTTGGTTTCACCCTTTGATTGTTGAAGTGTGTTACTCTTTAAAAAAGAAAAAAAAAGGCTTCGAGCACATTTTTGTCTCCTGGCTACAGCAACAGGGAGATTTAATGCTGCATATCATAGCTGAAATGGGAGATTTGGTTTTGATTGCAGTGATTTCTATGAGAGTAGTGCCTGTGGAGAGTTGCTAAAGACAGTACAATGTTGATAATTTCTTATATCAGCTACTTACTGTGCTTTTCAGATGCCAGCTGTAGCATATCAGAACATTGCACAAAACAGGATGTGAGAACAACAGAATTCCTCTTGCATATGTGTACTTACACTGCAGATATCTGTCATTATCAGAACTAACACATTTTCAACAAATACTATTCAAAGATTAGTTTAGATGATACTCTAGTGTAAGAATACTTATGACAAAAAAGAAGCAAACGTGGAAGTTCAAGGTACCATTTTTACATGTGGACACAACAGATCCTGGTAGTATAAACTTTTTTCTTCCTAGTGTGATGACAGAAATCTTTTCTGACATTTTCCAGCATGTTAGTATCTTTTTTGACATGAGCATCAGTACTATGTTCAGCATTCGTAACAAAGAATATGTTCAGCTGTTGGACTTTAAAACAAATTCAAATCTGTCTTCCAAAATGATCTTGAAATCATGCAATATGTCAAAAACTGTGATGTAACATTGTATTAGATGTTTTATACTACTTTTAACTCAGTTTGAATAGAGCTTTTATCAGAGTGAATTCTATTAGAAATAATGACACAATTAAGATTTTTTTATACAAGAGTTCATAAAAAAACTTTTAAAGCTCAACACTGTAACTTTTCTTCATGGTTGAAACTTTTATAGTGCAAGTACAAGATACTAACATGACCAGTGAAACTCTCGTGCCACCTAAAATAGCATAATCACATCTGCAGAATATTGCAGTTCATCTGGGAGTAGGCACTTTCACTCTCTGGTTGTGATGGACACAAATTGGTCTTGTAGCTGAAAACATTTCTCCCAACAGAGAATATTGTTAACAGAAATTTTTGCCAGGAACTCCACACTGCTGTTCATACAGCTTTTATCTTTGCAATGTTATGTTCAGATCTGCTTTAGATCATAAAATAGCTATGAATTTCTCCACATTAGTAGGAATCAGGGCACATTATGGCATAAGAAGAATACAAAGAAGAAAGAATGTCTGTTGTTGAAAAATATTTCATTACCAAAAGAGAGTTGTTTATACTTAGTTTGTTTGAGGTTTGTTTGTTTTTTTTTTTTTGGTCAGGACTGAATGACAGTATATAGAAATATGTGACAAGAATAAATGAATGGGTTAAATTTAAGCATTATGCAATATATAATTTTTTCCCTACAGAGCAAAGAAAAAACAGAAGGAAGTAAGGCCAAAGAGTCACCTAGCTCTAACATGGTTAAAATACCCTAGTCTTAATTTTTGCATACTAAAACTGTCAGTGAAGTTCTTAAAAGAAATACAGAGTCTGTCATACTATGACAGGCATAAACGTGGCTTGTCATAAACAATATAATTACTTAAGAGTCTACTGCCTTAAATAGTATCCACTGACATTGTTAAAACAATCTCCACAGACAGATGATGTTCACCAAAGACCCACTTAAATTTCTCCTGAAAAGCTATCACTGACTATCAGTGGACTTGTAAGGCCCTTTAAATGACAATCAGTTACCTATCACGGGTAAACATTAGCTAAGTTCTGCTTCTTGCACCTTATTTCTGGATTCCCTCATAGTTACATTTTAAAAAAAACAGGTAGGTATTTTTCATGCTAAATAAATTCTCTCATGGATCCTTTGTTCTAAATTATCTTCCCATAGGCAGTCACTCAGCTTCCAGTGCCTTTAAAACCAGCTAAGCTAAGGCATCTGAATGCAAATTCAGCTTTAAAAGAATAACATCATACACATCTGGAGGAAAGGTTATTTAGCAAATTGATTTGGTCTCTGAACATCTTCCTTGCTGCCATCTTAAGACTTATACCTCTTATCAATTGCACTCCCAGCAATACCGTTCATTCCAATGGCAACAGTTCCCAGTCAGCTTCTGAGGCCACATATTGTATGCATTGTGAACAAAGCTCCTTGCAAGGGGCAGTATTCTTCCTCTATCTCATCTCTATTATCTTCAAGTCATCCATTTAAAGGAAATAAACTGCAGGTGTGTATGCTTCCCCCTCCCCTCTTTCCCTTCACTTCTCAAAAAGGTCAATAAATGGGATTAAAATTCTCTCACTGCACATCAGACTCTCAAAGTGAGGGCAAAGTGCACATGTGAATGAGCAAGTGTGCCCACACACACTCACATCTATGTGAATGGGAATACCTCTACACTTGTGGAATGTACCTCTTTACATCTGTGCATATAATAGACATTGGGAAGGGCTATGAAACCTACTCTCTGCTCCACTGAAAGCAGCATTTAGCATGCATAGCACAATAGGATTGCCATCTTGATCCCAGCTTGTAAATACTGTAAATCAAATATGTCAAACAATAAATATCACAAAAAAGATAAGAATCTTGCTTTATCTAATTCAAACGAATACATCAAACATTTTTAATTAATGTACTTTCTACATTAATTTCAATTTTTAAAAAAACTGCAATGCATTAAAACAATCAATTATTTCCTATGAAGAGCAAAGAGAAGAAACATAGAAATATATTGGTATTTCAGTATTCTAATGAGACACTCATTTCTCTTCTGTTGGGGAAAATATACATAGGCAAGCATACAAAGCCTTAGAGAAAAAAATACTCTAGAAACAGATCTACATGTTTCAAATTCAATCAACCATTCCCCTTATCAAGATTTCCATCAAATTTCAATTTAATGGTTTACCTCAAGAAAAACTTGCTTATTTCACCAAGTCATGTAATTCTATTGAAATCAATGGGACTGTATGTGTTAGTAAAATAGACTGGAATCAATGATTTCATTCTAACTTTTTTGGCCCATTCTAGGTTAAGAGCATTATCAGAAATACATTTTAAATAAGTATTTCCTTTCTGAACAATGAGAATGTAGTTTTCATGAAAAAATTGTATGAGCAGATTTTGAGCTAAGGAATAGAAGATTATAATATCTTTACAGAACCAAGACAGGGTAAAAAGTAATATAGTGATACACTTGACAAACCCCTGGTTTTGTGTCAGGGCAGCCATTTGACAATGTTCAAGTCATACAGCTAAGGTTTCTGGCAGGGTTTAAAAAATAAGCCAAGAGATGTGTGAGTGAATTTTGTGGAAGAGACTGAGGTCAAGATACTACCATAGAAACATGCCTTCCAGAAAACTCCAGGGTAACACCAACACACTTTCATGGACTTCAGGAAACATCATACTGAGTAGTTCCATAAGCAGAAGAGAAGCTGTTGAGTTGTGCTGTGAATATGGGAGAGTGTGACACAGAAACAGGCAGCATGAACTTAAATAGGTTTGCAGGACTGAAAGAAATGATCTAAATCCATGCCTGAGTGTATACACAGACGTATTTATCACAGGGAGCCTGAAAATTCACAGGCTACAGTTCAGTTTGTATGGAAACCTTGCTTAACACTCCCAGTATCTAAGTGCAAACTACGGTAAGAAACTATCATGCATGACGTTTTCCTTTCCTCAGGAAGAGCATTAATATACATCCATCTCTCAAGAACTTACCACCTTCATCTCATTTCTCATCGGAGATGGAAAGTGAAAGTCTGATCTCTCAGCATGTGAGTAATTTTTTTTCCCTGTGTAGCTTTCCTTCCCAGTCTGACATTTCTCAAAGGTATTGATAGGCAGATTTAGGTTTCAAGCATTTATTCTCTGTAGCAATGGGATTTGTATACTGCATGGGTGTAATGGATAGCACTCTGGACTCTGAATCCCAAGGACCTGAGTTCAAGTCTCAGTGGGGACCGTCCCCTGGCAGTTAAATACCTCCCTGCCATCTGATCCCATCAGATCTCAGATGCTTAGCAGGGTCAGCCCCGGTTAGTACCAGGTGCTGGGACAGTCCCGAGGACTTCACTGTCACTGTCCAAGCTCACTTGGCCATGGCAGATGAGCCTTAGGACTTAAATGGTGGGGCTAGTTCTGCACACACTGTGCCTCACTTAAAAAATCCACTGCGCAGGCTTGAAGGGCACACCCACGTGGGGAGAACCCTGCCCAAATCTTCATTCACGAAGTCTGGCCAGACATACATACACTCAGCATCCCTTTGAGATGTCATGCAAAGAAGCAGAAGTGTAAACACCTTCATTTCCTTCCAGTCATAAAGTGCAACAGAAAGGTTACTGAAGAGACTGATTATTACTCAAACAAGAGGTTTCTGTTTTCCATAATATTTCACCAGTTTCAAAAAGGATCATCTGCCCTTTTTCAGAACATGCTCCTCTCTGGCCATGCTAAAATTCCGTGTCTCTCAGAGATGGCTTATATCCATGGAGGGCACAAGGTATTCCCTGTTTTCTTATGGTAGTCTCGTTCACATGACCAGTCCTGAAGAATTACTCTGTAGAGGAAGTGCCAGGGAGCTAAGTGGGCTTTTTATGCATCTGAAAGGTTTATTCAAATCATCAAACTTAGGGCTCTTAATCTCCCAAGGTATGAAGCTTTGCAGAGTTACTTGGTTTGCAGAGAAAAATGGCATAGAGTTTGGGCAACTACCCAGGATTCTTTTGTCTCTCAACAGAATTTGTGCTTGAATAAAGTATATCTTAAGGCTGAATTTGTCAACAAGGAATATAATTTAGTTTTTCCAAGTATGTTATACACTTGAATAGTCTTGCATATCACATGTAGGTTTGATTTCTTGTGGAGGGATCCCAGCAACTTACTTGAGACTGGCTTCCTAGCCAGTATATAATCTCTGTGATAGACTACTCAGTCCATGAATTGCTTATACCACACAATTCAAACAAAGGCCATCCAACTATTTATAATCAAAATAGAGAAGAAATATCTACTGTCACTGTCGCACAATTACTAGTATGAATCTACCAGCTCCTGTTGAGAAGTTTAATATGGTGATACAGTCATCATCTTCACAAGTGAGTAGATATCTATTAATTTTTGAGACAGCATCAACTGCACTAAAATCTTTGAAAGTTCTGGAATGATGGGACAGATAACTCCCTCAAAAAGTTTACAGTCAATTCAAACTTGGGAGGAGGAGACAATACACCAGATTGGTGTGCCCAGAGGAATGTTGACAGGCTTGAAAAATAAGCTGACAAGAACCCCAAGAAGTTTGACAGAGGGAAGTCCAGTGTCCTGTCCTTGATACCATGAATCAGTATCCACTGGGGACCAATCAGATGGAAAGCAACTCTCCAGAAAAGGACCTGTGACTCCTGGATGGGCACCATATTCAACCACAAGCCAGCAACATGTCCTTGCAGCAAAGAAAGCAAACAGTGTACTGGACTGCATTACAGCATTGCTAGCAGTTCAAGGGAGGTGATCCTTCCCCTCTGTTCAGCACTGATGAGAAACATTTAGAGTGTCTCAAAACAGCCTCAGACTGTCTTTGATTCTGAGTGATTTCATTAAATAAATGGTCCCTTCCAATTTAGACATTTATAAAAATGGCCTATGAGTCTCTGCACAACTCCTAAGCAATGCAGATACTGCTGTTATCTGATATCACTCACATATGAAACATGAAGATAGGAAGAGGAGGAATATCGAACCAGGAAAACATACCCATTTCCCTGTTTAATTTACCATAAGACACGTTTAGTTTCAGAGCTTGTGCAATGTACCATGCTGGCTCAGTTTATCTGAAGGACGTGGGCTCTAGCTGTACTTCATTTATTCCCCAAATCAGCTACCCAGTACTGGGGGCAGCCCTGCCACAAAGGAATGTCACAGTCAGCTGCACATGTGTTTTAGCACAGGACACTTGGATAGGCAGTAAAAGTAAATAGTTGCAAAAAGACATCCAGGCAGGGAGCAAGTGGTCCCAAACCAAACCATAGCTTCACTTGGAGGCAGCCAGTTGCTTTCACTTCTATCAAGGTTTCTAGGTGCTATTTTGAAGAACTGGCACCAAAAGCAAAATTCCCACCATGCAGAACTGTCCTCTTCATGGAGCTTATTTGTGGTACGTGTAAACCATACAGAGAATTGGAGATCAGCTTCACAGTACATAGCAGAAAGATTTGGTTCCCTTCCAAACTCATTGGATGACTCTTTAGTGACTACAAAATCTTCCACTTCCACACTCTTCTTTTCATGGCTTTGATTCCCTGATTATTTTTTTTCTGGGTGCTACTATTTTAATTTCAATTTTTGTATTAAAGAATACTAAATAAGTTAAATACATTAAATTCAAATATAGTAAGGAATTTAAACCCTTGTAGTACATTTTTAAATAAAATTTTCAATGAAATTCCTTGTAGTAAAATTAGCATGATATCTCACAGACAAGAACCTCTAATGACTATGTAAATTGATTAAGTCCTTTGTAACTGTTTAAATATTATTGCAGCAATTTTTCAGGAAGATAACCTGAATTTGATTATGCGAAAGCCAACGAAAACTCAAAAATCTCAGACTTTTAAATCCTACTTGTAATTAGTAGTTTACAGGTCAATCTGAAATGTTGAGCTTGCAACACATTTTGAAGCAGCATTTGATATGTTGAGGAGCTCTGGAAAAAAAACCTGCCAGAATGAAGGTTTGGGAACAGCCTGATAACTGATTTTATTAGTCACACACTTTCTTGCTTGTATTAGCTAGACTATGCAAGAACTTTTTATTCTGGTAACAGCCCCTTTTATTGTTCTGTTTTAAATCTGAGATTAAAAAATAAAATCCATTCTATGGAAATCTCTCTCCAGTTCCACTGTACTGTATAGAAAAAGGAAGTTCATATGCATATGTAAAGGTCATTTTGCTCTTAAGTAACTGCATTTTAAAGGAAAACAGCAGCAATGCAGTGATGTGAGTCCAAAGGCAACTTCTGGCTCTAGATCTTCATTTTAGAGACACCTGTCTTAAGGATGTAGTTAATTCTTTTGTCTGGGCAAAAGGCTCAATCTCGGATATATGTTTTTCACAGCTTTTAATTTTAGGTTGATTAGCTGTACCTGTATTCAGTGCTAGGTGCTGCAAATCCTTTGTCATTACAGCTTCCTATTCATAGACCACACAACTTAGTTTTCTAACCAAGTTGTGTGCACTGCTCTCATTTAACTAGCTAAAAGATATTCTTGCTCTGAACGACACCACTTTTGTGTTCTTCCTGAATCCATGTTCCTAAATCTTGATGTCATGACTTAAGCTACTTTTGAAATGCTAACTAGTCTCCAGAAACTCTTAGGTGTTCTTGAATACTCCATCTTTGGATCATGGATCCCATTGAAGTGAAGTCAAATGTTCTTAAAAACAGAAGGAAGGCAGGAAACACCTAACATTTTGGGAAAGAAAAAAGATTTCATGCTGATAATTCTAAGAAGTTGTTTGTAAGCAGAATAATAACAAACTCATGGATTTGTATTGCAATAGAAAACAAAATATCATGCACTGCATTTGTGATATAAGCATCTATTAAAAAAACCACCAAAAATCCTCATGAATCTGCAGGAAAATCAATCACCTGAAAATGATGAAGACATTCCTGTGTGTCAGCATGAAAGTATGATATGTTTCCAGATGCATTTTTGTTGGCTAAAGTAGAAAATTCAAACCATTTCACAGCAGTTTGCCTTACTGGGCCAAATTTATCTCTGTTGTAGCCTGATGATGTCAACAGAGTTACAGTGTGGATGAATACAGGCCATTGTTTGGGAAGCTGGCAGAGAGTGCATGTGTGGGAGGAGAAAAATGAGACCTTCTAACCCATATTTGCAGAAAAAACATGAGTATGAGTTTAGACACATACTCCTATTAAAACTGGACCATAATTTTGCCACTGGAAGTTTCAGAACAAATGAGCTCCAAATGAAACAGAATGAGGGTGTTTCTCCAAGTTATTTCCTGCACTGCTGTCAGTGCTACCGCATTACAGAGTGGGACCACGTGATATTAAGCTTGAGAGGTAAAACATGGGAACTGGCCATGAATTCCAGCTAAGCTGAGTGTCCAGTTTCTGCCCAGAAGTCACCTGGCACTAATTACAGTTAAGCTAAAAATAAAAAAGAAAAAAATCAAAATCTACATGGATCTCTCAGCTATATTTGATGCTTTGTAGCCTAGGGAGGAGATTAAGTGCCATTCTAGTTATACAGTTTCCTTTGGTATAAAGATTCTTCTAAGTTCTAAAAACCCATTATCTGTAAGGGGATCCAAGTGCAATGCAGAAAGCTACAGCACAAGTAGTGTCTTCACGTTCTAATACTTTTTGACTTTGGCATTTGCTGTGTACCACATGGGTCATGCTTCCGGGAACTGATCCTAGGTGTTCTGAAGGACATCATGGGAGATCCCAATGCTGGGCCACGAAGATATTTCTTACACCCTGCTTGACTTGTAGACACACTGAGAGTATCCACTGTTTTTCACTTTGGGACTTCATAGCGGAGTCAGAAATCAATGTAATTACCTTCAGGTAGAAACTTTGGGAAACAGTGAAGTTTTCCAGGTGGGTACCTGCAATACAAGGCAGACTACAGCAGAATGGGCCTGACACACAGTCAGAAAAAACCTGTTTCCTCCAAGACAACTGTAAAGGTTACTGTGTTATCACCTCCACCCAAGCTTTCCTCCCCACTTTACTGACCTCTGCAGTGCTTTGCAAAACTCCTTATCATGAACAGCAAACCAGAGCAGAGAGTCCTGGAAAATGTGTGAATGCCTATGACTTAGAAGTGAAACCATAGTGTGAACTGGTCTCCGTACACAGGACTGGAAGGAGTCAATGGGCCTGGAATTTTGAAAGAAATGTAGCTTTCCCTGTCAATAGTTCATTCAAAACTGAGCCACTTGTATAAAACTGCTGTGATTTTTGGACGAGACCTAATAATAGCTTTTGGCATCAAAAATAAGCATCCTGTCCTTACTGTTGGAAAGAGTGAACGAAAATGAGAAATATGCGAGTTGGAGTTGGACCTTGAAGTGCATTTGAGTATGCTGATACATGCCAGGAAATTTCAAAACTATTCTTCCATTTCTGAATTTATAAAAACAAAATCACTCCAGAAATCCAAACCTATGTGTTTTACGTAAGCTGCACATGCAAATTTCCAAGCTTCTGCCACGGGGATTTGGGATTTCAGGTAGTATGAAATTCCTGTCCACAGCTCAACAGTATAAACTCTAAAGGAAAACATGTCCATCAGGCAGACTTATTTTTCATAGCACATACGTACCTTCTGCACTCACCCTGTGTAGCACACACATCTCCTGCACTTCCAGGGAAGCATCCTTGACTTCCTGCTCCTGCACTTAAGGAACAGTACATAGCAACAGTAAATTTGTTTATGGCCTCAATTTTATTAATAGTGGCAATCAGAGGAGCTTTTACGGATATGCTTTGTTCACTTGCTTTGTCTTCTAAGCTGGTGGGAAACCCCACAGGACACTCATAAATGGACAAATTTACAATCTAGCCTGTGTAAAGTGCCCACAGCAGCATCTACATCCAAGTTGTCTTTGTGCTCATGCACCAGCTGTGATGCCAGAGGGCACGAGGTCAGAGCAGAGGGCTTCCTCTGGCTTTCTACAAACTGGGATCAGCCAACCTTCATTTATCTATGGCTAAGGACTTGTTTTGGTTTCTCAGATCATGACTCCACAGAGCTGTTTGGGTATTTTTAATCGAAAGACAAAGCACTTCCTCTTCCAAACTTGGTGCCTGCAAGGAGCATAACAAACTAATCATTCAGAATAATTAATTCTGTCAGAAAAATCTCTACAATTCTACTAATGCTGAGAGTTTTGTAATCTTAATGAAAGGAAAAACCTGTCACTGTGATAATTTTCGATTGACCCATTTTCTTCAGTGGATGGGGAGAAGGGAATGTTGTTTGTTTCTATCTCTAAGGACCACAAGCATGAAAATGATATCCATAAATCTTACATTTCAGCCTTGTATTCCCAAACCAACCTTCAAAGGAAACATTAGCTAGTCAAAAGGGCCCAATAAGATTGTCAGATTGATCACTTGTATATGCATAGCAGAGTGTCTTTCAGTTACCTGTGACTTTAGTTTCAAAATATTCCCAGGATAGAGAAACATTACTTTTCTCCATTTGTAAATGGGAATCTAAGATGAACAAAATATGAGCAGCTTGCTAAGGCCAAGAGGTAGTTCTTGCAAAGCTAAGGACTGGAATTCAAATTGTGAATGCTTTATCCTAGCATTTGAAAGCCCACCCTCCCTTTGGGTTTTAATGTAATATAAGAAGTTTAGTATGGAGAAGGCATTTCTAGAGCCAGGTTTTATGAGAAAGTGTGAAAAACAGAATATTTGTTTCCTACATTTGTGTAATATTTCAACTGCTGACTTTGGTGAGGAAGCTGGCAAACAAACACAAACAAAACAAACAAAAACCACTTAGCAGGTAAAATGTCTGAAGTTTTAGAGGGCTTTTTTCATATTGTCATTCTTTGAGGTCGTCTATTTCTTCTCTATTTGACAGCTGAAAATTAAATCTGGCAGACGGTTGCATTTCTCATTACTGAAGACAGAATGGTATAGGAAATTTGTTCTTGAATATACAGCCTTTTATTTCTAGGTCACTAATTTGAATCGATTCCTGATCAATGGTGACTGAAAGGCATTCATATCCGGCAGCTGTTCTGAGGTCTGTGTTCAATGAGGAAGCATCTCAGTTACTTCCCAGCAGTAGCTCCTCTCTTGCGCTACCAGAACAAGCTGGCAGTTTTCACAGAGAAGCTACAGACCGACTGTAAGCGGCACTTGCAAATATATGAAAAGTGATTAACCTGTTTTTGTAAGGAGTCTATTTGTTGTTTCCAAATGATCCGTATTACTTAATGGTGAGCTTTTAAAATATTAAACAGGAACATCTTGCCGTTTTTGTATAAATGCATTCTGCCTGCATTAAATATCATGACTGCTGATGTGATGCTATTAAAAGTGGTCAGAGGTTGAATCTTTACGTGCACCATGAGGAATGCCAAAACAACTGTAGGTAGTTTATGTGAGTGAGATTCATAACTTTTAACTTCAACTACCTACAAGTCTTTTACCTAATGGCATCTGTTTGGCCTAAATGAATCACCTAATCTGCCACTGTACTCCAAATCTCTCAATTAAAAGATACATCCACAGATGTTTTGTCCATACCAAGCAAAGATGTTACTTGCTTTCAGAAGAATTCCACCCTGTCTTCAAGATTTTTTACCTTCCCTTCTGTAATAGCTGAAGAAACCCTCTCTATCACTGTACAGAATAAATTTGCTTTCTTTTTAAGGATCCATCTATGCTGTCTAGCAAACATTACTGTTGAGAACAGCAAGTTTAATTGCTAGATTCATATTATCCAGGCACCAGGTTCCTGGTGAGTTGTTGAAGATAATGAAATGCAGTGGGGTTTTTGTTGGGGCTTTTTTCTAAATTTCTCACACCACTCTGGCATGACCTCCCAAAAGGTTGACATACAGTATACAATGCACAGTACTTTTATTCCCAAAATATTTCTGCTTTGAACAACATCTTCCATAAAGTATTTTCTGTCTCAGCTCGTGTACAGAATCATAATCATCCATGAACCCACAAAAAAAAAAAAATCTAGCCTTTATTAGCACCTTTTTTCCTTTTCCCAAACATGTTAATACCTGCTGAACAGAAATAACACTGGAAGTCTTAACAACTGTCTACTGCCACCTAGTTTCCCAACATAATTAGTTGTTGAGTTTTTCTTTTAGCATTTTGATAGCAATACCATGTAACCAAATTGTCTGGTAACATTAAAAATTGTCAGAGGAAGTGTATAACTTGGCTGCAAAAATTCAGTGAAACTTGGCATAAAAGATCTTAGGCTAGAACCAAGTTTTCTTTACAAAATACAAGATTCTTCTTCCAGATTCTTTCTATTATCTTAAAAGCTGCTTTCAATATTTTCAAAGAGACAAGTTGCGAGCCAGTAAACTATGATGTGTCTAACTATACTTGTGAGAAGAAAACAGAACAAATGGAAAAAGAAACTTACAGAACCTTCAAGATTTCATGCACAAACAAATTTATTTTAAGTAACATTTTAAGGACATTTAGTTCACAGCCTCAAAGTTTACTCAGAATATTGCACATGAAATACATTTCATTATACATTTTGGTTTTTCAATTTTTCTTAAGGGGAGATATTTGGCAATTCTAACCTCTGTAGGTGAGTATAAAAACAAAAATAAAGAGAAAACAATTTTGTTATCCATTATACCCATATAAACATGTGTTCTTTTTACTTGGAGTTCATGGAGTTACTCTTTATTTAGCTTTCTTTGACCAAGAAAGTTATTAGTAATAATTTTTATTTGATTTACCCAAGCAAACAAACCCTTAGTCAGGAACGAGGATCCCATTGCTTTAGGCATTGTACTAATGAGAACAAAAAAGGAAACATTTCAGGGGTCTGAGTGCTTACACTAGATGGAATCGGACAGCCTGATGGGAGAGCTCAAGGAAACTGCAATAGGACTGGTCAATGAAATAGACTTTTTGAGGTCAGAAAACAAAGCAAGTTTGCATGTGTTAATGGGGATTTCCTTGCACACATAGGCAGAGAGAAGGATGAAAAATTGGAAATGCATGTCTGAAAATTGGAAAGGAGATGATGGAACTTGATGACTCCTAATGGAGGTAGTAGTTAGCCTTTTAGTACTGATTACAGTATCATTTAAGTGGGAATAGGGAGAAATAGTGTATTTATGAAAGTGGGGGAGGAAACAATGTAAAGAGACAAACAGAATTATGACAGACTTGAAGAAACAGATGGGGGTAATGATTTTGACAGCAGCAGTCCAAATAGATATGATGAAAGCATGGTTGCATTTGTCAGGAACAAAAGCACAGGATACTGCAGTAAGCGAGATATGTGACTGCAACACCCAAAACTAGTCTGGATATGACTTTTAGCTATATGGATGAGAAAAAAGGCCTGTGCTTGTGATACAATGCAAAAAAGAATCAGTAAAGCATAAATATATTCTGGAAATGAGGAGCCTTGGAGAGATGATCTACAGAGGATGTCACTCTCTGGAGCTATGTTTCAGGCCAGAAGGTTTGGTTGTTTACACAAATCAAAAAGAAGAAGCTACGTGGCACAACAAGGACACAAATGTAATTGCTGTAGCCATGCAGGTTGTGGACTGTGTGATGAAAAGTTAAGACAGAGGGAAGGAGACAATGCAAAGGAAGGGGGAAGAGTAACAGAGATATGAGAGTCCTAGCTGGAAACCAGATTTTGATGCCCTGTTTCTACCAAAGTATGATTTCAGCCTCTTGTCCCTCAAAGAGTATTTATGCATACATTGAGTACGGTACCTCTCATCTCATCCATATTACATAAGCACAAAAGTGGCAAAATCTGTTCCTTACTGCTCTGAAAGACACATAATGAGATTATGAAGCATTTAATTCACTAAAGGTCTGACTTTAACAGTCTTTTTTTTTTTAATTTTGGTGTTTCTGGGAGTATCCCTTTATCCTAAATGTTATTAGCCAGCATAGCTTTGGACTTTGTTCCTTTTCTTGTGCACTAACTCCGCTGATTTCTATCACATTGGTGAGACAACTCAGAATCACAACATTAACCCTTTTAACTCTTTGGATATGATTCAGAATATGCCACTCTATTAAAAACGCAGTATTTTAAAACATCTTATTTTAAACAGCTATATCTTTATTGACAGGCCACATTCTGTAAAGAAATGAAAAAAATAAAGCACATAAGCATGCGTGCTGAGATTTCAGGTTACATTTAGCTGAGTTCATTTGGAATCTTCAATTCCAGCCAGAGCGCTACCAGTTGTACCCTTTTTCTGTCTACCTATCCAGGGATGTTTAGTTTTCTCAAATGGATTTTAAATATCTGGATTTTGCACTTGCACATGAAAGCAGATGGATTATGCATATAGAGCTATGATTTTGGCACTTGAACATGTGTCAAACCAAAATATTTTTAAGGCAGATGCTCATATATGTGCACATTTTTTGACCCATACAGGAAGAATATTCTTTTAACATGCCTCACTGGTGTTCTTAATATACACTGGTATATACACTGGTGTTGTTAATATACATTTGTCCCTAAAGAATGAAAAATCGTTCTCTGCCTCATATCTATAAAAGGACTTTTATTGATTAAAGTCACATATATTCTAATGTTTTAGGGACTTGGTTGTCTTAAACTTTCACCGTTTTTTTAAGTTATTCCCTTAGTAAAATCCCTCCTCTTTTTTTTTTCCTTTGCATGCGATAAATCAAGTTACTTTTTCACTCTGGACTCTATTATGGGATCACAGTGGCTATACAAACCACACGGAGTTAAGCAAACAAAGGAATTTTTTCATTTTCTCTTTCATTCAATAAAGTTCCATTTTCTGTCACCCTGCAACCTTTTGACCTGCGTCCTAATGGCACTGGTCACTCAAGGGCAAAAGTTCAGCTGTAGGTTAAGTCTGTATGTGTTTGCACTGGGCAGGGAGACGGTAGGTTCTTGCTTCCTGTTGTCTCCCCCTGAGTCCAGCCATCACTCCCCAAACCGCTGGCCTCACCCCTGCTGTGAGCTCTCCCGCTTCAGACCTCCCTCTGTGAAGAAGGTAAGGAGGGCTGGGAGTGAGCTTTTCCCCAGCCTTTGTTTTTCTTGCAGCTGTCAACAAAAAAACCACTCTTATTTTCTTGTTCTGGGGGTAGAAAAAGCAAGAGAGAAGTATTCAGCTGGGACACTTTGGACTGCAGTCAGCACTAACTGCCTACTGACAGTTGTCTTAATCACTGTTACATTTTTCTTTACTCAACATCTATAAATTGCCTGTATTTTTGAGAGAGAATACAGACCACTTCTTGCTCTTGGGTGTGCTTGCACAAATTTTCTCAGGATATTAACTCCTGCCATGAGTGGGTAACTCCCTATTACAGTTTTCAGTGCAATTTTTCAAGGCAGTATGAATGCAAATGATACCTCAGGTGTACCCACCTCTCCCAGCTGCCTTCAGTTGACTTTTCCAGATGGCCTGGGAATGACTTATTGACATATTTCTACAGCTCACTAGAATCATACATGATCCAAAGACTTACACTGCTACACATGGTATCCCTCTCTAACTCAGTGACTATGGTATGACATGCTGCTCTCCCTTTCATAAGAAAATGGCACTGCCCCATACAATAGTTCTTCCAAGCCATCTTCCTCTTAGTTGCCAAACCCTGAGTTCTTCAGGCAACTCATGTTTCATCACTAGCCACCCAGTGAAGTCACCCATACCATACCAAATACACCTCTTTGAATAGGTCAGTTGCCTAACAGATGCAGTGTAGGAGGAGCTTGTACCACTTCTGAAGGAGTTTCATCCCTCTCTGTTTAAGGGTATTGGTGAACAGGGTGTTGCTGAGTCCATTTCTGGCTCTCTAGACTGGCAGGAGCAGCAAAGACTGTGTGCAAAGGGGATAAGACACTTGGTCCTCTGCAAGATAGATGGGTAAAGTCTTGAATATGCTTGATATTGAGTAAAACCTCAGCCTTTTCTTAAAGAAATCTTTGACTTAAAGGTCTGACGGGCTGCTCTTTACTTGAAGGACCAAATTATGTTTACCCAGTAATAGTCTGTGAACTTGCAATGGACACAACCTCGCCCCAGAATGAGGGCTGGTAGCAGTGCAGATGGTGCAGTTCCCCAACATATCTCCTGTGAATGACCACACTTCTTCATTTCCAGAGCACCCCACAGTTCTTGAGAGTCTCAGAGGGGGCCCAGGTTGTGGAGGAATTTTTTTGGAAGTTGGGCAGTTGAACAGCTCACAACTTTGCCAAGAGCCAACAACTCCATCATGACCATGGACTGTTAGGACTACCTATTTTTTGTAATGGAGTTAAAGCAGAGGTGTGAAAAATGTGGAACAGTTCCAAATCATGGACTGGACTATAGACTGCAGAGGGAACACCTGCCCTTGTTCAGGAGTTTCACCTCAGCAACAGTCACTCTGTACTTCCTTTAAATAAGCAGGAGACAGCTACACTAGCTAAACACCCACTGATTTTGTAGGTTTCCACATCTTCAAGATTGAACATCTGAGTTTGGAAACCACACCAAGGACCAGCCATAGAGGACACCCAGGGAGACAGTATAGTGAGGATAAGGATGGTAAGCACCTGTGTCTTGAGGCAGATGGCCCATGGCTGGCAGACAAAGAGTCCCAGGTATGTAACCCTGCAGGAAAGCACGGCAAAATACTTGTTGAGAGTCATGTCTTTGGAGATTCATGCTTAATTTTCCATTCATTTTATCTCATACATAATAGAATTATGAAGCTGAAGGAAAAGCAAACTAGTAGCCCCCAAGTTTGTTAACTGTGCTTCTGCAGAGAAGTGTTGGTGCTACCAGAGATCTTGCTAGTAAGTGCCAAGCTAGAACACTGCCCATGTGTAAGCTCCCTGTCTTCTCCTTAGTAACCTGCTGAAAACCATTAATCTAGCAAGGCCCTGCAGGTGGATTTAACATGGAAAGACCAAAGCAGAGTCCAGATGGCTCCTTAAACAGCGGAGCTATGCTGTCTCTGCTTCTTCTGTGAGACAGTGCCTAACCCAAGTTGTCCCCAGAGAACGTGGTCTGTATCAAAACATTTTTGAGCTGCAATTTCTGCATGCTGCAAAGCAGACTCGGAGTCAAAAAATGAGCATATAGGCAAATGTTTCCTTTTTAAGTCTCTCAGAAAGAATGGCTAATGGCCATGCAGATATTCTCATCCCCAGGGATTTAGAACAAACAGTTAAATTCGACTTAGATTTGACTATCGGGCAAAATATTAATGACCTGATAAATGGCAAACTGTCTTGGCTGCTAAGGAAAATTGGCATAATGAATAATTCTGTACTAATGAGTTTTGCATACAAACAGAAGCCTCAGTTTCAACATCCACTATACTGTTTAGAGACTGGCACTGATCCCAACATTGCCTGCCTCTGAAATCCCAGGGCTAGGGACATCTAGAACAAGCTAACCATGCCCACACTATGTAGCAATTTGTCCAGAGCAGTCTTCAGTATCATGAGTCCTGAAATGTTCTTATGACTCATTACATATTTTGTTCCAGTTAAAAGTGCCTAAAATAGCATAGGGAATATGTCACAGAGGCCAGGGAGGACTGAAGTTATTTATTGCCTTCTTTAGTTAGTTCTATGAAGGCCTACATGGGGGTTTGAAGCTTGGGATTCTGTCAAAGGATTGTTTAGGATAGATGGAGGTCAGATTGGTACAGTCATGTTGTCTGAAATGAACTCTGCTTAGACATTGCTGATCTTTGTCACACAGGCATCTAACTGGGGCAGTCCAAAATGGAATCAGGGAATGAAATAGTAGTTAAGCAATATGGAAAATCAGGGATCCAGGACTTGAGGAGAGGACTGTGGTCCTCTTTTACTTCTCAGGGCAGTCGTACAATCAGAGAACAACTCAGAGTTAAGGAAGGATGTACAGTTATCCAAGTATCAAGAAGATGCTGTTTCAGCTTCTGCAAGTGTGCCTGTTAGAGGTCCAGGTGATTATAAAAGTAAAACAGGTTTGGTTGATACATTTGTATGAGCTGTCAGATAGGAGAGAAGATTTTAAAAGTTTCCTCCTTAATCTCCTTACTCTGACAATTAAAGCTTTTGGGGAAAAAAGCAGAATTATGTGTACCACAACACTTAGGAACATTAATGTTGTAAGGTAAACAACTTCTATGGAAATTGTTTTCTGATAGACATTGGTATAGGTGTTTCTGGGAAAAGGAGTGGTGTTTATGTGTCTTGTATAGTTCTATTTTCCTTTTATTCTTTAATGTATATTAGCAGGTATATATATATATATAAATACCCTGTGAAACTCTGGTTAAATTGCATCTTTACACATTGCAATCCATTTATTCTTGACCTATGTAGACATTTTCTGACAACAAAATATTTTTAATAGGTTACCGTGAGATTAAAAATATTATTTATAATTGATATTTCATGTTGTTGAAACAACAACAATAAAAAATTAAGACTAAAATTCATAGCTGCTTTAAAAAACACATTTTGCATGTGAGCTCTTTAGCAGATAGGTATTTCTGTAGCAAAATGTAATTTTGCATTTTATAATGGATTTACAGTCTGACGATAAAATGAGATTAAATGTGGAAAATCATTATTTATAAATCATTAAATTATTTATAAATTCTTTTAAATATATATAATTGACCCTGAACATTCACCTAGTTGCAACTTCTTTTATGTTTATATATCCTTCTATTCCAGCATCTTTAAAAGTTGGGTTTATGCATCAGCAGAACAAAAATTAAAACAATTCATGGAGCCATTTGGTGGGATTTAAAGTCAATTGGATGCATTAGTTATCAGGAATTAATTTTACAAATGTCAGTCTCGAGACTAAAGATAACCATAGCTCACGTGCTGCAAATTCCACACTGATACTCTTTTCATCTCACAGAGGAAAAACAAGGTAAAGCATTGATGTACTGTTCAGCACCAAGAAAGATGACATTACTTGCCTTACTATACAAAGGTAATATTGAAATCACTGAAGAGACAAAAGTGAAGTGTCTGGTCTGCTTCCACCTCACTCAAGGCCTTATGTGGTTCATTAGTTTGGCTGGACCCTAATAACAGCCTGCAACTCAGTGTGAGTATGCTTTTTGGTTTTTGCTGCAGCTACACCCCTGAATCTTGTCTGAACTCTTGCATTGAAAGCTAACCTGCACATATGCCTACCCAAACTGCAGACCCCATTTTAATCTCAGTATAAACCTACCCTGGAAAAAACCTGACCTAGAAGACCAGACAGTGACTGGAGGTCTAAGGAGACCTGGATTTCATCACTAAGGAAAATGCATCTTTAAATGATGGGAAGATTTTACTAATCAGCAATTAGCTCTCAACTAATGTGTTTTTGGAGGGCTGTCTGACTGTACCATTGTCTCTTCCCTTTTTCATTGTTAATCTGCCAGACCAAGCTGAAGGGAGATGTCTCCAAAATGGGTTGATTTATGCCAGGGAGACTTTCTGGACCACTGAAATTGGGGAAGCAATTTGGCACTCATTTTATACTATTTACAAAGAAAAATGTAAGGGGGTGGGGAGGGAGGAGGGTAGAATGTGCCTGAAGAAAGCTAAGAATTGTTCATAATGGCTTGGCAGGACTGTTAATAGCTTTTCTTCTATTCTGATATTCCATGTTGGTAGTCTAGGGACTTGTTAATTGATTGTTTCTAGAAAATGTTTGCATGCTTTTTAGTGGCCTTCTGTGATTCTGGCTATTTTTACTACACCATCACCATTAGCTTCTAAGTACTTATTGTCAAAGTTACACACATGTGGCTAGCACGAGTATCTATGAATTGGTTTCTTTAACAGCACTTGGGGGATAATTCTTAAAACTGTCTGCCTACATGCTGTCTTGTTTTACTAGGAATGCACAGGTAGTCTGAATAAGGACGCTTCTAAATTGAATATACTAAGGCATGTGATCTAGATTGGTTGTAGTCAACCATATTTCCATCAGACAAAAGTTTAGGGAGACCCTATAGTGGGAAACCATGTATCTATGACTCTGAAAAGAGCGGGATTCTCCAACTACCAACATCAAAACCAAACCTTTCAAAAGCATATTTTTATACCCCTTTCCTGTCTCTTCCGCATCACAAGAGATGTGTTTGAAGTGAAGGAAGATGCCAGCCATTATCCTGGTTTCCCAGCAGTCTAGTTCTGTGGATGAACTGGAAGATGTCAGGGCTTGTTCCTCATGTCTATAAATGCTTTTGCCCTGAAATGTGAGGGTACAGCGCAACCACTTCTGACTCCAACGTGCAGCTCCCAGGTAGTGGAATACCTGACTACAGCACACACTGCCCAGCTTACTTAGCCTTCGGTGGGGGCATGACCCAGGTGACCTGAATAGAGAGGACACCCTTCTAAAAAGGAAGGACTCAGCCACAGAGCCGGCCAAAGAAAGGCCTTGGAAACAGGAAATGGGAACAGGTGTTGCGCCACATTCTGCTACTGGCAATTTCAGACAAGTGCCATCACTGGAAACAAGTCTGGAGGGCTCACTACCGACAGCCTCCTTTTGTTAGCATTTGCCAGATGCCTGCAAGCCAGGAAAAGGGCATTTTGGACACATGCAACTGTTCATTTAGGCTTTATGAGAAGTGAAGGCCAAGAGTCAAAGTCAATCAGTTTCAAACTTCAAGACAGATTTTTGAATTTTCTTTCTTCACTGTGACAGTGTTTAACCATCGGCCCAAACTACCCAGGGAAGTGCTGGGTCCTTCATCGCTGAAAGCCTTTAAATCAAACTGGAATGTCCTTCTGGAAAACACTCTTTATCCAAACATATGCTGTGGATTTCAGTGTAGAAGTTGGCTGGAAGGAATTTTGACACCTTTATGTGAAGTAGGACTGGGTTATCTAAGGCTATAAAGGAACATTATGTAAACCAACAAGTTTTTAGACTTCACTCAGTAGCCCGTTTATTTCTCCTCTGATCTGGTTATTATAACCCGTCCACCTCTTAATATTAACATTTAAACATAGTTTGTCTTGGAGAGTGAACAGCAGTAAACATAGAGCAATGAGTATCAAAATCAGTTTTTCTCATTCAATCAAACAACATTGAATTTCTGGAAAGGTCAGGTCTTGACTCACCTAATGCTACAGTTCATGCTAAGGGACATTTTACTGTTTCCTTTAACAGTGTTTACATGATCCCACTATTGAAGTACAGGTATGATTTGGACCTGCAATCTCCCTCTCTCTCTTTTTGAGGTAGGGGCTTTTGTTTTGAGCAACTCCCAGATACCCTTAGTTGTGGAAGCAGCCCTTGTTATTTGCACCAGTTAAACAAAACTTGTTCAAGAACTTTGCCCAAGGGAAAGCCAGAAAAAAAAGATCATTATTGAAACCTCCCTGCACTGTTTTCCCGTACCTGTGGCAAATAGATAAGCTCTTCACAAGGCTGGGCAATGTTTCCCAGGCAATTCAATTGCACAGATAACAAATTGGCAGTACCCAGCCAACAGATCTCTCAACATACCTAATTTGCTGAGGCTGGAAATGAGACTCTATCTACCTAATGCATTCTGGAGTTTGAGGGAGATAATTCTGCACCCAAACTGTCAGAGAAGAGTTGGAGCAACAGGCCATCTTCTTCCCCATGCAGACAAATTTAATAAAGACATGTCCCTATCCACTATTTTTTGAATGAAACTTAGACAATAGTAATCCCGTTGTAACAACAGGATTTCTAACAATAAAACCAAAACTAAATTAATCCATTTTATTGAACACCGTAGATTGACTACAACAATAAAGTGGTAGTACCTATCCTCCAATGACTTTATTGTTCACAGCTTAATTGTCCCTCTAGAACTAGCATATACAAATGTATTATTAAAATGAGACATCTGGTAGTGGCCCTAAATGCCTCTATGTCAGGAATTTACTATCTATTACTTATAACAGTAGATCTGTTGTGCACATCTGCAGCAGCAGAGAAAATCACATCTGACAGTAATGATCCAAAACATTCACAGGAGCTTTGTAAAGGCACAAAACTGAATGAATCCAGGCTTCTACAGTCCTTTACAATCTTCACTGAACCTAATCGAGCTGAAGAAACCCATTTTATGGCACTTTTCTCAATTTCAAATCAGCCATCGTTTTTTGAAGCAGAACACCAAGAAATCTTTCAAATAAATATGTCTATAATGAGCTCTTTTTCATGGCACTTTTTATGAACTGGAAAATGTGTAAGTGTTTGTGTGATTCATGGATTGGAACCTAGATGTTTTGTCTACCAGAAAAAATCTTAGATGCTCAAATGAAAAAAACAAACCCAAAGGACTCCTAAACAATTTATGTATTGCCAAGTTACTACCTCAAAACTTGGTTCATCTAGAAGAAATCTGTAAGACAAGCATTTCCTTAAAAAATGCCCAGTAGTATTCTTGTAATTAAGGAAATGCTAACATTTCTATATTGTTTCATCCCCTAGGTTTAAGGAAGAGAAAAAAAATTACCTTGGTGCAAAACTTCACATTTAAAATCTTATTACAGAAATAAATCAATACAAGTTTTTTTTGATGGGTACACAGTTTTGTTTCCTATAGTCCATGTTCCTGAAAGTCTGGTAATATTGAAGAAATAGAATTTAAAATTAGAAATTCTAATTCCCTTCTAGCCTCCCAATATATAAAAATAAATTAGTATGCAGATCAAAGTTCTAATATTTCCATTTTAAACATGTAAGGTCAGATGTACTTTTTTGAGTTAAATGAGGGGGGAAACACTAGTTTGAATACTTGCAGGACTTTACAGCTAAAATAATAGATTTCATTTTAATATACATAAAGTTTCATGTTGTCTGAGATACATAAGCTTTCATAGAATAAGTGCCTTTGAACTTGAAAAAACCTGACTCCATAAACAAGAGCACAGACTTGCTCTGTATTTTGCAGTGCCTTTTTTTTCAGACATAGCCATAGTTTACCACAGTTATACAATAAAGTAGCTATTTGGTGATCTTCTCATCTGGTAATTGCTTCTCATATGTCTGTCTTCATGCGTCTTCGTATATTTAAAATGGTGCTGTCTGATGAGCAAGCCAGAGCACTGGTTTTATCTACTAGGACTGACATACAGGTTTTTTTCTGCATTTCTAGAGCAAGGGTATGTTCTGTAATATATTCTACTGCTTCTCAAAATCAGCAATAATTTAATATAGACTCAGAAAATACTTTTTTACTTCTATAAGCCTGCTTTGCTTGGAAGTTTTTATTTGTCATGACAGTGAAGAACTAACTCCAACATCAATAAACATTTTACTGCCTTAATGTACCACCCATGGGAAATAACAATATATCTGCAAATTCTCTCTTTGCTCTTTCATCAGACCGGTAATTCCCTATTTGGGTGGTGCATATTACAAGTAAATCATGAAACACTCCTATATATTCTAGATATGGTTTTGCAAGTCACCGGGGGAATACTCCACTTCTTTCTCAAGAAGAGAGCACAGACTGTATCTGTGCAATGCCAGATAAGTAATATGAAAACATGAACATATCTGATCAGGAGTAGGGGAAAAATCCCTATGGAGCTGCACAAATGAGAAAAAAAGAGAGAGAGCTACACACTGGGGCAAGCACGCACAGGTACGCCTGGCATGAAAGCATGGTAGCTAACTGCTCTGTTCCAGAGATGTGCCAGCAGCAGAATAAGCATTTTAATTGCTGGGAGTCACTTCTCAACTTGCAAACATCTGAAGTATGGAGGGTTTTTAGGAATATCAGGATCAACACTTAAAATAATACCAGAAATATAAAATAATAATACAGTTTAGTTAGACAAAATGGAACCAGTATGAATTGAACTGGTATTATGCACTTCTTGTAGCAAACAACTCTTATAAGCAAAATTATTTTCTTAGAATTAAGTGATTTTCTTAGAATTTTCAAAATTATTTTCTTAGAATTAATTTTCCAGTATTTCCATTGTTTATTACAGCAGTAATAAATATCACAGTAAGCTGGCATTTGCATTTACCTTGTCACATGCATGTTCTTTTGCCAACAGATATCATGTGAGAATATGAGATTAATCTCAAGCACCTCTATGTTGTTATACTTTTACACAAAGGGTGACTGAACCCTTTTAATAACACTGATTAATATTTTTTCTGCTATGATTTCTCTCTGCTTGACTCAGGATACCAGCACCATCCTTTGTCCCTTGGATCCAGAAAAATCTCCCATACTACAGCATGCAGCCTTCTGTCATGTGGAAAGAAGCCATCAGGAAGAGCAAGATTACAAACCAGCACAGGATTGGAAAGAAAAGCTTAAGCAGAATGTATTCCATCAAACTGAAAGCTGGCATGTGTCCAAGAGTTAATATTTCCACTTGTGCCAAAATTGACTGCCGTTGGATCTTGAACAACAGTAAGCAGTCACTGCATTTCTCTTGTATCTCAGCAGAAGGGTAGTCCTTTAAACAGTACTGTGTACCTGGATAATGGTGCATAAATTCAATATTGACAGAGGGAAGTTTGCCACCTATTGAATCACCACCTGAGTCACCCTGCAGCTAAACCACAGATTAGAGAGCTGGAAGCGTACACTGCTGTGCTGGAAACCATCAGTGACGATGCTACACTGAGGTCTAAGGCAGGGGAACTTCACAGGTTTCAGGTTTTCTGTCTTGTGGTTCTTTGGCACAGGAAACACAAAGTGTACACAACAGGCTATAAAATCCACTTTTAGTATAAACCACGGAGCTTGACGTGCATGAGGCTTGAGAAAATAGTTTCCATTTTCTGTAATAGTGATAGTGTATACAACTTCTACCTGTAAATGTAAAATACAAGCTCGAATTATCTAAACATCCGCCTTTAAGCCTCTCACAGCTGCAAAACCCCTGAAGGACCCGAAGGAAGAAACATGGCAATGGTTAGTGCTACATTTGAACCACTGGAAAAATAAAGACTGATCCTTATGAAAAACTGTAAACTATTTGAGAGGTTTTTTCCAGACCATTGAAAATGTTAAGGTGGTGGTGAGTCTTGAGTTCATGTCAGTTTGCTCTCTGTTGCTGCTGCTTTCGATGCTGTTGTATGAATCTGATCACTGCTACTTGAAGATTTGCTGCAAATGTTTGCAGAATGAGCTATAGTTAACCTGGTACACCAGGCACACCAGTGGGTCACAGAATAACAGGTAGGATAAACTGCATCCAGAGTTTAATTTTCCTTTTATACATGTAAAAAGAAGAGACATACGGTTAAGCAATAATCCTAATTTTAATGCTACATATTTTACTATTGCTTTATTTATTCATCCTTCAGTCATCAATTGACAGCAAGCTTCATCCATCTCAGCGTACAGTGATAAAGGCACTCAGCACACCACCTTTTGTAGGATCCCTGCCCTATCTTCCCTCTGAGCTCTGTAGCTCTCTGTCTGAAGTAGCTTAGGTAAAAAACACACTCTCCCTGGGGCAGGGCAGACGCAGAGCGGCATTTTGGCGAATGGTCTTGGTCTCACCACTGCACTGACACTGAGAAAACAGAGCTTGTTTGAGGCTGAAGGCTGCGGCCACGGTTACTCGGGGGATGATACCAAGCGGTGGGCGTTAAGTGTCCAGCGCGTCTGCAGAGGGGACGTGCTGCAAGCAAGAGGACAAGGGCAGCATGTCCCTTAGGGAATGGTGGCAGGTTGCAGCCACCCCAGGCCAGAGATTGTTCAGGGAACCGGCCCCAGGCCTCGCTTTTGTGAACTCGTTAGGCAGGCAGGATTTTATTTGCATGAAAATAGACTTTAGGAAGCCATTAAAATGTAACAAAAAAGCATTTAACGCCCTAGCGCATATCGAGCTTATATCAACCTCCTTATTAGACCTTTCTTTTCTTTTTCTTCTCCTCCCCTCCCTTGGCATGGCTCCCCTGCACAAACAGCCCATATGGAAAACAGCGCAGCCTGGAAACACCTAGCTCTCCCTGTCCTCTTTTGCTTTTGGCTTTTGCAGCTGCTGTTTTCTCAGTGTTGTCTCCGGGCAGTTTCCTGTTGCCATAGCTGATAGCCTGCCAGCGCCTGCCTGCGCCTTTCAAGTGTCAACACTGCGAAGTTCGCTGCGATGGCCAAACGCTTGTTAATGAGATATAGCAGCTGGGTAGGGGTGAACCACTGAGATGGATAAAGGCACGCCGCTGGTGCAGGAAGCGATGCCTTTTGAATCTTTTCAGCGCTCTGAAAGCATTCAAATCAAAGAGGGTATGTTGTATTCATTAATAAACCGAAGTTCCCATGCAACTGTGTTAAAGCCAGGAGTTTAACTTTGCTACGGACAGGTGATTTTTTCAACAGTGTTTTACACCGGAAGACAAAGGGCAAGAAAACAAGAGTTTATGTACTGCCAAAGGCATTACTTCCCTATCTTACAGCCAGACAGAATTGTTAAACTGAACTAAGGTATTTGCCATTTCCTGACAATAAAAGCTTCTTCCCCCCCCCGCTTTTTTTTATGCTTCAAAGCTCACAGCACTCTGCTCAATCTCCATCTCTCACAGCTTTTTTAGACCAGTTTCTTAATTTTTTGAAAACCATGATTAAAAGCTAGCGTAAAAAAAAAAATTAAAACCCCCTCAACTTCTTAAAAAAAAGCCAAAGAGCCTATAGACCGGATTAATGACCAAAGCTGCTTTCATTCAACTGAAGCAGTCCATGTGATTTGTAGTCTGCATCTGTTTTGCTATAGCAGAACATAGGAGTGCCCAACAGCTGGGCAAAACAGGCAGAAAGAAAAAAGAAACTGTCATACAGTGCAAAGTTTTAAAGGCAACATGAGCCAAAGAGCATCTTAAAGACTTTTCTAGCATTTATTTTTAATTGAGTTGAGGCCTTTTTCTGTTTTCTTTTTTCTTTCTTTTTTTTTTTTTTTTGAAGAGAGGGGCAGCTGGGGAAAAGATTGAATGCTAGAAAAACATGTTTAAAACTGAAACAACCACAGTAATAATAGTGACAAAATTGCTTTGGAAAAGTTAAACAAAAGAAGTGTTAGAAACAGGAAAGGGCCATATGGCTCAACAGGCCTGCCATTTTCTGGTTTATCTTAATTGTTTCCCGCACTTCTCCTCAAATGAATACAAGTGTCTTAGACTCATTTATATGCTTTCATTTCCCTTTCACAGTAACTTGTTCCAAGGTAATTTAAGCCAAGCTGCTTAAGTGATATTTAGCTATGTGACTGTTTAGAGAACAGCAGTTTAGCTATATTCACCAGCTCAGGGCAGCTACTGTACTTGTTTTTGGAATTTAGTAACACCAATCAACCACCTACTAAATGGCCGTCTTTGGGGTAAAGTAAGTCAGGCAGGCCCTGACCCAGAAGCTGCAAGGGTCAAGCGGAGTCATGCCATTCACTTTAACAGATTTTGCTTCAGGCATATTCTTCCATTCTAAAATTTAATTCCAGTGAAATGTAAACATTTCAGGTAGGTTTTGTTTTCTCCCCAGAAATGTAGGCATTTAATTTATATTTTCTGTAAAAAAAAAAATTGGTTTATGGTAGTCATCTATCACATTCTTATAACTGAAATGACAGATGAAACCTGAATTCCCTGTGAAAGTTCCCGAAAGGATTTTTCACCAGAGTCTGTTACTGTTGAGAGAGAGAATACTGAGGCTCAAAGAATGTTTTTATATATGATGAATTGTTCTGAGTAGAAGATTTCAAATCAGGTCAGCCCTATTCTGACCTGTGATCATTTTGGCCTTGATTTTAGCTGTTGCGATTCCTGTGCTGCCTAACCCGGTCACAGATATGCAACTGCAGAAGATATGGAAAGGGACTAAAGGTATTTAGATGTTTTGTGATGGCCATGATGCAAAAAAGGACCCTAAGTCAGCCAGTAAAAAGAGTCAAAACAAAACACTTCCTATTAATAATAACATCAAGTGTAACCATGGCAAGCTGTTAAGCCTTTAAATAAACATACCATGGCAAGCTGAAGCATAAGTTTCAACCAGCTTGTTAGAACACAGTCCTCTGTCATGACAGAAGTAAAGATGTTCTGCATGCACGAAGCTTGTGCCAGGGCATAATCTGCATTTTGGCTACTCCAGCTACTCAGAGTAATCAGCAGATTAGTGGGGAAACGCCGTTAATGGAGGAAGACAGTGCTTTTCTCATCTTCAGGCTCTTTTCAACCTCAGAAAATGCTGACTTGTAGAATCTGCTCAGAAAACTCTTGTTCAGACACAAGCCAGTAAATTTGCTCATTCTTACAACAGATAATGAATGATTAATAAATGAGTCAATTCAGTGAATGTCTGGCTTGTGCTCCTCCCCATATGGCTTCTAGAAGATAATTGCAGCATGGGGACACAGAAAGGAGGGACAGACATCTGTTGAGTGATAGTGAAAATCATGTTTTGAAAACAATTTCTGCAGGTTCATTCACTTGGCAGAAAAAAAAATAAGATGGGGGTGGGGCAAGGATTTTCATATCAATGACTTTACTGAGTGCTTAAAACAAGGCAGGAATATAAATATATGCTTCCTTCTGCCACACTAGTAACCCCACAGATGGGACAGCAGTGGGATTTCTACGTTGCCCAGACCAGAACTCCTACCTTCAGCAGAACATTTAAGTGAAAGGAGTTGGAATAGAAACCAGAATATTCCAAGACCTGTACACTGTGGGGTTTTTGCCTTTTTCTGCCCAGTTTTTTAGATGGTCACAAAACTATCAGTATCCCTGAAAAGCGGAGAAAATATTAACAGAGGTAGTTGCTGATACTGTCATAGACAATTAGTTTGTCTACTGCAAGGCAGGGAAAGTGTAAACTCTTTTCAGAGACAATCTAATGAAAAAGTTACACACCCCAAATTCCCCATCTTTCTCATTTCATCACAAGGACCATAGCTATATGTACATGTTTGTCATGTCCCTGTTTTGGAGACAGACAGGTCAAGCTCATAAGGATCTCAAACTCTTCTGTGTTCCTAAAATAGACATTTCTGTATCCCTGCAGTTTCCTTCAGCTTGCTTTCCTGCAAGCCTTCAGCCCTTCTCATTTCCTCAAGGAATTACAGCCTCTGAATGCCTGTTTCTAAAACAGGCATTTGGGGCATTTCCTCAGGGGAGCAGTATGACTTGTTTTACATCCCCTTCTCAGAGAGAGCCTGCAATAAATTGTGTGGATTATGGAGAGGAATGCTGGAGGAGATCCCAACATTATGTTAGATCTGCCAACCTGACAGGTTCAACAGAAACCCATGAAGTTTCCTATCCCCATGCAGTGACCCGTATCTAATCTGCATGACAATGTATTGTGTAATTGCAGGAAGACACTGCAGTATCATTCAGGAACAGGAAGCTTGGGAACTGTTTACAGCCACCACGGCTAAGGTGACAAAACTTGTCATTACGTTTTGCACTGTTTCTTTGGAAACATGGATGCAATTGCAAAGTCTTATCACTCAGCTTTATAGGGAAGATCTGCTGAAGTAAAAGAATAACATGGGAAGAGCAAAAAAGGACTGGGCTTGGTTGATTGCTGTCATGATTACATTACACAGGTTGAAAGACAGTTTCAGCAATTGCTTATTGTGCATGAGAAGACAGAATTGTTTGCCATCAGTTAGGCTTCAGTTAAGTTTACTATTCCTTATCTCGTGTTTAAGGTAGCACTTCAAAGCACTACTTGCTTCTTGCCCTTTGACTCAAGTGGGCACAGCAATGGGATGCCATGTGGTAGATGCAGATTTGAAGTATTCATGTGCTTCCAACTCTCAGGCTAACAAGAGGTAGGCAATTCTGCCAATGTTTCCTCTGCTAATTTAGATTAATTCATTAATTCATGTGCAGAACTTTGAAAACGCAAAATTGTACCCACATGCTGAATATGGCCAGCTAGCAAAGAAATGCATCACAGGCCCCCATAGCTGAGTTTTGGATACATTTGTAGCCAAATGGGTCTTTTAGGATTCATGTTCATATTCCGGAAGAATGAAAACAAAGAAAAGACTATTTGTAAAGGAAACCTATGAACTCCCAAGGCTTCAGATCAAACACAGTTCCATAGGCAAGGTTCATTAAGGAAAAGAAGCTGACTGTAGCTCAAATATACAGAGGCTGTTATGCTCTCAGATATGTCTAACATCAGGTTGGTTCTTGCTATGCACTAGCATTTCAACTTTACTTTTAAAAATTCCGAACTACTTGATTAATGAATATTTCAAGCAGGCAACCATCAGGTCACCAAATGCAATACACACTAAGGAGATGGAGTGTTGAGCAAAGGTAGATAGACAGTACCACATTCAGATATGGAAATGAGATTGCCCACCGTAGAAATCATTGTCAACCCAGAGAGGAGACAGTGGTGGTTACGTTAATATCATGTCCTCTTAGGGGAGTAATTGGTTTGACAAATTCTGTAGAAATGCACAAGGTGCTTTAATATCTCAAATGGGAGGGGAGGTATTAGTTAAGATTTTTACTAAGCTGTGTTGTTCTTCTGACACTAGGTTTTGACTTCACTATAATTTTAGCCACAGAAAGCTAGTATGTTTTTATTTGATGTAATTATGAAATTACTGTTATTTGTATTGCAGTAGTAATAGCTATGTTGTGGAGTAGTATGTTGTGTTCTGATCTACAGAGACAGACGGTAAGAGACCACTTGTGCCTCAATGAAGAATGTATAGTAACCCAAATATTTAAGAGTAGAACATAGGTAACAAACAGCCTGACCAACAGCTGGCCAGAAACAGGTACAGCCACCATAGCAGGGACTCATATGTCCAAATTTCAAAAGCTACACAGTGCAAGCTTATGTCTGACGGACATTTTCTAGGCTCATTTTTTAAACCATTTTTTAGAAAAAAAAACCAGTTTAAAAGTAGCTTCCAGGAAAATGAGAAGTAGTTCCACTGAGATGTGTCATAGTTGGACATATAAATCATCTCTATGCCACCCTGAACCCAGGCAGACAAATTCCCCAAAGGTCGATGCCCTCTGGGTGCTGTCACCTTGTTGCTCAAAGCTTGCTCCATTACCTTCTATGTCAAACCACAGGATCACAGCAAATATGGAGATGCAGTACTATCCTTTTAATGATGATCAAGCAAAGACAATGCTTTGGGAACCTGTGACCTTCCCTCACAGTGTGTTTGGAGCAAGTTGCCTCAGATGCAGCCAAGCCACACACTTTCAGGTCAGTCCACACTACAAATTCTAGTCCAAATGTCTACATGGCTAAATTGGGTATACATGGCCGAACCATGTTATAGTTTGGACTCCTCCTTCTGGCATGTACCCAAATGAGTTCCCTTTGCTACCTGTACCACTCTAGCATACATGCTTCTACATAATCTGGTTATTCACACCCATTTTCAGGGTCCTGGAAAAGCTTGCTGATCTCATGCTGTTACCTTTTCATTGCAGTCACACTGCTTTAGATGTCCAAACTGCCTTTGATAACTGTACACTTGCAATACATAGTGGAAACATCTTGTATAGGTGACCTTTCCGTGTTTAAATGGCCAGAATATGCTTAGTTTGAAGGAACGCTGTAAAACGCTACCATTAGTTCTTTCTGCAATCTTAAGGACTCTTGTGGAGGAGGGTACTACTCATTCTAAGAAAAGATATCTGCTCTTGCCCTAAATAGGTAACCATTCAAAAAGCAAGAGGGCTCTTCTCTTTAATCAAACACTTTTTTGAGAAGAGGAGAAATTGAAGGAGCAAAAGAGAAAAAGGGGAGTGAGAACATGCCTAAGAACATGTTCTAGTGGTTTCAATGTCTCCCATGTCCTTGAAAATACCACTGATACCCAGTCACTGAATTTTAAGTACAGATCTCTGAGCTGCCTGTAACAATTCACTCATGTGTTGTGGTTTTTTCTGGTTACAAAGGGGACTTAGAAAGAGAAGGAGAAAGAAACTATCTTTCAAAAGATTAGGTGTTTTAATCACTAAGACTTTCCATTGTTCAAGATTGCACTTTTATTAAATGAATGTTTCACTTTCAAGTACATGAGAGTATTTGAAATATTTTAAGGGCACTTCTTTTAGTAACTAGATGTTGCTGCCACCACTGGACTATTATTGAGAAGGATTATGAAGCGGAGATCTCAGCAATTATGTTGCTTCACTGACAGGCATGTAGTTAGGTGTACATTAAATAATGAAATGCTTATTTTTCATCATTGCCACGATTAATTGAGGAAATTAAGAAAATCTCAAAAATGTTAGCCAAAATTTTCCAGTCATCCTCTTAGCTGCAGTAGAGCTAATAGAAGTATATTAGGCTCAAGACAGTGAGAAATATTTTCTTTTTCTTTTTATTGAGATTATTATTAAAAGATTTTCATTATTTTTATCTTCTTCCCTGTAAACAAAGTAGAAAACAAATTCCTTAACCCATATGTTTTGGCATTTAACAAGGCATTAAAAACAAGTTAGAATCATTGAATCATTTAGGTCAAAAAAGACCTACAAGATCATTAAGTCCAAGCATTAACCTAGAACTGCTATGTTCACCACTAAACCATGTCCCCAAGTGCCACATCCACACACCTTTTAAATACCTCCAGGGATACTGACTCAACCACTTCGCTGAGCAGCCTGTTTCAATACTTGAAAACCCTTTCAGTGAACAAATTTTTCCTACTATGCAACATAAACCTCCCCTGGTCCAACTTGAGGTAATTTTGTCTTGTCATGTTGCTTGTTACCTGGGAGAAGAGACCAACCCTCACCTTAGTATGACCTCTTTCAAGATAGCTGTAGAGAGAAATAAGGTCTCCCCTGAATCTCCTTTTCTGCAGGCTTAACAGTCTGAGCTCCTCAGTCACTCCTCATGAGACTCGTGCTCCAACCACTTCACCATCGTGGTTGGGCCTCTCTGGACACACTCCAGAGGCACAGTGTCTTTTTTGTAGCAAGGGGTCCAAAACCAAGCCCAGGATTCAAGGTGTGGCCTCACCAGTGCCAACTACATGCGGACAGTCACTGCCCTGGTCCTGCCAGTCACACTGTTCCTGATACAAGCCAGGATGCCATTGCCCTTCTTGGCCACCTGGACACTCCACTGGCTCATGTTCAGATGGCTGTCAAATAGCACCCCCAGGTCCTCTTCTCCTTGGCAGCTTTCAGCCACCCATCCTCAGTCCTGTAGTAATGCATGAGGTGGTTGTGACCCAAGAGCAGGACTCAGCACTTTGCCTTATTGAACCTCATACAATCTGTGTCAGCTCACTGTTCCAGACTGTCCATATCCCTTTATAGAGCCTTCCTACTCCCCAGTAGATCAACAATTTTCCCACCTTGGTATCATCTACGAACTGACTGATCCTCTTGTCCAGATCATTGATAAAGTTGTTAAAGAAGACCAGCCCCAACACTGAGCCCATGGGAACATCACTCATGAATGACCACCAGCTAGATGTGAATCCATTCACCACCACTCTCTGGACTCAAGTCATCAAGTCAGTTTTTGACCCAGAGAAGAGTGCACCCATTCAAGTCATGAGCACACAGATTCTCCAAGAAAATGCAGTGGGAAATGGATTCAAAGGCCTTTAGGCCAGGTAGACAACATCCGCAGCCTTTCTTTCATCCACTAAGCAGGTCATGGAATGAGGTCAGCTCAGTCAAGCAGGACCTGCCTTTCATAAACCAATGTTGGCTGGCCCTGAACACCTAGTTGTTCCGGCACATGCTTACGGTGATACTCAAGATGAACTATTCTGTGACCTTCCCCAGCACTAAGCTCAGGCTCATAGGCCTGTAGTTGCCCAGATGCTTCTTCCAGCCTTTCTTGTAAGTGGGTGGCACATTCACTAACTTCCAGTCAAGTGGAACCTCCTCAGTTAACCAGAACTGGTGGTAAATGATGGAAAGTGGCTTGGTGAGCACATCTGCCATCCCCTGCAGTACCCGTGGGTGGATCCCACCCAGCCCCATAGGCCTGAGAGCATCTAAGTGGTGTAGCAGGTTGCTGACCATTTCCCCTTGGATTATGAAAGGTTCATTCAGCTCCCTGTCCCTGTCTTCCAGCACAGGAAGTTAGCCACAGTGTGTAGTGGGTTTACAGGATTGCTTAAACCAAAGCAGACCAGACAGGTTTGCTTTTTAATGAGACTCAACCCACTTGTTAACTATTGTTGAGGTGAATTTTTGAGTCACCTGGCACCACAAAGCCATTCTATCTCAAATGTAATGGCTCCAATACATCACAGGAAAATGGCACTTTTTAATAGATGGTACAACACTGCAGGTTGTTACCATTTTTCAGAAGTGTTGCTAAATATTTTCCTTCATATTCCATAGAAGAATATCCTATTTTTATTATGACTATAACAACTACTCCAAAATACTATGGAAAAAACAAAGCCTACTTCATTTCAATGTCAAATAATTCAAATAAAATCTGTAGCCAGGCTTTGGTTTTGGGGTCAAATTCTGTGTGCAGGTGGTTCTCATTGAATTCAATATGATCCCAAAGAATGCAGCAGAGGACTGAATTTGGCCTCTATCAGCTAGTCCAAATATATGATGAGGTTCTTACTTTACACTGTATTGGAAAGAGATATGGTATCCCTGTAGTTTATGAGTCTGCTTATTATCAGTCTTTGGGAAAGAAAAGATGGTTAAATTTAGATTTCCTCAGAATGTTTTGATTTAAGTAAAAGAATTCAGTGACCACCAGCTTGGAACATCCTTCTGGTGTCAGAAGTAAGCAGTAAGCAGATTCAAAAAAGCTGTGCATGTATGCTTAATTGATTGAAGAGGAGAACAAAGAGGATGTCAGCCCTCCAGGTTTAGATGAGGATCAGGTGGTTTCAAGACAAAAAGAAACAGGGAATTTTGTTTTGTTTTAAGCAAAATTCTGGGAACCTTCATGGTTCCAGGAGCTCTGCATCTCTCTAAAATGCAGGAGGAAAAATATCTATAAAAACACTTGTTAGACCAATTTTTGCACTCATTCACTCTGATGGGATGTGAAATTTCCCACATTTCCCATCTTTAAATAAATTCCCTCAAAATCAATGTTCTGATTTAGGATTAGGTAAATATCAACTAGAGTAATGCAGTAACAGTGGGCCATGGCACTTGTATAGGTTTAGACATCTCAATGCTCCAACAAGAAAGTCCATAGCCTCAGAAGTAACATTTAATTATTTAAATCCTTCAGGAAGTAAATAAATAATCATACAGGAACTAACTAAATAAGTAATAGACAGATAGATAAATAAAAAGCACATGGGAAAGCAGTGCACTAAATAGTCAGAATGACTGACAATGCCATCAGCAAACTGTAGCTCTGGGAGGATTAGTGCTAACAGCCAAAGATTTCTCTTTTGGTCCTGTCTTAACAATGACAGCTTGTGCTACTTCCTGTCTGAGTTTCTTTCTTCACACTTCTGCCCTGCAGGTTTAGAAAATTCCAGCTTGCTCACACCTCCTACTGCAGGGACTTAAGCAGATGGAAAATTAATATTCCACTGTGTTTGGTCCTCTGATCATCTGGCTAATATGGAATTAATCTGCCAAGCTTGCCTCAGAAAATACACCAAATAAAGTAGCCCATATATTGCTCACCTATAACATAGCCAGGAATGCTGCACTGTAGAGTGACAAAGTGAATTATTTTTGATAAATAAGTTATTCGGGGGGGGAGGGGGGGAGGGGAGGAGGGGAGGATGGAATAGAAGATTATTTCAGCTGGAAGTGATTCTTCAGTGTGAATCAGATTTGGAAAATTTGGATTGGTTCAAAAAAATGAGAAATAACATTAAAAAGTTACAGATTGGCTCATTTAAGTCTTTCTGAAAGAAATAGATAGAGGGGCTACATCTATGAAGGAGATTTAGAACAATTCACAAACCAGAGGAAATATAACTTACAGGTTCAGATAATATTCTCCAACGTATAAAACTAATATTCAAGTCTTTCCTTTGCCTCATTTAGTGTGTGAGCTTAAAATCCATCCTTTAACATAGCAGAGCACGAGTTTTTCTGTGGGAAGCTGTTCTGCTTTGCATGACAAATGGGAGCCACCAGGTCTGGAATCAAAGAATGATCTTTCTCTCATAACTGTCTGCACTATCGTCCTCTTGTTTTCTTCTTCACCCAATCCATATTTATTTAAAGTGCACTGATTTCAGTAAAATAAGGCCTCTCTCAAGGACCCAAGTATTTAGTTACTAGAACTTAATTTCCTAGTGGAAAGTCGTAGCCCAGAGCCCAGATCTGATGAGCTAGATGCAAAGTGATCTCAATGCATGTGTCCCTTTTTCACCACCAGCTTTATATCTAAACATTTATATCTGAAGGAGAGTAAACTATTTTTCCTCTGATCTAAGGTATTTTTTTCCACTTTGACTGATTGGCGGCCCAGCTTCCAAAGAAGTGATAGAGATTTCTTCCATTCAGACATTGCTGATAAAATTGCACTCAGGTCTCCCAGTTGCCTTGACATCTGGGTTGTTGCACAAAAGTTGGGCACCTCCACAGGCTGTGCTTCTGAATACCGGAGGTTGTGGCTGCTTCACACTGTGTGAATACCAAAACCAAACCATGGCAGGACCAGCTTCTGAAAAGGTTAATCTCCAACTGCTTTGCTATTTTTCTCTCTTCTTTTCTTTAAATTCATGGAAACAAAATAGTTGTTTTGTTACCCTACCAAATTAGACATTGAGAACAGTGAAATTCACTCTAATGAAAAGTAACCTGCATAAATGATCAAAGGAAGCCAGCTGATGAAATCTTTTTTCAGATTTCAGTAAAGCTTTCATTACTGTCTCTCACAGGATCCTTCTGGGCAAAATGTCCATCCCTTAGCTGGATAAACATGTCATGTGGCAGGTGAGCAATTGGCTTATGGGTCAAGCACTGAGGATAATAGTAAATGGGGGAACATCAGACTGGTGACCTGTCGCTACTGGGGATCCACAGGGCTCCGTCTTGGGCCCTGTGCTCTTTAACTTCTTCACAAATCACTTGGATATGGGACTGGAAGGGATACTAAGCAAGTCTTCAGACAACACAAAGCTTGGAGAAGCTGCTATCTCCCTGGAAGGCAGAGAGACCTCAACAAATTAGAGGACTGGGCAATCATCAACCATATGAAGTCCAACAAGGAAAGGTGCTGGATCCTGAACCTGGGATGGGACAACCCCAGATGTATGTATAGACTGGGGAATGAGATGCTGGAAAGCACCAAAAGGGACCTGAGGGTCCTGGCCAGTAGCAAGTTGAACATGAGTCAGCAGTGCCCTAGCAGCCAGGAAGGCCAACCATGTCCCAGGAGCATCAGGCAAAGCATCGCCAGCTGTTCAAGGGAGGGGATTGTCCCACTCTGCTCTGCACTGGGGGAGCCTCACCTTGAATATTGTGTGCAGTTTTGGGCACTGCAATATAAGAAAGATATTAAACTCTTAGAGAGTGTCCAAAGGTGGGCAACAAAGATAGTGAAGGGCCTTGAGGGGAAGCTGTATGAGGAGTGGCTGAGATCACTTGGTCTGTTCAGCCTGGAGAAGAGGAGACTGAGGGGAGACCTCATTGCAGTTACAACTTTCTCGTGATGGGAAGCAGAGGGGCAGGCACTGATCTCTTCTCTGTGGTGACCAGTGACAGAACCTCAGGGAATGGGCTGAAGTTGTGTCAGGGAAGGTTTAGATTGGTTATTAGAAAAAGTTCTTCACCCAGAAGGGGGTTGAGCCTAGAACAGGCTCCCCAGGGAAGTGGTCACAGCACCAAGCCTGCCATAGTTCAAGTGTTTAGATGATACTTTCAGGTACATGATGTGACCCTTGGGGATGGTTCTGTGCAGGACTATGAGCTGGACTCGACAGACCTTGTAGGTCCCTTCCAACTCAGCATATTCTTTGATTATGTGATTCTGTGACCTCTTTAGTGCATATGTCCCTCTCCACTGACTACAGAGGCAAGATATTACTTCCTTCTTTCTCTTTCCTGAAGTCTGCTTCATGTCTGCCATAAACCAACACATTTCTCTGCTTTTCAGAGAGGAAACATCCCCTCCCATGTGACAACCTGATTTAATGCTCCATGGATCAAATAGCTTTAGAATGTCACTATCATGTCAGCCTCCCATCTTATCATGATGATATCGCAGCCCAATACTGTAGCAGGACATCATGAAGTTTCACATAAATTTTGAAGTTTTGGGGTCTTGGGTGTGTGCATGCATATATGGCAGTGCACATGCACATGTGTGTGCATACTCATACTGCCTCAGTGATTTAGAAGCAGAGACACAGCTCTTACCTGTGCTATCACAGCACTGGAATATTGTGTGTTGAATGGGCCTGAAATACAATTAAAGTACTGGGTTTCAAGGAATAAGTTAGGAAATGTTTTAAAAACCAAGGGTGTGGAATGATGACCTCTGGGAAAGGTCCAGTTTCAAACAAAGACATTTGGAGATATTTGAGATGTCCATTTGGTGCTGACAAACACAGCCCAGAGCCCATGGGGGATCTGTTTTTGGCATGGAAGCAAGGCACCTACTTGGCTGTCCCGTGGTGACTATAGTCACAACAGGGTCATGAGTTTAAGCAACTGTATCATACACTTACTCATTAATCACAGGTTTACACATTTTCTTTAAGGAATTTATTTCAAAATGTGGCTTTTGGGTTTTTTTCCTTCTTTTTCTAGATAGCTATTTAAGGAATTATGATATCCTTACTGAAAATGAGTAGCACTTTGCATTATGAGTAGACATCAGTTTCAGTGTTATTTGCCCAAGTGACAACTTTGCTGATGAATGTGAGGAAGGTAAAACCAGTCCAAAAATAAATATATGAGAAAGGGGAACTGTTTCTAATAATAATCATTAATTTGAATTCTTTTTATTTGGAGAGGAATTACTTCCTTTTTTTCCTTTTTTTTTTAAAAAAAAGGAAAAAAAATGAATTGGGAATCAGCTAAATCTTTCTCCAACCTGGTTTTTAAATTAATCACTGCTTTGGGTTCTCCAGTGTCATAAATTAGAAAAAAAAATCATCTTTGCATCACAAACCCACATTTTCTTTAATTTAGTGGCTGCTTTCCAAAGCAGGAAGTTAAGAAAATAAAGCGACTTTATACCCAGAGTAAGATAAATAGTAATGTCCTAAGAGGCAATGCTATTTACACTCCCTTTGTATTTTTATTTCCTCCTCTGTCCTCTTCCCCATTCCACTGACTGTAATTAAAATCATAGCTTCTGAAGTAATTTTACATTTCTTTTCCAGTGCTAATGCTGTTCTATCCCCTACACAAATTATAATGGTGTGGTTGTTAGGGTAGGCAAGCTAAAAAGAAAAATTAACACTGTAATCTCTGCAATTTAAACCTGCTCTTTGTAGCTGGGTCATTATAATGAAATAGAGGATGCTTTTGGAAATGTTTTATCATGAATAGAGTCCTGATGCTCCAAGATGCTTCTGCCAATTACATTGCTCTGCAAAAATAGCCGTCTTTCTGAATGTTGGTCCACTTCTTGGAGGAAGAGGAGATGACCTGGTTTTCGGCTGGATAGGAGATACACAATATTTACATTTACTCTTTGTTCAGTCTGTATAGAGGAATACATGCTTAGGGTGCTTGGTTTGTCTTCTGGGGCTCTTCACAGGCACATATACCTCTTCACTGAGAGCAGAGGGAAGCATGTTGCATCGTCTGTCAGGACTGTGTTGCTCACTTATGGTGATACACATCAGGTGTAGGCACATATGCCCAAGAGCTGGATGCTTAAATTAGCCACCCTAGACCTGGATATGGGCTATTATATAAAAGTGATGTTATTATTGTCATCATCATCAGGTTAGTAAAGGAAAAACTGGAAATAATTCTGGCTCACAGGCTCCAGGAAGCTGGGATTGGATAAGGGACAAAGAGAGGTAAAGTTTCAGGGGCACTCTTGCCTTCAGAGACTGTTTCTACACAGCAAAAAAAGCGTTTGTTCCAGCTGATGCAAAATAGCCATCTCACTGCAGCCAGGACTATAGCAGTGATGGTCTGGTTGGAGCAATCCCTGAGTTGTGTCTTCCCAGGATGGCTCACAAGTCTGATATCACAGAGAACCAGTGACTTTATTTCAAAAGAAAGCCAGCAGCTAATTAGTTCTTATGAATTATCTTGCTTATGATAATCAGGAGTGTATGGGGGAATGCCAAGGTTGTCTGGCAGTGTAAGAATTTTATTTTTTTCCCCTAAATTATTATGTAATGTATCCTAAATTATTTCCCTGTATGAATAATATTCTGGCCATGGTGGAGTCCTCCTAACACACCTGTCCTTCACTGACTAACTGTAGGTGCACTTTGGGCACTGTAGTCCTTTAATGAATTTAATTATGAGGGCATTAATACTGTGGTATTGTTTGCATGTGGTGCTGGGCAAGAATTTTGTCCCGAAACCCATAAATACAAAATGCACTCATGAAAAACAGCAACAGAATTATTCTGCTATCTTTAACTCATATCTTTAGGGACTTATGAGTCACTGTAAGCAAATGGAAAGAAACAAATTGAAACAATGCAGAGCTAATTGGCAAGGCTTTTTCGGGATGAGTAAATGTTCTTTCATACAAATCCAAACAGTCCCAGACACAGTGAAGGCTGATCCCTCTTTAGGATGTACAGGAGAGATAGGCAAACTGTACAGTCTGAGGCTGCCTCATCATGCTCCTTCAAAACTGAAATAAAAATGGTAGAGTTAAATCACTCAGAATACCAGAGCTCCAGTAAGAAAAACCATTGTCCAGCATCAAATGACATAAAGAAAAGATGATACAAACCAGCGAAACATACCTTTATCCGTCTCTTCTCTAAAGTCAGTGGCTGGTTTGAGTATAGCTCAGTCATACCTAGAGCTTTTCCAAAGTGGTGATGTGTATAAGAGCTGTCTGGCAGATGTGGAATAAATCCAAGACAAATGCAGAACATGCTGAACAGGCTGCACATACAACACAAGGGGCAGTGCTTATGCTGCCTGTCAGCTGCTGCTCCCTGGAGTTGTGAGGGGAAGGTGGGTGACCAGGCAGGACACCACAGTGGAGATGGGACCAAGCTGCTGTTCACCAAGATGTTGACTCAAGGTACAAAGCTTTTGATCTGTGCCAGGGCTACCAGACATCCAAAAGACAAGAATAAAATAAACTATAAATGTATCACAGTACACCTGGTGGGAGCTTTTCAGCAGGAAGGAGAAGGGGTGGTGGAGATGCACATTCAGAAAAATTTGAAAAAGCCTGCTACGTGCTAGCTTGCATGGAGTGACACAAAACAGATCTCAACTCTTCTTAATGTTTTTGAGGCTAGAACAGTTCTTTTTTAAAAAAATGGTAGGTTTTCTAGAGCTTCTAAGTGGTTAAATGTGATAAAAGTAACAGTTTGTTTGTTAATGATGTGCTCTAGAATGGAGCAGTGATTCCTAATTGCGACATGGGTAGTACTCAGCCGGGCTTTCTGATTGGTTTCAGGGAGCTTGAATGCATGGCCTTATTTCGCTGCAAAGCCCTGGCAGACTTTGCACATTAAAATTCTAAACTGTCTAAGTAGGTGTGAAACTAATTTTGTGTTTATTTTTTAAAAACCACCTATGATCATTTAGGGCCATCCACTTCACTTTGGGAGGCCCTTACCTAGCTGCAGGTGGGCTCTAGGAGACAATAAAGCCCACCTCAGAGAGGATAATTTCTTGAATATCATAACCTGAATATTTATAGCTTCTGGAATCATTGTACCTACTTATCCGTGTTTCCAGCCACAACTTTTCTTAATAAGAAGGGCTTTGAAAAACTTGCTAAATCTGGACATAAAAGGAAACAGAAGTTTTCCTAGTACAGTGGAATTTTTTGAAAGTCACATAGTAACTTTATTGATGAAACAAGGAAGAAAGCACTTTTCCACCAGACTTGCAGAGCTTATTTACAAAACATGAGATTTTTTTTTAATAATGTGTAGGCAAGCCCAAGTCATAACAAGGTTTCCTGCAGCATGAGGACACTTATGTGGCTAGGCATTTCATCAGTGAGTTATCTTACTCCTTTGCTTGTGGTGTTTTAATATGTTTATGAGATATGAACTTTGGTAAGAAATAAAGCTTTCAAAGAGAAATGAAAGAAATTAAAGATATTTTTGAATTTTAAAGTTTTATTTTACATGTGAAAATGTGTGATACATCCTATTTACAGAAATGTGAAAAAATTTTGCAATTCAGCTTGTGAATCTATAATTCATATCATCACTGACTCTATCTCTCAGTTCATTTAGGCATCGACACAGACAAGCTCTAAGTTACCAAAACTGGTCAGGGAAGTCCAGCAAGGACAGAAATCACACTGGTTGACTGGGGTTCACCCACAGATTCAGACACAGGATTTTGGGTATCTAAATAAAAGTGTCAGCATTTAAACTAAAGAGAGACACTTCTTTACCTGTCAGTGGGGAAGTGGAGAGCTAGGGCAGAATATCTGTTGTCATGTGAGGTGCCCGAAGATCTCCCACCAGATTCCTTATGGTGCCTGAGAGAGTTTCAGGTCACCTGTAGGTGGGTCCTGTGTCTACATATCAGCCCCATGTAGATGATCTCAAGTGCCACAGCTATGTTAGACAACAGAAGTGCACTTTAATTGTTTGAATCCAGAGCTGTGTTGTAGCTTTAGTTGTTTTTTATAAGTACCCTGCAGTATGAACATAATATGTGATCTTTTCTTCTGCTATTGTGTACTCTTCTCTGTATTACCTCTCAGTGATTCTGGTCAGTGATTTTTGAGAGGTTAGATCCCTTGCTTTGCTATCTTTTCCACCACCTACACAGTGGTTGCATGTAGCTCTGCGAAGACAAAAACTCTAGGCTTAGCAACAGTCTCAAGCAGACATATTGAGGGGTCACATTAATGGTCAGCATGTAGTTAGATTAGTGCAGAAGCATAAACACACACATACACATGACACATCTTACTGACACATACTGGAAGAGGTGTGGCTGATGACTAATTTATTCCTAGTATTTATTTATATATTTCTTAGAGTCCAAATTTCTGAAGATGAAGGGACAGATAGGATGTAGGTACTAAGCAGCTGTGTGGCCCGTCCCCACATGAATGATACTAGAACTACATGTAAGACTGCAGATAAAAGTCAGTGTCACTAACTAAACTTTTAGAAACAGAGTCAGATTTTTGAAAATCCTGCAGACAATAACTTCTCTGTCCTCTGCAGGGCTGGCAGGCTGAGAAGTACTTTTGCAAATGTAGCCGTTAGTTGTGAGGCACAAAAAGATGCCACCACTACCAAATGGGGTGACTTTAGCTGCTGAATGAGGTTTCAAACTTAGTGCTAGTGGGATATAAGTCATTTGGGGAAGTTCTAATGCCTTATTGTGAATGATGGGAGCCAGGAAGCATTCCAGTTCTATGAAAGTATTATTACTATGTATGCTTAATACACTACTATGTATGTTAGGGTTTATAACATGCTTGTGTTGTTACTATGCTTGTAAGTGTAGGGAATAAAAGCTAAAGTATCATTTTCCCACCGTGTATTTTCCCTCTAAATCAGGACTAGTAACTGTAAATGCCTTAAAACAGTGAGTCAGGAATGCCATTCTCTGTCCTGTGATTAAACAATTGCTCTGGAGACAATCAGTTCAACAGCTTTTACCATAAGATATTAAAAACCCAAGAAACTTTCAGAACATGGGGAGTTCTCTCTTTTAAGGCAAATCTTGCAAATAACCGACTGTGAGCCAGATCCCACTGCCTTTGTATCCAGAAGGAGGAGGCTTTGGCTCTTTAATTAAGCTGTCCAAGTCTTTTTTTTCTGCAGTGCTGGAAAAATAAAATAAAAAGACTGATTGATTATAACAACAAGCTGAACACCAGATGTTTCATGAATATATGGCTTCCCCAGCCCACACCCATGTGCATGTAAGAGAAAAAGAAAAAACAAAGGACTGTTTATAATTGTCAGAATATTAAAACCTTTGCTTATTCAATGTTCTTTCTTTGCTGGCCTGTTCATGTAGCCAAAAAATTCATTTATGACATAGACCATTCATTGCTTGAGTTTTGCTTTCCAAACTTGGTAGAAGTATTTCATGACCAAAGTCAGATGTCTCTCTTTATGTAAATTTTGATAATTTGGAGGCTATCTTTAAACCAATTCCTGAAACCGCAGGCCGCAATAATTCACTTGGTTTCATGCACTCTGCTCAGTCCCATCAAGACAAATTGCTGGGTTCAGTGTCCTTTGCCAAAAGAGAGGAACATTCCCTTCTCCTGTTACATAACACTGAGACACTTGAGCGAGAGAGACAGGAACAAAAGCTTGCTGACTAGCAGGTATTCTGCAGCTTTGGGGCTTTCTGCAACTGTTTAGAGTATCTATTAGGGAAATCTAAATACTGTTTGGCTACAGATTTGTGAATGCAGCTATTGCTAATGCATCAGCCTTTCCCTAGAAGACAGGCTGTGGACCAAAGCTTTCATACAAAAGCTTCTGTTGGGTTTTAAAGGATTTTTTGTTCCAGCAACGCAAGAGTTGGTCCAAGAACACATAAAAAATTGTTCATAATACAGCTTTATGGTTTCTATAAAAATCTAAACTTATTTTTCCAGAGTTGTCAAAAAGCAAAATCCTTCTTGGGATTCATTTCCACCTTTAACTCCTTGGATGATAAGGTACCTGAAACTGAATTTTTTAAGGACATTGCTGCTTTCACGAGTTTATTGTTTCACATAATTTAATAGAGTTCCAAAATATTCTTCAGACTTCACAGGTTGGTTTGAATCTGGTGCAGCCATACTTTAAAGACAGAGAGCAAAACTGGGGAGCAAACATTAGCTTCCCTTCACAAGACTTAGCTTGAATTGGATCTTGAACTGCCTGAATCTATGTTTTGCATGTGCTACACTTTGCTAGAAATGAAACGAGAAATTCCATGACTGCTTTATTTAAATTGTGAGGTAACAAAAAAAGTGTCACATAGAATCCTGTGTTTTCTGTTTCAACTGCTCCTCAGCAGTTTTTATAATCTATGTAATTAAAATGAGATAATTGCCTCAGTATTTACCCTAATTTAAATACATATACGTATATGCATGAGTTTAGTTTAGTTGCTGAGAGGAGTGAGGCTTAGGCCATTGCATGCTGAAGAACATGTCCATATGTCTTGCTCATTCCTCCCCTGTAATAACTTTTGAACTAGTTGCTATATGGCAACCAAAACTGATAAACAGGAGGTCCCAGGAACCCAAACTTCCTACACATTTTCTGTAAACTGATGTCTGTGGAGACAAGAGAGGCCCAGTAAGGGCTCCTGCTGAAGGAAAAGACATCATAATCCATCTCTGTAAGATCTGAAGGGATTTCAGGTGACCAGTTTGCACACATTGTTGGTTGCAGGGCAGCACATGCTGCTGCTTTCCTGACCAAAGATCTGGGGGACTCAGGGGATTGTGGAGGGACATATGTAGTGGAAAAGCATGAGGAAAAACAGCTAGTTCATCCCACTGCTCAGTAAACAAATTATGTATATATCTGTACATATATAGCATGATTAAAAATCAGAATAAATTTCATATGTTCCACCGAGGGAAGAGAGAACTGATCTCAAGTTTGCAATAGCCGGTTGAGGATCTTGGGGCTTTCCTAGGCAGTATTTAACCAAAGAAGGAGAAAAAGGGAAAATAGAGAATTTAGATCACAAGTTTGTTGTTTCTGTTTATTAGTTTACTAGATTTCCCAGACTAGACTCTAATTCTTCATTCTATTGGACAGATCAGCACATTTTTTCTGGTGCAGATACAAAGACAATATTCTGTCAGCATATTCATTCTCATTTAGACCATCAAATACACACTAAATTTCCTCCTCAATCTATAAGCAGATATGTCTGATAATACACAGATTTTATCACTTAAAGATTATCACTTTTCCACTTAAAATATAAGGACCAGGATTGCCTTTTACAAAAAAGGTTTTAGAATTTCTGATTCTCTAAAAGGAAAATCAGATTATGCTGTAGTCTAGAGAAAATGTAGTGCATTTTTTGTCCTTTTAATATCATCTTTTATTTATTGCTGTAACTTTATTTCCATTCAAAAAAGCCTTGCTGGATGACTACCTAAACCAAATTTAGCACATGAATTTAGTGCAAAACTTGTGAGAATCCTGATTATCCCTGGTAATATGTGGAAATTATTCTCTTCTGCTTTTTCTTCTGTGTTTTCCCTCCTAGCATGACGTCACAGATTAAAAAAAAAGACACCTTGTGAACTAAGATGTGGATTAATTTTGAGCACCTGATGGCACTTCAATGATCTTTCTATAAAGCTCTGTATTATAAAAATCTGTAGGTAGTTATAGTGCTCTGTAATATTGCCACTGAAAATGAGATTCAAAGATTTCAGCAGCTGACATGCTGGTCATTAGCACAGGTCCAATTATTCAGTATCACCTCTGATAGAAGATGCCATTTCCTTTGTCTAGTTTAAACATTTACTTCACTGTGCTCCAACTCAAATTTTGGAAGTATCTTTAAATATATAGAAATACATATATATATAATTTTTGGTGTTAGGAACAAAAATAAGAAAATGCCTTCGACTGGGATCATAGTTCTTCTATAGGCCCTCTCAGATTGTTCTGGTTTCAGTGGGAGCTGCTCATGATGCTGTTTCAAAAATCTTTGCAAAACCATTACAGAAATTTTCTCACTGCACAAGATCCTCAAAGCTATTCAGATATTGAGCACTCAATATTTAAAGAATATGTACCTCATTTTCCTTTGTGCAAAGAGGTGTTTCAGAGCACTGCCACACATTGTGGGAGTTAAGGTGCTCTTGGAACAGAGTCCCCATGGCTCTGGGAAGTAGGTACTCTGAATGTGAATTACACTCCTGCATTTTCTGCTCGCCTGCTTTCAGCCTCACATCAGAAAATCTCCTTTACAAAGAGCTAGATCTGCAGATTTTATAGATGATTTCATTTGAACTTACACTGAAATACACCAAGATTCCTAAAGATTTCCATTCGTGTATGTAAAATGCTACTCTCAGAAAATAAATGTGGATTTAGAGAAACTGTTTATAGTAAGTAACATCTCCAAAACTGGAGCTGCTGAATTGATCACATGCTAAAAATATTCTGTGTAGCATTTCAGCTAGTTGTAACAAGACTGAGGAGTGGTCAATGTAACTTTGAAGAGCTGAGATCTTTTTTTGAGAGAAGAATGGAAAATACATGAAGTATCAGATGGTTTGGCAGTTAAAACAGACAAGAGACAGAAAGAGGAATCATGATATGATAAATATACAAAGAGAAGAAATAAATCTCTGGGTTTTTTCCACACAGAGCTACACTTAGATGCAACTTCTTTTTTAAAATCCACCTCTGTCAAATGCATGAGGGACCTGATAATGACATTAATACTAACAAAAGAGGGAATTTGATAGCCTAAAATATGCACAGTGTGATATCAGGTTTATTTTACACAAACCAGATAGTATCTGCCAAAAATAATCCCTGCCATGGAACAGAGGGAGTATTTATTTTTGAAACACAACTCTGCTATTTATAGCTGACTTTAATACAAACGTTATTCTTCAGATATGAAATTATTTAACTTCTTATGAGTTGTAATAGCCAAAATCACCTTTCAAAGCTGATCCTCTTCATAGAATCAGAGAATAACAGAATATGCCAAATTGGAAGGCACCCACAAGGATCTAGTCCAACTCCTGGCGCTGTACAGGACCAGCCCCAGCAGTCACATCACTCACACATGAGATTACCGTTCAAACACATCTTGAACTCTGTCACGCCCGTTGCTGTGACCACTTCCCTGGGGAGCCTGTTCTAGTGCCCAACCACCCTCTAGGTGAACAAACTTTTTCTAATATCCAATCTAAACCTCCCCTGACACAACTTCATCTCATTCCCTGAGGTCCTGTCACTGGTCACCACAGAGAAGAGATCAGTGTCTGCCCCTCCTCTTCCCCTCACAAGGAAGTTGTAACTGCAATGAGGTCTCCCCTCAGTCTCCTCTTCTCCAGGCTGAACAGACCAAGTGATCTCAGCCACTCCTCATACAGCTTCCCCTCAAGGCCCTTCACCATCTTCACTGCCCTCCTCTAAGAGTTTAATATCTTCCTTATATTGTGGTGCCCAAAACTGCACACAAGACTCAAGGTGAGGCCGCCCCAGTGCAGAGCAGAGTGGGACAATCCCCTCCCTCGACCAGCTGATGTCCCCCAGGACATGGTTGGCCTTCCTGGCTGCCAGGGCACTGCTGACTCAGATTCAACTGGCCATTGACCAGGACCCCCAGGTCCCTTTTTGGTGGCATTGCTTTCCAGCAGCTCATTCCCCAGTCTGTACATACATCTGGGGTTGTCCCATCCGAGGTGCAGAATCCAGCACCTTCCCTTGTTGGACTTCATATGGTTGATGATTGCCCAGTCCTCTAATTTGTTGAGGTCTCTCTGCAGGGCCCCTGCCTTCCAAGAACTCAACAGCTCCTGTAAGCTTTGTGTTGTCTGCAGACTTGCTTAGTATCCCCTCCAGTCCTGCATCCAAGTCATTTATGAAGATACTGAGGAGCACAGGGCCCAAGATGGAGCCTTGTGGAACCCCAGTAGTGATAGGTCACCAGTCTGATGTTCCCCCATTTACTATTATCCTCCGTGCTCAACCTGTGAGCCAATTGCTCACCCAGTGCATAATGTGTTTATCCAGCACTGTGATGGACATTTTGTCCAGAAGGATCCTGTGAGAGCCAGCATTGAAAGTTTTATTGAAATAAAAAAAATTATTTCATCAACTGGCTTCCTTTGATCAGCTATGTGGGTTACATTGTCACAAAAGGAAATCAGGTTGGATAAGCTGGACTTTCCTTTCATGAAGCTGTGCTGGTTATGATTGATTACAGTATTGTCTTTCATGTGTTTTCCAATATTTCCCAGAATAATCTTCTCCATAACTTTGCCAGGCATTCAAGTAAGAGTGACAGGCCTGTAGTGTCCAGGGGTCCTCCTTCTTCCCCTTCTTGAAAACTGGGACAACTTTTGCCAGCTTCCAGTCAGTGGGGACCTCTCCAGATTCCTAAGGCTCAAAAATCTTCAAGAGAAGTTTTGTGATGACATCAGCCAGCTCTGAGGACTCTGGGATGAATCCCATTGGGCCCTATAGATTTGTAGGGATCCAGCTGGTGAAGCAGATCCTGCACAATTTCAGGGTCAGCTGGGAGCTGATCATTCTCACAGTCATGGTCTTTCAGCTCAGAGCACTGAGACCCCCTTGGTCCTTCATCCTTGTTGAAGACATAGGCCAAGAAACATTAAACACCTCTGCCTTGTCTCTGTCCCTATTTGTGAAGTGCCCATCCCCATCCTGTAATGGGCCAATGATAGTGCAGGTGCCCAGGCACTAGTAGCAGGGACTGCAGGGGCATCTGTGAAGGCTGACCTGACCATACTGATGGTTCCAGACAGCTCTAACCAACACACAGAACATGGCTGAACTCAGCAGCCAAGGTGGTGGCACCTTGCAGAAAACATATATAAGAATGGGGGAAAAACACAGAACATAGAGTGGAGAAGGAAACTAAAGAGTGAGAAACCACAGAGGGAACACCAAGGTCAGAGGAGGGGAGGAGGTGCCCCAGAGTTTCTTGTGCAGTCAGCTCCTGGAGGAGATCATGGCAGGGCAGGTATTTCCCTGTACTGTACTGAAACAGGCTCCTGGAAGGAACTGCAGCCCATGGGAAGGACTCCTGCTGGATGAAGGAAAAAGTGTGAGGAGAAAGGAATGGCAGGAAGCAACTTTTCCCTATCGTATGACTCCTGGGAAAGAAGGTAGAAGAGCTGGGAATGAGGCAGTAAAGTTGAACCTGGGAAGAAGGAGAGGAGGAGGAAGGTGTATTAGTTTCAGTCTCTCTCTCCATTCTGTTCTATTCAAAAAGGAAATAAATTAAATTAATTTTCTCCCTGTTGAGTCTGCCTTACCCATAAAATTAATGGGTGAGTAATTTTCCTACCCTTATCTCAGACCATGAGCTTTTCCATCCTATTTTCTCCTCCCTTTCCTGTTGAGGAGGGGGAGTAAGAGAGAGGCTGGGTGGGTGTCTGGTAGACTACTTGTCTGCTATTCTGCTGATCTAGCAGCAGAAAACAAATGTAAAAGCCACTGTAAGAATATAGATGGAATTCACATGCACTGTGTTGGTTATAAAATGATGGGATACAGGGTCAGGAGATAGAGCAACCGAGAGTTGCATCAGTCTGTGCCAAAACACTGGCCCAAACCATTAAGTACTTCTTCTTTAACACTGAAAATTTTCTCTAGTTTTAGAAAGAGAACATTATAACCTACTTTCCTGAATATGCTGGAGCTCATTCTCATTTTCATTAGGCCCATTCATGATTGCAAGAGAAATAGAAGTGCCATAAATAGAACTATGTTGGCATAAACATATTTTCTGTACTTGGCATTTGACTTAGGTAAACAACCATGCACTTCCAGTGATCCTTAAGTTTGGAGCCTTATCATTTCACACTGTTGATGGAGTCTTCTACTTACAGGCAATCTAAATCTGAGGCAGACTGAACTGACTGTTGGAGTTTTCTGCTTTTCTCCACCAGTTATAGAATGAACTTTGTACATCATTGCTGCTCCCCTGAGCATCTCTGGCACTCAGGGTGGGGAGTCAGGTCAGGATTTCAGCTGCAATGTGCCCTTGGGGATGTGCCGACCTGGGGCCTCACAGGTCAGGCAAAACTCCAGTGCACCACTACTCTGCACAGCAGCAGAGCAGGCTGGGTCTCAAATTGTTGACATCAACAGTGATAAAGCACAACACACCAGCTGACAAGAGGATTTCATCTCCAGGAGGGGCTGGTGCTCCAGCCTCCTTTTATGGATCCCACTGAAGTTCAAGGGTAACAGGAGCCAAGACTTGTACCTTGAACAGAAGTAAGAGAGCAGTTGCAAGACAGCAATTCCTTGCAGCCAGGAACTGAGGGAGACGGATGTCACCTTCACAGTCTGTCAGTAGCCATGTGATGGGGTTCTCCAAGGTTTCTAGCCAGTTCTTTCAGGGATGTTAATTGGAAGTTGTGGATGTTAACTTAGAAGTCATTTACAAGACAGCACCTCCAAAGTCAGCTTTCAAAAGTTATGGTTTGCTGAAATAACAGAATGCACAAAGATTAACGAGTGTAATCCCATGCAACTTTCTCCTAGGAAGAGAAAAACCACAAGAAGTTTTAAAGAAGAGTAAACATGTAATTCAGCATCTAAGAGTTTAAACACAAAAAACCACACACACAGAATTTAAGCAATGTATTTGTGATTTTTTACCTTGTGTAACACCCGTTTGTGAGTTAACTTCTTTCAGAGAGTTTGTAGACTCGTTCAATGGCAGTGCTGTTCCAAGTGAAGCATGCAGCAAATAGTTAATCATTAATTCTTCATGGCTCATATTTGCTGTCTGCTTTACTGGATGTAGTTTGATATAGTTCCTTCCAATAGACTTAATGCTTTCATTAGGAGTCACATGTTGGATCTTTATCTGAACTATTATCACAGTCCAGACATAGCATTACAGCCTCCCTTTGTAAGCCAAAGTTACAGAGTTCAGAAAGGCTTAAAACTTCATAAATACTATGAGTTTTATGGTAATGGAACAGCTGCAGTGGCAAACTGACACACACACCCTGACTGATCCTTCCTAGTTGCTGTAAACAGGTGCACTTAGAGGATAAAGCTCTTATTTTTTTTATCCATTACACTAATTTCATTGTCAAAGTCTAGCTTGACAATTGTATGTGTGTTAGGATAATGTAAAGAAATCCAGACACATGTGGTGAACCAAATTCCTGGCTCTTGTGAAGGGGGTGATTTTTTAAATTGAAATTGCAGTTACTATTGTACAGATAAAACAGCCGGCCACTTGTAACAAAAAAAATAAAAAATCTGAAATTGTAGGCTGTATGGTACGGGGAGACTGTGCTCAGAATAATAAAAATCACCACAGAGTGGTGTGAATTATGGTATGTACTGTTCATTCTAGGTACAGTCCAGGAAGATCTAAGCCTTTATTTTAAAATTTTAGACATAACCTGGGATCAGATTCATATATGCTTTGGAATAACTATCTTCTCACTGTGTTAAAGTGCACAAGTGAGGAGGCAGAGGCATTTGAAAACTTCAGCTCAAGTTCCTTAGATCAGATCACCAGGCCTGTGGTAAACCTATACACCACACTAGAAACACTTTCCTCCTCTTTGCTGCACATTGATGTGCTTACTTCTTGGAAGATAATTGCTAAGATCAGGATCAATGGTAAATAATTGCCTTTGGTGTTCCCATTTGTTGACACCTTCCTTAGGAGATACAGGGAATTTGATTTACATTGGATGAATCACCTCTCACACAATTGTTTTCTCCCATCCAGCCACTTTTGGAGAGTGATTAACATGATGTGATATCCCAAAAAGGCCAAGTGAAATTTAAATAGGTTACTGTGGAACAAAAATCTCTTTGCATCAGTACATCACTTTCTATAGGCTAATGCGCTCAGCTGAGAAGCAGATAATATGAGCCTGGGGGGATAATAAAGCCGTGATGGAAACCATAACCCAGCAAGACTATGCAGGGTGGTTTCCAGTATCTCTGCATGACACTGAACTGTGCCATACAGATATACCCTCAGATCACGGCTTTTAAATGAGCAAGCTTCCCTTTTTTGGTGTAGTAAAGAGCTTTTCCTTATCTGTGTGAAAGATATCATAGAATATAATAGAGATGAAGCCAATATAGCTGTAGAGTAATATTCTTTAGAAATTAATTTAAAATTAAATCCTCTTTGAAAGTCTGTCAGGCATCCAATAAAATTCAGCACAGCTTTCATCTCTGCTTTAGAAATGATGAGTTGATTGAAAGGTAGAGATTCCCTTTAAATTCCATATGGTTTTCCCCTGATGACTGGAAATTGTGTAGAAATGGAGGTATGTCTTTTTAGGATTCATATTCTCCCAGCCAGACACTGAACCCAGAGTTTCCAAACACAGTTTTTGTCACCTCCCTTTTATAGGCTTTTCATATGGCTTTTTCATTGGCAACTGGGACCTGAGTGTTTATGGATATGTCACAATCAGACTTCCCCTGCTTGATAGCTGGAAAAGTCATCTTTATTTGCCTTCAAGAAATCAAACTTTCCAGACAATTTCCCCATAGTGAGACAAGGTATGGACTTGTAATGTCTCAAAACTGATTTAGAGATATTTCTAAGAGAATGCTCTTAATAATCAACTAGTTTTTTTGCATAAAGTCTTATGGACGGTGTCCAACTGGGTTTGAATTTCCCTGTGTTTAAGTCCAAAAAATTCCACACATTTTTTAGAAACTGGTCTATCAAACAGTGGTTTGCTGTCAGATTTTATAAAAGTTAAGTTACCACATGTGCTCAGTATATGATCCAAAACAGGAAGCACAGCATCCAATGAAGTAGTTGACAAAGTGCCAGCAGCAGATATATGGAATATGCATTCCTCAAAAAGAAAAGATATCTTGTCATTGGGCAATAGTTCACAGAAATCAACTGCAATTGTTTCAATTCACTTGGTACTCTGCAATTCAGATATTTGAATTGTTCTGAGAGCCTTCTCCACATCTCTTGAAATTACTGAAGAAAATGATAGTGATTAAACTCTTCTTCTACCAGTTTGTCAATGAATGAAGAACGTAATTTCCCTTTAACCCTTCTTCAGTGTGCGCTCCAGATTTACTACTTCACTATAGGCTGTAATTTGGGTTTATTTCAGATAAATTTTTAAAACATATATACCTGTTTATCAATCTTCAAATGCTTTAGCCTTCCCTATAATCCCTATCTCACAAGCCAAGATTACAATTTCTTTGGTATCTTCTGAGACTGTCAAGGCCCAGCAGCTTTCAAAGTTTCTCTAAGGTCAATCACTTTCTCTCTCTTATAGGAACTAACATTTTGATTAACATGTCACAAGAGTACTGTGGAAACACTTGGCCCTCCTGTGAACTTCTTTCATCAATGTTGTAAAATATTTGTCTGGTACTTTCCATTTCTGGTCCTTATAAAATAATCTATAATTATACATTAGTGTGTATGCATTACAGGTATTTTCTGCTTTTACCTAATTATTGTCTAGATATAATTGGAACAAAAGTCCCAGACATAGAATTGACAAGAAAAATGAGGGGCCTAACTGGTTTTTATACAAGCCAAGAGCTAGCTTGGGCTGTTTGCAGATAACAGGATCCACACAACTGAAGTGGTCAGAATGCATTTATTTATACATCTTACCATCCTCTAGTTGCTTATTTTTAATTGTAGAGGGCCTGAATTTGACCATATTCAATTCCTTCTTTTGTGTTACAAATAAATTCAGTATTTTCTTGTCTCAAGTTTGCATTTCTGTACGGCTCCAGTGTTGGTTTTCTCTGTTATTTCCAATACTTCCCTTATTTTGTTCCACTTTCCCCTGCTTCTTTTACAGTCCTTCTCCAGATCTTTAGTGTGCAAGTCTGTTACATACACAGACAGCTATGACAGTATAGCACTATCAAGGATATAACACATAAATAAGTCTGTTTCCCAGAAGTCACTGTACTTCTTTTGGCATTTCTGTGCCATGACAAATCTAGTTATATTGGTGCCAACGAAATGAAGGGTTACTGTCTTTGCCTTCACTGAAGCCAATGTAAACCAGAAGTAAATTAGAACCATTAGCCACACTAGTGATATTGGCCATACTCAGTGACAAAAGGAAAGGCAAGTGCAATATATGACAATGCGTATGACCCAGCTCCTTTACAGACCAAGGGGTGGCTCACAAATTTTGAAATCATGAAACTGGTACCTATATAGCCTGGTCAAGGATAAAACAAACTTCCAAGAAGAGATTACATTACACAGCAAGATCTAGTTTTGAGGCTGGCTTTTACAAATTGCTTTTTGATTTTCCTCAGTTCCTGCAGGAAGACTGCCTGGCTGGAAGATAAAGAAAAGAATAACAAAAAATTTTAAATTAATTACCCAGGACTACCAGAAAAGTTCCCATAAATATCTAGACTGGATTTTCACCTCTATTTGAGACCTCAAGCAGAATCTGCTCAGAGGTTCAGCTCCCAGTTCTAAATGAATACCCCAGAAACCGGGAGCATTTGAAATAAATGGAACAGCTGTCTGTATTGCCTTAGCTATAAAAGAGACTGTATCTCAATAAAGAAACACAAATAATGAAGTATTTTCTCCAGCTATGGTAGGACACAATTGGGAGCTTTTCCCTTTCAGCCTGCTAGTTCCCCCTGGAGCTTAGAGACCACCTGTTCCAAGGAGCTTCTGGAGCTGAATGGCTGGAAGGTGGATTTCCTTCTGAAACAAAACCGAGAGGCATGGAGGATGCCAGCACTCCAGAGTAAGGGAAGGCTTGCTATTGCCATCACTTCAATTTTTTGGTGTTTTTTTGCTTCAAATTAGAAGCCAAAAATTAGGTGCTTGATTAGGGCTTGTAGTTTTGGGGGGCCTTTTGTGGTTTGTCCTAGAGCTTGCATTTTTTAATCTATTTTTAAAACGTTCAGTGGAATAGTTTTTCTTCTAACTGGCACGGAGTAAGGAACAAACCCTGACTCTCATTTACACTGAGATGTTTTGGGTCATCTGACTAATGAAATAATGCCTAGGCCAGTGCGAACACCTGTTTTCTAAGGCACAAACTATTACCATATAGCAGTTAGTTTTGCAGCCTGACACAAATATGCATTTTGTCATGGTTTTAAATGAAAGCAAACTTTCATATTTATAAGAAATGTTTGCACTATTTCTGCGCTGGCAGGAAGGAATCCTTTTGATCACCTTTCTTCACTTTCAACTTTCTGCTGACCACTGGAAGACAGCCTGCACAATACAGCACAGCCTCTGCTGTACATATATCAAGTGGCAAACCATGATACACTTCTTCTCCCATTTTCACCAAGTAAGGTGCAACCTAGGGTACAGTTCACATCCAGAGATGCAAGTTTGGGAGACAGAGTGAATCCAAGGATGTTCATGACTATGTGGTTTTTGCAGTTCATTATGAATTTCCAAGGGAGAAATTCTACAATCTGGATGAGGAAGAAGAGATGGCCACATTGTTTGAACAAAACCAACTTTGTGTTTTCTGTCAAAAAAAGCATTCTTCTTCAAAATATCCAAGATTATCTCATTAAAATATAAACTTCATTTTTAAAGTGTATTAAAAGCGTTAACACAGTGCCTGCTGCCAGAAGAGCCCCACTGCAATGCTGTTGAAGGAAGGAGGACAGCATCGTTATTTATGAGCGTCTGCACTCTCTCAGCCTTTCATGAAACCCTAATTTTATCTGGCAGCTCTTAAGAATCTCTGAGAAACTGGGTCCTTTGTTACCACTGCATCCATCTAACTTCTGCACCTAAAAAGACATGGACACTTTTTTCATAAATAAAGAAGTCCAAACATTCTGACATTAATTTCACACTACTGTTTTAGACCCTAAACATTCAAACTCCTCTCTCTGGGCAAGCACCAACAAGTGCCCCTTTTTGCTCAACTTCCACCTCTAGATTTTACAATAGTTTGCTGAGAACAGAATCAGGCCTCAGTCATCTGTTCCATCAGGGGAAAAACAAGACAAGACAAAACAAAATAAACAAACCCCCTTTATTACTCTTTGACAGGAGTAGTGCTAAGCCCAAAGGGGTTATTTTTTTTCCATTAATTTTTTGTAACCTCATTTCTCCCTCTTTTTTTTCTTCAGATTTACTCCCAAAGAGTTCATGCATATGTGTGCATATGTCTATATGTCTGTCTTTGTTTGCATGTGTGCGCATGTGCATATTTATCCTTGTAATGAAAAGGAATTTATCTGTGAAGATAATTTGCTGTTGTTTGCAACATGATACAGCTAGTCCTTTTGACTTCAGTGTGAATAAACAGTCTGATCCCTTAAAATAGGCCTTTTCTCTCCTGAGAGCTTGTTCCAAGATTGTGGAACACAGGCTAGCAAAGAACATCTGCAAGAGTTAGTGAAAACCCTAAGAATTCTTGTGAATAAATAGATTGGAAACAAAGTTGGAAATTTTTCAGTGAGATATAAATTTTAAAAAATGAAATCCAGTTGAAGTACCCAGATTCCCTGGGAGAATATAAGTCTGGCCATTCCAAGTCTAAATACATGTGGTAGTGATCACTGTATGCTGTTTCCAGTTTATCATCAAAAACAATCATAGTAAAAATATTGTCATTGAAATTTAGCTTGTAATAAAGAAATGTTACCTCCTTTATAAAGGAAACTTTTGTTAGAAAAAGATGAAACAATGCAATTTTAAATTTTCTCTGTGCTTTTTTTCACTATTGCCAGATACAGCCAGAATCTTTGATGAACATTAAATGTATCAGTAAAGGCCACCAATGAAGACCAATACAGATCAGGTAGATTTAAGGGCTGTAATTCAAGTTTTACATTAGTCTGCTTTTCAAAAAAATATTTGTGGTGGTAAATCTTTGCTGATCAGACTCAGTTAAAAGCTGTTCAAAGGCCAAGATCTGTTAACTTTTTAGACTTTCACTTTTATACTCTCTCTTCTCTTAGCTGTGCCCTCTTCTTTCCAGTTGTATGCTCATTCTCCCAGGTGTTAAGCTAACACATTCCTTAGAGACTGTGTTCAATCGTTTTGATGCTTACCACTGGCAGAGTGTTATAAAGCAAAACATTTGAGTTCTATAGATTATAAGTTAATAGATATAAGTTACCAGCTTCGTGGGAAATACTTCACCCTTATATATGTATAAAAAAAGGCAATATTGTTTGGCTTGATTTAGTATAGCTTTTGTACGTTGAATAAATCATTTGCAGCTGGCTTACCCCTGCACATGCTCGGGGGGTGAGGAACACATGCATGTTATCAATTAATTATTTATGCTGCAGTTCGTTACCACTTATGTGCTGGACAGCGACATCACTGTCTACATCTGAGGGTATAACAGTAATGGCAATAGATATCAAGCTGTTGGGAAGAAAGCAAAAGCTAGACTGTGGTTGGATTAACATTTGATTGCCTAAAGAGTACAGCTTTGAAAGCATGGGAAAATTTGCCTAGTGAGCAAGCTGGATTTTTTTTAAAAAAACATAAAGCCTGCCAAGCTCGCAAACCTAAGGGGAAAAAAAGAGCTTGTGGAGAACTTTAATTAAAGTAAATGGAGAAATCTCCCCTCCTTCTTCTGACAAGAACGTAAATATGCTATTTTGACTCTATGCTCAAACTGGCTCTCTTTCTCTACCCCAAGAAAAGGTTAAGCAAGAAATTTTCACAAGTGTTTTAAAGTCCTCCAGTTTCTATTTCCCTTTTTTTGCCTATTATGGTGAAGAAGAGAAAGTCTGTTCAAGTGAATACTGGCCCAAATTGTTCCAGAAGACCTAGTGTTTCTCATAAATATGCACATGTACCAAGTGTTTACTCAGTTTAGTCTACTTTGGAGGCAATATGTAGTTTTCCCCCAGTCTTTGCTGTGGAGATACAGACTGTTGAAGTGACTGTACTAAGGATGCCCTCTACTGAGAAAAAAGGATAGGAGTCTGAATATGAGAGCTACAGACAATCTTCACTAGGTAGCATAAGCAATAGAAGACTGTTAGTTTTCAGGTGTAGAGAACTTTAAGCTTTATTTCATTTTTCAGTTTGAGAACAGTTTTGATGAGGGTCTGGACAGACTGTGTCACAGAATTACAAATTATAACTATACTAGCAAATTAAACTGGCTCAAGGAATGTTCCTGAACAATTTGTCTTGATCACTGGCACTGTTCACATGTTTGGAGGGTCTCCACATATCCTTGGATGACAGATACATCACCTAGCAGCTTCCTGAAAAAATTCTCGGCATGGTTTGGCAGTTGGCACAGTCCAGTGACCCTCTTGAGGAGGGTGGAGCTGGCCATTTCATTTTGGGTGGCCAAGGTACTTAAATACTACAGATAAACCTTTCTCTGTAATAGCTGGAATCATGCCACAAGATTATCCCAGGCACATTTAACTTATCAGTGTAGATGTAGCCTTAAAAAACAGGGATACAGGGAGACTGATAAGATCAATTGCTTTGTGCAGTGGGGTAGGTCATGCATGACAAATGCTCAGTGCTCCTGACAGATGTTTGGCCATACAGTTATCAAAAACCTCTAGAGACAGAGAACACATAATCACCACTGGCTGCTCATTTAATTGATAATCATACTTGGCTTTATTCAAATGTAACCTAAATACACCCTACAATGTTAGGCAGCTATTATTTTCCCTTCCTAGTGGACTAACAAGAGACTATGTTTCTTTCCTCTTTGCAGCTACCATTTAATTATTTGTCATTATCAGTGATGACAATACATGGTTTCAGTGTTTTATTCTCAAGATTAGAAATATTCAATTTTTTTAAAGTTTCTTGTCAGTCATGATTTGCAGGTATCTAATATCGCATACATATATGAGGTAATTAAGTCAACATATTAACAACTAAAAGAACATAAGAAAATTCAGCCAGTAAACTGACTCACCCTCTGTTGTCAGTGTAGACATACACAGCTCCCAAGGCTGAGTCATCTCATGCAAAAACAGCTAACCAAGGTATGATGAGTATGTTCTGAACATACCTGTTTCTTTGCACTGACAACAGAATTAGTCCAGGTTTACTAATTCCTACCAAAATTCTCAACAGAGAATTGCTAAAACAAAGGCTGGAGAAAGAAGGGTGGTCTGTTATCACTGTTTGTGCCAAAATGTCTGTCAGCAAGTCCTGAATTCTTGAAAACCACATCTATTCTTGTAATAGCCAACACAGGCCCAAACAGACAGATAGCTTCCTGACAATACAAATGATTTTATTCTTGCTCATATGTTTTTATGTTCAATAGTTTTATTACTATCAGCTTGCACATGGGCTGCAGACATTTATAAGAAAGCAGTAAATGCTCTTTATACTGGGCATGAGGATCTGACTACCACAATATTTGTGTTTGGAGGACTCTCCTGAGGGAAGAACAAACATTCTGTCTGAATGTGGTTTACCTGATCTTATTATTATTATGCTCAGGGTGACATACAAAGTATAAGACCATAACTATACCAATCATTTATGAGTGCACCCTCACAAGTGACTCTTTGGCTCATTGTAAGAGCTCTCTTCCTGAAGCCTGGATATCTCCTACAGTAATAAGGAAAGCATTTGTAATTGAAAGCAAAGCATTTGTTTTTTCGCCAGAAGGAACGCAATACTGGGAAAATTATTTTTCAAACTATGGTACCAACATGCATTATTTATAAAGTTTTCTCCACTCTATCAAAAGGAAGCCCTGTTTTACTCCCAATTTCTATGTCAAGAGTGCCCTACTCCCTCTTTAATGTGGGAGGAGGGAACCCACCAGCATTTTTTCACTGACACAATCTGGGCACTCTCCTGAGTCCCCTCCAATTTCAAGGGTCTTTGAGGTTTTTCCATGTCTTTTGATCCCAGAAAAGATGGAGCCAGACAGGCAAATGCTTCCCACCACTTGATGTCCTAGCTATTGTTATCTGAACTGCTTTGAAGTTGGGAACCTGAAACTCTTATCTGTGCCATTGTCTCACCTTTCCTGTTAACTTCTGCAGCCTTTCCTTCTACAGTTTCCTTTGCCTTCACAGAGCATTCAGGCAGACAGCAGTAGGAGAGAAAACAGAACCAGACAGAGCCTCTGAAAGATTGCACAGTTTTCCAGTATTGGCACAGAGTCAATTTCAGGGCATGGAGGAACAATGTCGTTGGGGTTTTTTTTTGGGGGGGGGGGAGGTTTGGTTTTTTGTTTGTTTGTTTTTGGGGTTTTTTTTAAGAGAGTCTGCCCAAAATATCACAAGGAAGTGATTTCTTGGTGACTATGACAAATCACACAGGGTGCATGTTTGAATTCATCCCCTGATTTCACCAATGTGTGCCTGGAAGCTGCAACACAATGGTCTGAGGCTGCAGGTCCCCAGAGGCTGAGGTGGTCTCCCACTAGGGTCACTGGTGATAAGGTGCCCTTAGATAAAGTTCAGGTATTTGGAATTCTTTCTGTGGAAGGATATTGTGTAATCTAAAAGCTTTATGTCTAAAACCAAATGAAATCAATGTTGTGTTCTGACTTCAACGGTTCAGGTTTTCCTGTATTGACATTCCCACTATATGATACAGAAATTTTTAGAGTTGCTTGAACAGTTGCTTACTTGGTGAGGCATCAAGGATCAAGATTTAAGGAGATATTTTGCACAGATTAGTTTTAAATTACATAATGAAATGCCTGAATTAAGATACTAGTATCCCTTGCATTCCTGCGTTGTCAATAGAGAAAGCTAGAGAGGATCTCCAAAATACTATCTAGAATATATCTCTATCTAAAGTAGTATTTTTTGTAATGATAATATTAAAGAAAGACAGGTGGGGCAATATTTTCAGGCAGAGGTAATATCTGTTCTTTGACAAGCCTTTAGGTATAGAAACCTTCCTTTAGGTTGGAAAGAGAAGCAACAAAAGCTTTGCCATCTGGAATTGAAATTGAATAGTATATACCTGTTAAAATTTTTGGTATGTAAAGGAAGGAGTTATTAATATGAATTGTACCAAAAAGAAAGGCGTCCTTAAGAAAATATATTTTTCAAGTAAGAAAAGAAGGACTGGTTGTAATTGCTGGATTTTTTTTGCTTTGTCTTAATAGCTTTCAGTTTTGTTCCAATGGCTTTTGTTAATAACTAAAAAAAAAAAACAAACAACAAACCAAACACAAACACACAAAAAAAAACCAAAAAAACAACCAATCAAAAAATGGGGCTTCCTATTACTTTTTCATAGTGCTAGTATTTTTCTAGTGAAACTGCAATCTCAGCTTTTTCTGGTTAGGACTGGAACATACACTGAGAAATAACAGTCATCTCAGAAAAGAACCATATGAATATTCATTTTTTTTTTGTAGAATAATAAAAATGTGGTGCCCAAAACTGCACAAAATATTCAAGGTGAGGCCGCCCTGGTGCTGAGCAGAGTGGGACAGTGCCCTCCCTCGACCAGCTGGCAATGCTGTGCTAAGTACAAAATCTATTCTCGTGTAGTTTTGCTCTGTGACCTGTACTGTGCCATTAACATTTTTAAAGGTATTCAGTTTCCGAATACTATGTGCATAACTGAAAGAAAGTATTCTTGTATGTATTCTTGGGGATTTTTTACAGGTCCATTTTAACTTCCATGGAAGTTTCAGCTACCTGTGGCTTTATTAGGTTGGACCATGTATATTTTTATAATGTAACACCATAAACAAAATTATTTGTCTTTTGAGTCCTTAGTTTTTGGTAGGACATACACAAACCACTGATTTGCACTTTTGATTCTTCGGCTGTCTGAGAGTTATAGTAATCACACCCTGTAGAGGCACTTGAAGAAAACTAAGGATTGAGGCTTCTGCACTAAATTTTGTTCCTTTTCAATAATCCTTTTGTTGTATCTCATTCCCAGCTTCACATTGTAATGATCACACTCTTCTCTCTGTTCCTCCTCTGTTCAGTCAAGCAGACCATGCTGGTCCTGACTTTACTGCAGTCCATGTTCTCACCCCAAAATGTTGTTCTTATTTGATGGAATTTCTGTTTTATTTTCTATTAAATTTTAATTTTGTTTAGCAGAATATCACTGTCTTCTTCCAAGACTCTTCTGATTCACTGCTTATGGTCCTCAAATTTCTTTCCCAACAGAAAAAAACTGTTATTTACTTAGACCTTACAAGTTGTCTTACCATCAAAACATTTATTTTCATTGAAAAAAGCTTGTTACCAAATACAAGCCAGATGGCTTTCTTTCTCAGAAAATAACACTTAATGTAGATAAAAACACACTGCTATGTCTCCAATGGTAGAAAAATATTTTATGTCAATGTTACCTCTCAAAAAATTTACCTTGCAGAAACCATACTATCTTTTTCTGCATTTATTGGTTGTTCTATGTCTATAAAAATGAGTAAGTCCATCTTTTCTCTCTACAATGACTTTTTTTTCTTTTCTCCTTTATATACTCTCTGCTTTGTAGTGAGATTAATCATTTTCTGATTTTGCGAAATGGGAACTTCACAATGGCCAGTCTGGAAACTCAGGTTTGATCATATGCTGTTAGGATTTTACTTTATTTTTAACACCAAATGGAGAGGAGCTTCCTTGCATAGGGTAATGAATGATGCAGCTTTCCAAATGTATTGCTCACATCCACTGTATAAATTCCCTATATGGGTCTAAAACCAGCTTTGAAAGATGCCTCACTTTTATGTGCTTCATTTCTTTAGCTTGGACTTTTCTTACAGTGTTAGTGCTGTTGTCTCTGACCTTGTATTAGCCTGTGCACCTGTTCAGTTTAAAATTAATGATATTCCCCTTGCTTTCAAGAACTACTGATGTTCTGCTGTGACATAAGCAAATATTCCACTTAGGAGAGAAAGGTCATTTAAGGCAGTCCTTGTGTTGCCATCTTTCTTGTCTAAACAATGAATGTCCTGCTGGCATTTGAACAGTTTTGCAAAATAATGCTCCTCATTGCAATCCTAGCTTTTCTCTTAAGTGCCAGGGATTTTCTGGACTTATTGGTCAGCATGTGTTTAGCCTGTAGTGTTTTAGGGAATATGCAAAAACAGGGGGCTCAGATGTAACTTAGTAACACATCCAGAGGGGTTAAAGCTGAACAGCACTGGTGGGTGCACACTACTTGCAGCACTTGTACCCTATGGCACCAGGCACATCAATCTCTGGGAATAATATATTTCACAGTGTTGTTTTTTTATCTACCATGTGTCCTGATAAAAGGCTGGCAGCCTTCAGGCTCAGCTCCTCAGGACTCCACTTGGTAGCTTATCAGCAAGGCAAGCAAAAGGACAGGAACAGTCAGCTTTTGGGTGGCAACTTTCAGAATCAGCAGTTTCTGAAACCCACATGTGCTTCTTCACAACTTTGTTAACCTCATATAATTTCTGAGAAATACTTCACTTTTGATTAATCACCTGTCTCTGTCCAAAACAGTTCCATGAAAAGACTTCTAGAAAATCATACGTACAGCTGTAATTTCAGAGAGTTCTGCACACACAACAGGATATTTTTAAGGCAGGATTTTCTAGAAACATAGAGATGGCAAACAGTTGTTGACATGAGAGTTTAAAAAGACTACCTGTAAAGAAGAAAATCACACAATATAAATTATAATGTTAATCTGCAGTATAAGCCTATTAGGAAACCACCTATGGATTTGTTGGTACATTTAGAATTATTTTTTCTAATTTTTCATTTTGAATCAATATTTTAAGTAGTGATTTAAATTGAAGAAACCACATGGAAAAAAAAAAGTTAATAAATGTACATGAAGTTATCTAAACTAGAAATAATACCTTTCATTGTGAATTGAAGTATTTTATATTGATCCAAAACTTTTCTTCCAAAAGCTTGCTTGGTTATTTTGCAAAAAACCCTCTTTATTAGATTATTTATTTCTTCTGGAATTGTTCTTGCTTTTCCATTCGCTATTCATTTTTGTTATTCTACCAAACAAAAATATGAATATTCATACGGTTCTTTTCTGAGATGACTGTTATTTCTCAGTGTATGTTCCAGTCCTAACTAGAAAAAGCTGAGATTGCAGCAAATGTGTGCCAAGTCCAAAATCAGACACACCATAAGCTACCTCTTCCTCCAGAGGGGATGCAGAAAGGAAACCCAGGTTGTTTATAAGTTTGTTGAATTGTCCGTGATACTTACTATTTATAGTTATTTCTGTATTTCATTAGAAATACCAATGAGGGAGTAGGAACATAGGAAACACATTGATAACACAGTAGATTCATCATTTCCACTGCTGGTGGAACAGCTTGCAAACCATTTTCACTCAGGAGTGACCAATTCACTTTCAAAGAGCTTAAGTTGTTCGTTATTCTCCAAATAGTGACTCAGAATTTTATTGATCTGACTGTACACTGTACCATTTAAACATAGGCTATCCTTCTACTAAACATCCGGGAAAAGCTTTATACTCATGGAATTTTTTTTTTAAATGGAAGTTCCCAGGCTTCTTCCTATGAGCTAAGATCCATGAGCACTTTTCTTTTTCCTTTCTTTTTTCAGCTCACAAAGTTGCCAATGCTCTTAAAAGAAAAACAGAAGCATCTTAATGAAAATACTGGATAATACCCATTATTTTGCCAGTCAAGGACTCACAGTGTAAAGCTATTACACAGAGCAAGTTGAAAACATTTATAAGAATGGAGGTGGGCCGTAACTGTATTCATCCATGCTGTTTGCAGGCATAAAATTATTCTGATATTTCAAAGAGGCTTGGAGGAGTGTGGGGAAGTCAAAACAAACTTTTATACTAATTTTAGTTTGATTTTTCTTTTCAGAATGAAATAATGGAAACTGCAGCTTTTATAATTCTGAAGGGAGTTTTCTGGAAATAGATATGCAATTATGTTGGATGAAACAGTCCTTAGGAGGAAAAAAAATAAAAGAAGAAAGAGAATTTAAACCTCCAAAGTGTAAAGAAAAATTATTCATGAAGATTTTACTGAATTGCATTCTAACTGTCAACATCAGAGCTAATCAATGTTACTATTATTTATTTTTTCAGTTATCATAGCACAGGACAGCAAATGCTCTAGGAATTTTAGAGAGCAAACACAACTACTCAGTTATTAAGCAATGTTATTATGTCTAAAACTGAGCTGAAGATAAACAAGTATTAGAAAATTCCAAGTTGGAGCTGCTAGTGTGTAGACTTTAGTATCGAGTGTAATAACCAATCTGTAACAGAAGAAACCATGAGCCTGTATATTTTTAGAGCTATAGGAATGTTTTGAGTTCAATCTGACTAGACTATATCATAAATACTCTCAGAAAGGATATTATTCAAGTTATTTTTAAACTCATAGTGTTAATGATTTATTCAAGTCAAGCAGTTGAGTTGCTGTATTTCAGGGCATAACAAATGAAATATTTAGTGTATGACACATTATATTCTCTTTCAAGCAAAGGTGTCTGATAGTGAGAAATAATAATTACTGGGTTTGAGAACTATATTTGTGGAGGGGGGGAAGAAAATGAAAAGGCAAATTTGAGTTAAAAAAATCTATGAGTATTTGTAATATATTTTAGTGTAAAAAATCTATTTCTCAAACATCTGATCGGGTTAACATGTTCTGCACCTACTAATCAAAGTGAAAAAAGGCAAAGGGATCAGTCAGAGATTGAGATGAAAATACAGTTTGTGTGAGAGTTATGTTGGAAGGGGAATTCTAGAGAGTCAGTTCTTTGTGTTAAACAATAAAAATGTTTTAAATGTGTACTTGTCTTTCTCAATTTAAATAATTTTCAGACAGTGCATCAAATCCCAGTGCAGTGCAAGAGTACCTGGTGAATGCAGTTATCAGAGAATCAGTATTTTTTTACTAGTTGAATTTTAAAGAATTTTGCAAACCAAATGTACCTTCCAGGTAACATTTTCTATTTCTCTGCCCACACTTCTGAGATGCAAGTCTAAGCACTTAAAGTTGGAGTGGAGGTTCAAAGTACTGCTATAAATTATTTTTTCAGCTTTTTCTGGCATACATTAAATAAGAAAAGTAGCCATGCAGTATAGGAGGAATGTAAGGTGTTATGATAAAGAGCAGTGAAGTTGTGTAGTGCACACTGTATTTTAAGATCAAATTTTATGCAAGAAACACTGTTTTGACAATGGACAATAAAGAAGTTTGCAAAAACATTAATTTGAATTATTGCTGAAACTTATGTATGTAAGACAAACTATTCTTAGTGCAGGGTGAGAAATCACCTCCAGCAACAGCTCCGTTTCTTGTACAACAGCAGTGTGAGGGAAAGAGCCACATTGTACTTGGGGCATAGTTGTAAATGCATGAACAGGTCAAACAAAACATAAAGTGTATTTGCAGAAATTTATGGAACTTAACCAAGAATCTTATAGCTTAGTACTGTTTGGTTTAGAAGAAAAGTGTATCTCCTAACTCAAGAAAGATGGAAGTTGAAGAGAACACAATTCAATTTTCTTCCAAGCATGTGGTCACCCAGCTTTCTCTGAGAAGTCACTGTCAAGCAGGTCTCAATAACTCTCCAAGAAACACATTTACTGCATATTTAACTTCTGAACATGATAATGGGGTGGTGGGGACTGGAGGAGTGGATGGACCAGCATCTGTGTCAAGTGACAAGGAACAGCCACTTTCATTGTAATCAAATGACAGGGCTTGCCCCAGAATTACTCCTTGAGATGTGGTGGGAAGATCAGTAGTAGGTAGCTGAACTATGTTACAGTATTTCTGGGGTAGAGGGAAGCTGTAGTGTCCCATATGTCCCAAGGACTGGGTGACACGAGGCAGGGGGTGGCAGACAGGGTAATGGAGTCCTGAAGAACCTTACCGTTCCTCATCCTCACCTCAAATACAACAGCTTCAGAAATAGTGGTCATAAAGTTCTGAGGCAGAGGTCAATATAGCAAGTGTATTCATACATTCACAGGAGTCAAAAAACTGGAATAAAGAACCTGAGTATTATTCTTTGCCATTATTTTCATTTGATGTGATATATATATTTGTTGATGTCCAAGGTTTGCAGTGTATGAACTATTTCCTTATCACATAAAGACATTTGCAAGGAATGTTGTTATTGTCAAATGAATTCAGCAAACCTGTATTCGGTATTAATCTGTTACTATTCCCCTTTTGTTTTTCTTTATCTGTTACAGAATTAGTGATTCAAGTCAGTTCTGAAGATGTCATTTATCATTTTGAGCATCTTCATGTGCTTCAGCTCTGTGTGATGATCATTCTCAGTGTTCATTCACTGAGGTCAAAGAACTTCAGTCATATTCACATTCCAATGTTCATGTAACATTCAAATATTTGGATTTAGGCCTCAAGGCTGCAATGTGATGGACACCTGGTGTTTGATTGCTCCAGAGTTTACCCAGGAAATAAAAATGAAAGGCACAATTTTATGGGGTTTTTCAGTTTGAGGGGATTGTTTGTTTGCTTATTTTTTATATTTTTTTCTGTTTCTACAAGGAGTTCAAATGAGTTAACTCACCTGCTGTTGTTTGGTGCAAATGGGAAGATCAGTTCGTACAGTTCCTTTGTCATTATTGCAGGTTTTTTTGAATGAGATAAGAAACAAGAGGGATTATTGTGAACTTTCTTTACCATGCAAAGTCAGGAGGATGTTTGCTTCCACTTACCTGATGGCTACATTTCAGATATTTCTCAATATCTGTCTGGAAGCAAACACATCTTTTTATGAGGTCTTTGTCATCTCACTTTGGATGTATACTAAGTTTCCATGGAGCCTGAGAGAAGCAAATGTATGTGAACAGCTCTGACCAACAGGCGAGCTAAACAAAGAGGATGCCAAAGCAGGAAGACAGTACTCCTCTCCGCATAACTATGCACACATTGATCAGCAGAGGAGAGAGCAGCGCCATGAAATTTGTGATGGAGAGCCACAACTGGTTAAATTTAAAAGCAGTTGGAACAAAAGAATGAAATAGGACTGAGAATGAGAAGAAAGAGAAGAANGAAGGGAAAGGGGAAGGGAAAAGGCAAAGGGGAACGGGAAGGAAAAGGGGAAAGGGGAAGGGGAAAGGGAAGGGAAAGGTGAAAGGAGAAGGGCAAAGAGAAGGGGAAAGGGGAAGGGCAAAGGAGAAAGGGGAAGGGTAACATTTTTATTTTAGCAGCTTTTTTCATTACAATTTCTGCATATCTTGGTAAAAAAGTAAGAAATTGAAGGGGAAAGGATAGACATCTACTGTTCTGATCACTACTACCAAGTCAGTTTTTGCATTTTATCTACTTATTATCTAATAGGAAGGGGATACACACTGCAGTTAGCTCAGTCCAGCTGGGCTTCACTGAAAGCTCTAAGGGCTCCACTGGCTCTTTAGATGAAAGAAATATGCTAAATAGCATTTCTGTTCTGTTGTCAGTTTTCTGGCAGTGTGTTAACCTCCCAACATCTCCTTCCTTCTGTCAGTGTGTGACACACTGATATAATCAGCAGCACATGGGCAGTGTCATTGTATCAAATGAAAGTAACCATTGGTTTGATGAAACCTCATTTTTCATTTTCGTCTCCAAGAGTCTTGAGCAGTGTTTGAGTGCCTGTCCTCGCTTGCATCCCGAACTGCTGTAGATGACAGACAGACACATATCCTAGCAACAGTGTTTGCAGGTGAATAAAAGCAGGGACTGAGGGAGATTTCAGCTAGGTACTAAGGCTTAGTGAATTTTAGATGCTTACAGGATTAAGCAAAACTGGAAACTGAGTGACTTTCAGGAACCTAAATCACAGTATAGCCAGAGTTTTGCAGACTGGATCCCACTCAACATTTTTATTATTTGATGATCATCTTAAATGAAGTAATTAAAACACCAACAACAGCAAGCGGATTTCATTGTTCTTCCACCTTCTGTGTCTCCTTAACAGAGAGTATTTACCAGCTTTTCAGCAGAGAAATATGTTTGAAAATGCCTGGATTTTCTGCAACTGCATTTACAGACCAAAGTTTGACAGTCTGGGCCTTCAACACTCAGTATGTAGCCAATGTAATTGTGTTTCTTTCCCCATGATTGTGAAGCAGTGATTATTTCAAAGTCCCAACCTGACTCCAAATGCAGTCACTGTGAAGCATTACCTCAGAACTTGACATCAGCAGTCACCTTATTTGACACATTTTAGTGCTGTTGCAATAGCTGACAATAAGAGCAGGAGGGAGGGGGTGAGGGGGAGAAAAACATACCAAGGAATGAGCAGCAAGTGCTTGGACAAAACTTTCTTTCAGTTCAAGTATGTAAAGTGAGATAAATGGTAAAACTGTAAGCAGCAGGAGCCAAAGGCTGCTACCCAGATTGACAGCTCCAGAAATCATCAGCACCAGATCCTCTCAGCAATTACCAGCTCGGAAATGTCCTTCCATTGATTGTGATGGACGTAAACCAGCTGCATCTCAACAGCGAGAGAACAGAGGGAGCAAGAGGCAGCCAGCAGGACACAAACAGCACCAAACACTGGACCAGCTGCAACCTGCAGGTCACACTTCCATGTCAATAAAAAAAATGTTATTTAATATTTGCCAAATACTGAAGTAATTCATTACAAGGTATAAATGGATCTATAACGTCTGAGATCGCCTGTGAAGGATTAACTGGGTATTGCATTTCCAGTGCAGCAACTTAAATAGGAAACAAAATAGCCTGAACCTCATAGGCAAGGCACTTATTCATTCTCTGCAGTAGCAGGGTTCCCATGCTGGTCAGCCTCTGCCACGTCATTTAGGAAATCTTCATGCCAGAACATTTGTATGCATGAAGGACAGTGCTAAAGCAGGACAGTGCCAGCCTGTTGGAATTCAGTTGATGTGAGTCTGATCAAATGTGCACAGCTGCCTCCATCCAATCTAGTGCCTGTATAGGACAAAATTACTGTGAATCACTAACTGAGACTGGAAGAGCTTAAATGTTGTTTAAACATAGAGACAAACTGGTCACGAAAGGTTCACCGTTGGAGGGTGCCTCTAAGAGTATCTACTTTCCCCTGCAGACAGTCTTCAGATGAACACCAAGCTTCTCGCCTGTCAGAGGTGGCACTCCCAGAGAGGCCGCTCACATGCTGTACTTGCTTCACATGACTTCAATATTTCGTAGCAGAACAAAAACCTTTAAAATACACAGTGAGAGGAGAGAAGTCCCACACAAACTTTACAGAGAGGTGAAATTATGCCACATATCCCAAAGTGTAGAGGAAAACAAAAAAGTTTGGAAGCAACTTTTAATTTCTGGTTTATTACTTTTTAGCACATCTTACTCAATCTAGATCTGTGTCAATTGTATCTAAAAAAACCTAATAAATATTAACTCAATGCAAAGAGTCTTCCAGCAGTGGTAACAACTGACATTTCTGTTCCTTGACTTCTGACTGTGTGCATCCCAGCTGGACTCCAGCACTGCTGACATTGCCTCTGGTCAAGAGCAATGCTCAGATAGCTTCTGTGGAGCAAGACAGTTCTGACAGGAACTGCAATATTTTCCCCATATTGTTCCTTCAGAACTGTCCCTTCCTTCTGCAGGTATGAAGAGGCAATAGCAAGTTGTGGATATTTCCATAGTTATTATGTTATAACTAACTCATACAATATATAGTAGAGTGCTTCTACGATATAGTATTTCACAGGAATTCCTCAATAATTGCCTCAGGATCTACCCAGGACTGTTGTGCAAAACTTGTAATTATGCCTCTAGAAAACTGAGTACTTGTAAGAGGTTTTAAATAATAGAATTATAAAACTTATCAAGGTCACAGAATGATGAGAAAGGTCAACAAGCAGTGTTCTTGCTATAACATTCTTGCTGGCAGTGCACAGCACTCTGTTTGTGGGCTTTCCAGAGCAGGTTTTGGTACATCGTGAAGGGCAGCACTCAATTTCCCTTCTTTCCATTTTTTTTTTTTTGTGGGAACCATGTTTGCTGCTGCAGTGAACACAAGACTCCAGCTTGTGCACAGCCTCCTTTGCATGTTGAGGGTGTCAGTGCTTTCTGCAGGCCCAACTTTCATGCAAGGCTGGGCTCCAGTGAGATTTTGTACCCAGATGCCTGACTTCTAATTCCTCCCAGTCTGCTCTCTGCCACCTTCTACTCCTACTATCCTACAAAATTTCCTTTCCACCTAGTAACACTCATCTCTTCTATCATGGCTTACTAGTTCCCCACTGGGTTTACCATATCTAGAGCATATCATCTACTTCCTTATCTTTTTTTTTTTCATAAAAGTTGCATCTTTGCTTGAACATCCATGATGCAAACACAGCTATAGAAGATTTTGAGATTCTCCAAGACCCTGGAACTTTGTGATTAGAACACAAGTTTTACCACAGATGAATGCCTCACAAGGTGTAAATTCCACAGGTCATCATTCCCAAATCTAATTAATGTACAAAATTAAAAAATGGTACTGCACAGTCAGTGTTGATCCCAAGCTCTCACTTTATACTTTCATTCCCCTTCTTTCATTCTCCCATTCCAAAGTCCATGTATTTGTACCTGAAGCCCTAAAGATATATTACTACACGATTCTTCTGGGAACACTGATTAAAAGCAGCGCTTGTGAGCCACAGTACCAGCACTTCCATCAGACTGCAGGAGTGGGGTTCATGTGCCCTACTGCAGGTATCCAAATTTTAGATGGACAAATCAGAATACAGCAGGCAGAAAGAGGCAAAAAATAAACCAAAAACCCCTCAGCATTTAATCAAAACCTCTCATCTGACCCCCAAACATTTGTTTTTTCCCTCACAATGTTCCTTCAATAAATTTTAAAATTATGCATTTCTACTGAGAATAAAGTTCAGTGCTGACAGTTTGAAAGTCTGGTACAGCTTTTTCCTCTGTACATATCCAGTGAGCTGGAAAAGCACTGCCAGAATCATTTGCTTAGAATGAAGAGGGAAAAGGACATGTCTGTTCTGGTTTTCTTTTTCATTCTTTTTTCATTATTTTTAAGAGCTCTCTCATTTTTCCAAGAGCAGTACCAAGGCTTGTCAATACACATCTATATGAAACTAAAACCCTAACAAGCAAGAAGTGATGGATACACAGCCAACAAAATTTCAAGGTCCCTTCTGATAAAATTCCATCTTTCAACAGCTTTTTTAAGTGTTAGCTTTGTATTAGAGTGAAAGAGAGGTTGCAAGAAACATTCCCTGATGTACTGTCAAACAAAAAACTTCTCTAGCAATATAGCTTGTTTGAATTCGGTTTTATGTAAATTTGACATATGCATGCCCTTTTTTCTTTTTTTTTAAGAAGCTGTCAGCATCGTCCTGCATTTTTGTACAACCCTCTATACATAACAACACCCTTTCATGGTAATGTTGCTGCACAGCTGTATTTAACAGGAACAAGTTCAGCCCCGACATAAAAAAAATCTGCCCTAGAAGTCAGATATATTAATTAGTTAATAAGTGAAGGGCTGAAGGAACAAGCTTGTCAAGAAACTTCTAGATGATGTTGTCAGGACAAGGACTTGTCTCAGCATGATCCTAGCAAAAGAAAACACCAGGGAGAGGAGAAAACTCCCTGCCTAACACACAAGGTTTGGCTATAGCCAAAGTTTTCAGCACAACAGAGATGAGTGGAGCAGAGCAGGACTTTGCCCTGCCAGGGGGAGATGTGAACTTCCGATCATTAAAAAAACAGGAGGATGACTGACAGCTGATGAAATCAATTTCCTTTATCAGAGCTGGAGGTCTCACAATTAGCAGAGCTCAGGGAAATTACAGGATTTAACTCTCTTCCCTTTTAGATTTTGTGGGTTTGTTTAGGTATTACTTTACATTACTGTATTACTCCAACATATTTCAGCCTGAAATGGCTTTTCAGCTCTGTGCTGAGATGTTCGTCCTGCAAGCCAGTCTGTGGAGTCAGACCAGAGAAGTTTCTGCACAGGGAAGGAACTGTGCTGGGGATAGAGCTCTCCAAGATGAGGGTGTTAAGATGCCATAGTGGAAAGGAACTGTGGAGGAAGCTGGCAGCCACCCAGGAAAGCAACTGTCAGTTGAAAGAAGGGATTAACCCTTGAATTCAAAAAGGCAAGAGGAGAATTTTAATTGACAAACAAAATGAAGACGGGATTGATTTTAACAACCCTGACTTGTGAGAGTGCAAAACAGCACTGCAAAAAATTAGCAGCAGTTCTAAAAGAAGTAAGGAAGTGTATTGTGGGGAAACCTGTTATAAGAAAAAAACCCAACCAAAAATCAATCCAAGTTGATCTTTATTTGTCTGTTTGTGTGGTTTTTTTGAAAGACAAAAGGAAAAACAGGAGATGTGTCATTCTGTGTACTTCACATATTTCAACACTTTGAAACAATATGTAGCATTATTTTTACTGTCTGTGATGGTGATGTGTTGTTACAGCATCCAAATCACCTCAGAGGCACTGTGCTATGCACACATGTTGTAGAACCCAGTCCCCAGTGTCATGTCCCTGCACACACACACACACACACGCACACACACACATCCAGTCAAAATAAACACAACAGACAAAAGGTCTGAAGAGAAACCACAAATACAGAGCTGAAATTTCCTTGTTTGTAGTGAGGCAGCAGTGAAGGCAGCATGTTCATGATAATTCCATCTGGACATATCAGTTCTCAACCCCGTAATGAAATTGGGAAGCCAGGTCTTTTCTTCAAAACTGAAGAAAACTTCCTTCCTTTGAGGAGATGGACTGGAAGGACTGTCCACTTCTATCCAGTAACACAGTATTTAAGGCTCAGTTCTGTTTTTTTGGGAAGTGGAGGAGTAAAAGGAGAGGAAGCTCTGCCTTGTCTCCAATATGTTTTTTTTCATGCCACTATCAAAACTCTACCCAAATGAGGGCATAATTGAGCCTAGCTCTCTTGGCAGGTAGTTTGGATGTGGATGTACCCACGTTAGGTGATGCAGTGTAAAAGCACCTGCCTTTTCTCATGAATCCACACCACAGCCTTTCTGGTTTCTTGTTCCCACAAGAAAATGTGGGAATAAAAGTCCTCCTTGTTCCACAGGGTATTGTAAATATGAATACATGAAGGACACAAGAGGCTTGGACCCCATATTAAGAGAATCATCCTCTGTTCTGCAAGAATTGTTTTAGCAAAAAGCATCTGCCTGTTACCAAATTGAAGATGGGCTTTTTTTTACAAGTGCCAAAATGTGTGTACAAATGCATTTTTGGAGAAAACTTGATACACGTTATCCTTTAAAATAGACAGATCCTTCTCTGTGTTTTAAAATGTCCTTAAAAAACAACCTGCCCTTCGCCACCACCACCCCCAGACTCTTACCCAGAGCCCTGCCATGTGCCTAACTAATCAAAGTGTTGTGTTATGATTGCCATAGCAACTGCAATCCAACAGCTGCCTTGACATTTCATCTTCTGCTGCTTTCAAAATGCTTTCTTTTTGCCAAGGGAAACTTTTCACAATTAATAATTTTTTTACTACGTGCTGTTCCTTCCACTTACAAAATAAACATTTAGGAAAATAATAGGAAACTGCCTTGGTTCTAACCACATATTTTAGTAATTGCTTTTATTCTCCTCTCAAGTAATTTTAAAGGTTTCTGAGGCTGTACAATATGAAGCTTATGCTTTATTTTGCAGATAAACTGATTGTGCACTATTGTGTAAGGCCACCAAGGGTGGCTAGAAGCCACCTCCAACCTGCAAGTGCAAGGGCAGCTGCCCAGCCCTACTCAGCTTCCTTACAGGGACACACCAATACCATCCTCTCCCTCTGAGCCACTCAAATCTAGCCATCTCACATTGTTGTCTCCCAGTTTTGCTGCTCACTCTCCCACTAATTCTTTCAGCTCCCAACTTTATCAATCATGCACACTTCTCATGGAGCTTTAAGGCTGTTGCCACTTCTCCTGTCTTTTGAGGAGGTAAGGAGATAAGATAGTAGAGAATATGAGTAAATACGCCACTTTGCTCCTGCCCTAAAAGAGAGAAGGTTGTGCATTGTGAAGCACCTGGCTGGTCTGGAAGCCCCGAGGAAGCGTTTTTGGGAAGCCCAAGAGGGTGCAGTGGTAGAAGAAAATTGTCCACCGCTGGTGCCAGAGCCATAGGGTTTAGCATCTGAAGTGGCTATTTTTCATGTACAAACAAGAGTAAGAAAATACCATACAGATTTTCAGTACATACAGACAAGCCCTGCTAACTGATAATTCATTGCACTGCTATTCATTTCACATCGGGGGCAGTCCCGTGGCATAGTGGAGAACACTCTGTTCTCCGACTCCCAAGGTCGCGAGTTCAAGTCTCAGTACGGACCGTCCCCGGCAGTTCAATGCCTCCCTGCCATCCGATCCCATCAGATCTCGGATGCAAAGCAGGGTCAGCCCCGGTTAGTACCAGGTGCTGTAGATAGTCCTAAGGAGACTTCACTGTCACTGTCCAAGCTTGCTTGGCTGTGGCAAATGAACCTCAGGACTTAAATAGTGGGGCCAATTCTGTGCATGCTGTGCCTCACCTAAAAAAAAATCCCCTGCGCAGGCTCGGAGGGCACACGTGGGGTGAGCCCTTCCCAAATCTTCGTTCGCGAAGATTGGCCATTATTATTATTCATTTCACAAACAAGAATTTTTTAATTAAGTAAGTTGGTCACCCCCTTTCTTTTCTAAAAAGAGGGAAGGTCAGAGCTCTCCTTTGAGCCACCTGGGACATGTGAGAAAGCCTTTCAAAGCACTTGCCCCCGAGATGCTTTCCCATCTTAGCCTGCACTCTAGGATATCTCAGATGTCCTGCCAGGAAGGTGTGGCTAGAGACGTGCTGGGGCATGGAGATGTGCACAGAACATATTGAAAAGAAATTGATTCAAAATCCCAGTAAGGTGGATCATCTGCAGCTTGGCCAAGGTAGGAGATGCAGGATAGATGTGTGTCTGCGTGCACAGGCATACACATGTGTGTGTTGAAGGCATTTGGACAACGGTAAGAGTAAGGTTAAAACTCAGAGCCATTTGAGCTGAGAAGGATTAGGATTTAAAATGAATGCTTCAAGCCCCTTTTAAACAATTTTTCTTTAATTATAAGATATGATGACAAATTTGAATTATCAACCCTTATCTGAAAAGTGTGTATATTTAACAGGAGAAAGAAGGAAAACACCTTCAGTCAGTGTCCTGTCTTATGTTTTTGAAATGCAGCTGATGGCTCACAGAACGGATCTCAAATATGTATGTATATAATCCCCACAGCTAAAAGTTGTCTATTTTAAAAGACAAGTGTTTGCTCACACGAGGAACATTGTACTCAAGCATTCAGGCTTTGTCATCCATATGGATTTCATCAACTTGTTTGCCAGGAATTTAGGAAAAACAAACTTTATTCATGTTCCTTAGAGAAATTAATCTAGTTCATGGTCTGCACAAAAAGAAATACAGCTTGGGAAACAAAAGCCCAGACCATTCCTGGAACTGGAAGGTCAGAGAGCCAAAATAATTGATCTACTTAACATGTGAAACAAGTGACTTGCAGTGGCATCTTCATCAGCACTGGTTTCAGCTTAGAAAGTGGTTTAATGTCACATCCCATGAAGGACACCTAAATGTGAAGTGCTTTCACAAACCCTGTGAGAACCAGGCACTCTCATTACTCTGAGAGCATTTACCTTCAAGTCCCAGGTTTCCATTTCTTCACTTCCTTTGGCTTGAGAATCACTGAAATGATCTTTTCAGGATGGTCCATGGGTTGTGGCAGGGGTAGAATTTCATGTACTTTCTACGTTGGGCAGCTACACTGGGAACTTCTAGCACAAACTTAAACCCCATCTTCTCAACCTCCTGCCCAGTCTCCTGGTCACTGCACAATCGGTATATCCCTTTTCTCCTGATCTCCCCTGGTCTCAGGATTCCTGCTGTCTTCATGTAGGCATGGACAAACTTCAAGAGAAAACTGGAGGCTCTTCCACCTCCCTAGGCTTGATCTAGAGTACTCCTCAAGGACATTTTCTGAAGATGTGGTAGTTTCCCTGGCACCTGGGTTTTCTACATCCCAGAAGGGAATTATTTAGGAAAGGTTGCTTCCCTTGAATGAAGAGAAAATCTAAGCTCTTGCGACTATGATAATATAAGAAGAGGAAGGCTGACAAATACCGGAAGAAAGAGTTCCTGAAAGAACAAGAGGGAGCTGCCAAGTCCAACCAGGGCATGAGTTTTCTCCTTATCTGTCTGCCCTTCCATGATATATATCTACTCCAAGAGGTGCAAATTACTTGCTCTTCCATACAAGGGTACCTACTGCTACCTAAAAGGTACTTGAGATGACTCTGTGCTATTCTGAAACTCTTCTTCTATGTCTTTGAGAGGTTTACTCCATGTAAAACCTTTTTTTTCCCCCAAGCTCATTAACTTTTATGTTTCTTGCAATATTTCTAAGCAGAAAAAAAATACTGTTTGCCTCATTTGCTGCTACATGTTTAGATGGAGAGGGGAAAAAAAAAACCCCAACTTCAAATATGAACTTTTTCAGCTATCTTAGACCTTCAACTTAAAGATAGGATACATAATCCACTGGACGCATATGTACCTGGAGACTAACCTTTGGGGAGCTAAAGTTAGATGAGATGAGACCTATTCCAAATTAGTCTGTAACATGCCTTGGTATATCTGTTTGTGTGTAAAGAATTTACCTGTATAACCCTAGGTTTGTTTTTCCAAGATTGATGAAAACCTGTGGACTTGTATGTAATTTATCAGTGTTTTGTTTTCTGTATCACAAAGAACAGGTGGCTTCTGGAAGATGTGTTAACATCCATTGCTACTTCAAACAGAGGCACTTATCTCCAATGACACTTGCTTTGAAAGTACAGTCTGATGCAGGAAATATAAATTCTGATTCATTCTTAAAGCAAATAATTATGCAGAGTAATCTCTATACTGCCCAAATTTAAATAGACAGCTTAAAATTAATGCATTGCAATTTATGGTTGTGACGTATGGTATCTCATCAACTTTTAAAGGAAGCTGCATTACTGCTTTATGAGAGGTTTGTTACATTGAATTAATGTTGCATTAGAACCTTTTCAGTAAGTCAAAGCGCATTACTTACTCATATAGCATTCTTGGCAAGCCTCAAAAAACATTTTTAATACTCAGGACCTGCAGGACTGAGCCAGACAGCGATCTGATGTTCAGAATAGGACAAGGCACCTTATATCAAAATTGCAGCAGAGGCAAAAAAAAGGGGGAAAAAAAAAGAAAAAAGAAAAAAAAAAGTCATTAGGTTCTTTGGCCTAAAGGCACCTACTTTCCATAAATGTTTCTACAACCCCCTGCATTCTTAACATAGTAGAGCAATCAGTCTGTTCTTCACATGTTAAAGTGAAAAATAACTTGTGAAATCACAATTATTCTTAAAAAAATGCTGAGAAAAATCTGTTCTTAGAAAATTAACCTGATGTACTTTAATGGCGGGGGTGGGGGTGCGGGGTGTGGACCTGCACAGCCTGGTGTTGTCCCCTTCTGGTGCCAGCTAGAAAGAACCCAGCATTTCCTCTTGTCCCTTTCTCTGAGCAGTGTAAATGGACCAAATCACATGAGCAAATCCATGGTTACCCCTGTTTAGCATTCAGATGATGACACTTGGCTTGCTTCTCTCATGACAACAACCTCTCTCAAATGTATTCAACCCCTTGGCTGTCCACCTTTCAGTGAGTGTTCAGGTGGCTCATGGATAGATGCTAAGAAAATGAAAAGTCCTGCACATCATGAGTTAATCTTTATGTTGATGATGACTGTAGCTATTTACTTTTTAAACAATTGTCTGATATACAGTGCAACTGGCTGAGTGCACAGACAGAAACAGACCACAGGAAATCTCTTTGACAGCCAGGAAGGCAGAATTCTTAACATGGGTCTGCATTACTGGTTGGTTTTTTTTTCAAGTTAAAAATTAAAAAGTTGTGATATCTCACAGAGAAAAGCGGATGCTATGAAAAAAAAACCAAATGGGTGGTTTCTAAGAAGAGACATCTATTAATAGCACAGGCATAAATAACTCTTTCCATTTTATCTGAAGTATTATTGTGGCTTTTCACTCCAGCTTATTTCAACGGAAGTAAAAACGACTGTGTAATACCAAGCAAATAAACCAGCCTAATATAAAATGTTCACTGGAGATAAGAAAGCACGCTAGGTTATTTATTGCTGTATTTTTATATTTTGTTTCTGTTCTCCTTTGATCTTTGTTAACACAGGCATTAAACTGACAGCTGAGGGTGACAATACACACAACGATATTGAAAGCCAGTCATGTATAAGGGAGTATCAAACTGTTCATTTAGAGCAAGTTACAAGTTTTGGTTTATGCAGTGCTCCGGGGTCTAGCTCCATCCATAAAGATAAAATGTTTACTGATTTTTTAAAAATTAGTAGATAGAGACACTGTGCACACTCCTGTTTCTTTAAGGTGTAAACATCTGCAGCAGACACTGGGGTTGATTCTACTTCTAGTTACGGTGGTGTAACAAGAGTTGCTTCACAGACAGCAGAGGAATTTCAGCAGCAAATGAAAAAAGAATAAGGCTCATTGTGCTTTTAATTTTGTTTCATGTAGGCAAAAGGGGAGAAAATTGATTTTAGTCCCAGCCTTTTTTTTCTCATACATGTCACTGATGCATTTTCAACCCTTGGAGAATTGGTGAATGTGGGAATACAGGCTCTAATACAAAACACTTGGCCTGTTTTCAGTTCCTAACACATACTCCAGAGTTCATGTTATGGTTATCAGAAAGAATCTATGAAAAATGAAGCTGCACACAACTGCAGACCATCAGCGTGGCTTAACCCCGTCAGGAGGGGATGAAGCAGGAAGTGCTTTGTGACACTGACTGGCAGAAATACAAACTGATGAAGAAAACACGCGGCAGGAAAGAAGGTCTTAGATGGTGAGTTAGAGCCGAGGATATTAACTACAACTATACTCTGCCAGGGCCAAGATCAGAGGAGCTTGACATACTTGTTAAAGGTTTCATCAAAAGGATTAGTTCCAGCAGCTTTTTTTAACCTTTCCTACAACACAATATACCCAAAGGTGGCCGAGGGCAACAAGGGCTGCCCTGTGAGATAACATTTTTAATTGTACAAATGCCATTCTTGATGTCATAATCCCAAGGTTAATGCAGTTGCAGGTCCTGAACAGATGTGATGCAGGCTGCCCTCTTACAGAGAGGTGGTCACGCAGACAGTGAAAATGGCCAAAGTTCAGTGAGGAATTAAACAACCACCCTGAGTGTTTTCCAGTGTTGCCCTTATGCACTTTTACACTCTATTAAACAATTTTTTGCCCATAGGTAAAGCAAGTGAACAGGAAAATCATTCATACAATGTATTACCAAATATCAACAATCAAATATAGCCAGTGCCTAATGGCACAACTCTTGGACAGAGCAAGGCAATCTGTGATCGGAGGAAGGAAAAAGGAGAAGAGCCAGAAAAGCACCTGGATACCACCACGCTAAATCTTAAGCCTTGTTGTACTTTAGCAGTACTGATTAATAAAAAATAAGTTTCAAAAGGAGACCTTTGGCATCTTCTCTTAAATTAAAATATATGTTTTATTTTATCAGAAATCACATTTTTCACGTGGGGAGAATTTTTTAATGGATTTCTGAATGATGTACTTTCTTCCTTCAAAACAAAACAAAAAATCTTAAAAGAAATGTTCACACCACACAGTTCAGAGAGAAACATTTTCTTCACTTTTAAACAGAGCAAATGGTTTGCTGCATGTGCTAAGCTGTTGCATATATCAGCAGTTCTCAGGCAGAAAAGCATGTATCATTGATGTGACACAGCATGCAAGGGAGTACTTCAGCTAAGCAAATGAACTTTATCTGGGCAAATTTTATATGGGACCAGCTTGAATATTTCTGTAAAACACTTCAAAATCTGCAGCATAGGACAGAGTTCAGAGACATCCACATCAGGGTGGAAATGCTTGAAAAGCAGCAGATGAGGACACTCTGTAAGAAAGGGCAGAGCAACTTTGGGTGTCAGAATTTGGGTTGTGTGTGGTTAGGAGGTGCATCAACTTGAGTCATTGTCATATAGGCTTTAAAAAGGCTGGGGGAAATCAACAACAGGTCATATTCTTGTTTTGTTTGTCATCTGTGAGCCTACAAAAGAGGATTTGCTCCCTTCAGATGCAGGAATTGTCATCCAGCATCTTCTGCCCTTAGAGGTCATTTATCAAGGGTAACTCTGTGCCTCACAAGACTGAGGGTATCTCACCATGGATCCACATTTCTCTGCTGATGGCCACAATCTTGTACCTCACATATGGCTGAGATGTTAGATCATGGGGTGATGCTTTAATTATCAAGGATCTGGTTTAAATTTTAGACTTCATGGTTATTAAATCCTCTCTTGAACCATTTCAGTTCTATGTCCCAGTTGGACCTTACAATCTTAGGCTGTGCCCAAGCTTCAATAGTGTGGTACTAATGCAGTTTATTCATGCAAGGGATTGCACAGAATGCATCTCTTTATGCAAGCACAACTACACAATCATTAAGACTGAAACTTCCACACAGATCCCATCCTGGACTGGTCTGCATCACTAACCTTGAAACATTTGGCAATGAAAAGCCAATATTTGCAAAAAATATATAAAAGGAGGATTACTCTTTCTGAATACTGGATAAATGGGAATAAAGAGGAAAATGATCACACAAGGAAAGGATTACTTAGTGCAGTGGAGCCAAGTTACTCAAGAAGACTGATAGAATTGCAAAGGGAAGGGGTTATTTCGAATAGGATTTTGGGGAAAGCTAACAGGTGCTGGAGAGCACTCAGGTCAGATGAAGACATCTGCTTGAGATGTCAAGAGCACAAAGGTAACCCTGTGTCTGGGAATGAAGGGTAGGATAAAAATGACAACTGAACAGGAAATGTGAAAGACTGGGACTGCAGAGGTACATCCCAGCAAAGAGACAGGGTGTCAGGTGACAGAGTAAAATACAAACAGACACACAAAAACTGTGAATGCAGACACTTGTGAGGAGGCTGGGGGGGAAAAACTAAAAAAACAAACAAAAGAAACAGGTGCACTAGAATGGCTGGCAGAGAGGGATGATGATAACATAAAAGCATTTCTGAAATGTGACAGAGTGGTAATATTAAGGCAATATGTTCTTCCATCAGTCTTTATAAGTAACCCTTTTAAGACATTTTCTAACTCCTGTACAAAATATAGGCTTGACTTAAAACTGCTAGCTGACCTATGGGCTGCATTACATAGGAGATCTGATAGGATGTTCTCAATGACCCTGTGACTAAAATATAGAAATGAACCAGATGCAACAAATGGACAGATTAGCTTGCACAGACGAAGCAATTTATATCAGCAGTTCTCTGAGATTTAAGTCATTGAAAGCTGATCTTCTTCCTTTAACAAATGTGTGACTACATTTAGTCAACTTATGGTAAATCACAATGAAACATATGTATTCATTCATTTAGAGGAGTGAAAAAGAGTTAAATAAACTACCAGAGCTTTTATGCAATATACTTTCTTCTAATACAAAGACATAGAAACCTTTCAGTTAATTGCATGTTTGATCATCAATATCCTGTCTTTCATAAGTAAATACTCCCACATAAGAAACTCAGATAAGGCATTTCTGCTCATAGAAGCTTTCAGCTACTTTCAATTTATTTATCTAGGTTACTCCATATATTGGAGTTCCTCTTTCTCACCACAGGACTTAAAAATAACCTGTGTGATGAACTGTAATAAAAGGTAATAAACAGAGCCAACAATGTAAATTGAAAGTAAACACATAGGACCAGTAGCATTGTATAACATGACAGGATTTATGAAGCAACTGTTATCAAAACACTTGATTAGATGATATTGTTTCAAAAACATCTATATCTAGTCCATGTGCAAATTCAAACTCTCTCCAAGAAAATTGTTTTTACAACAGGTAAGCACAGCTTTGCTCCTGGCTTCTCTGAAAATAAATGTTTGCAAGAATGATCCATTTCCACCAATTCTATGGCAAAAGTCCCATTTGTGGTAGTGGTACAGGAGAAGGTACGCACCCAAACACTACCGAGGTGTCCCAGACATCTCAGCCCAGAGGAAGTCCAGAGGCACCTCAGCCAAGGTACCTTCTTTCAGCAGGTGATTCTTCCTCTTTCCATTGCCCAAACAGGCAAATCAAGGGTGCTAACTTAGATAGTTCTCGTAATTTCTGGCTCTTTTAGCCTGCAAGTTTTGAATACCAGGTTTTGAGTTTTAGAGGCTAAGAGAAAGTCCAGAAAAGCTATGGGATCTATCCCCTGTGCAGTTAGAAATGGTACTACAAGACAGGGAGAAAAGTTCATAACTCAGGTAACAAAAACACAACAAAACAACTCACTTGCCCAAGGCTGGGTAGACCAAGATGGTGGAATCTGTTACTTAGGAACTGGAAGTCACAGAATCACAGACTATTCTGAGTTGGAAGGGACCCACAAGGATCATCGAGTCCAACTCTTATGCCAATGGCCCACATAGGGGATTGAACCCATGACCTTGGCATTATTACAACCAAGTTTTTTAACCCACTGAGCTAATCTCAGTCCTCTAGAGCCCACAGCCCCTAATTCATTGCAGGTAGTAATGAACAAGTGAACTCTGGTAAGGACTCAGAAAGTGACCCTGGGCTAAGTTCTATGTGGCCATACAGAGCAGCTACCAGGACACTGCTGTTCTGCATCTCTAAAGCCAAGTTTGGATTTTTAAACTCCCCATTTAGGTGTCACATCTTCTTGGAGGTTCTCAACTGTTTCTACAGTTTTTTTAGTTAAATGTTCTTTGGTACCTAAGTATCTTTCTCCTGAGCACATCCACAACAGCCTAAGTGTCGCTGGTTTCAAGCAAGCTGGCACTTAATTCCCATCTCATGACAGGCAATTCATAGATGAATTTGTCTGCCTGCAAAGGCTAGCCTGGGAGTTCTTTTTGTGCCATACCTTTCTACATCTCTATAAACAAAGTAGGCCCTGAATTCTGAACCACAGTACGCATCCCTCCAGATGGAATTCATAGCCAAGAACCCTGTCTTGGATGACTGCTATTAAAGCAGCCATTTCTCACAAGTGGCAGTTAAAAGAGGAAAGAAAGGCCTCATATTTCTGACATATCCAGAGAATATTTTAACCCTGGCTCCCATGTTCTACTAGCCTGTATGACAACAGATGCAGTAAAGTGCATCAAGCTCTGGAGGTTGTTTCCTAGCTATGATCCCAATCAGTAGGAGGCATTTCTCTGGAATCTCAAAGTTTCATTTTCAGAAGTAGTGCCTAAACCACACTATCTCATTAGTATTTCCTAAAAGCTAGTAAAGTTTTTCCACTCTGAACTGACTTCTGTGGATCTGCTTTCTGGCACTTTCTCTCTGCATGGTTTGATTTCACTACTGGCAAAGCCACAGATTCCTCTAATCTAATGTCAGCAGTCAGAAAGACGAATATGTAATCCAGGCTGGTCCTCTAGGCTCCCTCTATGGTAAGCAGAGAGAAACTGGTGTTTCCAGGCAGAGCCACAGCCCTTATCACAACAGCTCCATCTCAAATACCAGACTGGATCCTCTCTTAAAAGGAACTTATAAAAGAAAAAAGGTATAGTGAAATTGTGAAATATGATACCAGTTGCAAAAGTTTCCCAGTTTCTACTCAACACTAAAAGGTTTTTGAAGGCTTTACCTAAATCTTTAACACCAAATGGATGTAAATCAGGTGGTTCCTGTGACTGTAGAAGCAGAATACATTATCTTCCAACTCAAAGCTATATAAGGCTTTTCAATCCCAAACAATGAATATTAGAAATGGCAAGAGCATGTCTCAGACAACAAGCCAAGCACTGACAATGTTTGAAGTCAAGCTAAAAATACAGCCCCTGTCCAGGTCCCAGACAAGGCAGGCAACAAATGCAGTTGGCTATAGGGGCTACAGTGGCATGGATGTGCAAACGTGCACAGAAAGACAGAACATCATATCATTGCTTCTTTCTCATGCTGCCTGCTGCTTCCTTTCAGTGTATTTCCTGAACCTTCTTACAAATTTTTTATCTATTTTAAATTCACCCTGAAAGGTGTTTTACAAAGTTCACAAATTCACATCAGACTGGGCTTGGCTACCTGGTTTGCAGGTTTGTACCATGTAACTCATTAACTCAAATGGCTTTGCATCAGTCCTTGTCAGTAATGCAGTGCCTGTTCAGACTTCTGTTATAACCTCTGTATTCTCACATTCTTAGCACAATGCAAAAATTACCCCCAAGTCAAGAGTCACGAGTTTAGTCATTCCCCAGTTTTGTATGGGACAGATTCCTACTTTAACTCTCCTTCCTTTGCAGCAGCAGTAGGAAGGAGACTTCAGTGCCCAGAGTTCTGTAGCTTCAGAGCAGATCTTCAACTGACCTTGTTTCTTTACATAAATTAACTCAAAATTTGTTTAACATCTTATTCACAAACCTCTAGTGGTAGATTTCCATGGCCTCCTAGTCTAGTTTAGCACTTCATCACCCTTTATGTCAGAAAGGCTTTTGATCAAAATTATCTCCAGTTTAATGAAATTATTGAAATTAGTTATTTTTCCAGTAGACCTGAAAATAAGACAAATTTCCTCCTTTTGGAAATTAAATTTAAATGCCATAATCACTCTCCAAAATTCCATTGCATCTTCTTATCTTATGCTGGGAATCAGAAATAGTTTTGGTTAAGCAAAATCTGCCACATGTATTAAAGATAGAAGCACCATCCAGCTTTTAAAGAAGCCCCATGTGTGGCTTCATGCTGTGGAATGTTTTGAGGAACTGTTTGTTGCAAGTGTCATCCTCTGAGCATTCTCTGGTACCGTGACTTTCAGCTGAGCATTACCTTTGTTTGCTCATGATAGGACTTAACTTGTTTAAATGTTAAGGATGTAACATATAGTCAGCTAGCCTAAGCATACCACTTGGGCTACCTCTGAATGAAGGGAGAAAAGAATCCATAGAAAGAGAGAAGAATCTCTATTTCAGAGGATTCCTCTTGAGTGGGATGAATCCATAACCCCTGACTACAGAGGAATCTTAAGGGACAAGTTAGCTTGGAGAGAGACCTTAACCCTAGCAATTGACTCTGGGATCACAAATTGTGCTTTTACATGTCTATTTCAGAAAAAACCCCAAACTTGTAGTTTCCAAGTGCAGATTTTTCAGGAGACATGATGAGAACATTTTTGCCACTTTTCTTCTTATAGTCTAAAACCAAACAAAACAAAAAAAATGAAAAAAAAAACAAAACAAAACCCTGCAGCAGAGCTCCTTCCAAGCCCAGGAGGATGGTGGTGGGCAGGATATTTTCTCTGTTGATGCTCAGATACACTTACTGGCATTGCACCCTACAATTTAATTTAGTGTGAAACTATGCCTTAAAGCGTCAGTCTATCTCTGAATAAAGACTAGGGGATATGGTTTTGTAGCAGCACCAAGAGTTTCTTTCTTCTTTTTTTTTTCCTTTTTTTTTTCTTCCTAGTACTGAATGCAGAGAGGAAAAGGCAGGCAGATGCATGTCATAAATAAACCCAAAGCGAACAAAGAACAGATGTCCTGAGGAACTTGCTGTCTCAGTATTTGGAGCACAAAGAAATGAAGTAAGCACAGCCCTTCATAGAGGAAGTCCTTCACTTCCTCAAGAAGTTTGAACATGCCGAGAAAGCAAAACAATTTCACAAGGCCAGAGTATACAGGCTTCTAATCCCATGAAAGTAGTATATGCTGTGTTGCAAATCCAGAGTCAACAGAGGGTTCCTTTAACACAGGTACAGCATAGTTAATCCACAGGCCTAACACCAATAAGGTTGTTATCACTTAGGAATTCTATTAGAAAGCATCAGGGATTTTTTTCAGGATTAAAGCAGAGATTAGAAAAAATTATCTTGATCTCTCCTTTTTTCTTCCTTAGTTAGTTCAATGCATTGTACCATAGATGGATCTTAACATTCTCCAGAACTGGGCAAAACCAGCATGAGCGTAAGGAAAACTCGAAAGCATTTTAGAGCACTGTCTGCTTTAAAAACTCTGATTCGTGGTAATTCATGTACTGTCAAAAAAACAGTAAAACGGCATGAAAAAATATGCATACATTGCAAAGAAAGGTTGGTAGGATCTGCTCTATTTACTCTGCATTAAATGCAATTGTTTTATTTCCCCTTCAGCAAATCCCCTACAAACAGGCTTGTGAATGAATGCAGCATTAGGGACATAGAGCAGAGCCAGACATCTCTCTGCTCCTGGGGCTGCTATTGCTCAGTACAGGGGCTGTAGGCTGGAAGCAGTGGGACAACGAGGAGACAACAGCTGGGAAGGGAGTTGGAGGGAGAAACCACTCCAAGCGGCACAGCTCTGGCCACAAATACTTACTGATAAGCACTGCTGGAGTGCTCATGGTCTAGGAACATAAGTAAGGAAGAATCTGGAAGGTGACATTCCTTTTATTAGTCCTACCCACTGGAGAAAAAAATAAAGACAAGATTTCATGACCTAAAGCTGACCCACTATATCTGGAAGTTATCTGTTTTTTCAGTGTGTCTGAATAAAAGACATTGCTTCTCCCTGAAGCTCTTGGTTCATATGTATTTACAGATCAGTGTTTTTCACTATTACATTTCTAATCCAGCCTTCCAGAAAGATGCTGGAAAATTAAAAATTAAGAAGCTACCAACCACAAGTTGGTGGGAGATGTAAATAAGTAAATAGACTGGAAAGCTGTTATAAGCTTAAGAATCACATGGCCCTTGCCAGCTGCAGTTTTTGGACTCAGGCATATACCTGTTTTGACAGCTCTCAGTTTTAGCATGTGCTGAGGAAAAGAAAATGGAGAGAGGCAGTAGCAGGAGTTTTCTACTTACCTGACATGGTGTCACAGCAGTTGACAGACTGGAACACAGAATTGGATCCCACTTCCAGCTATGGTGGGAGATGGCCGGGAAGGACAGTAAGAACATAAAATATTTAGTACACAATAGAGCTACGACTCCTCAAGGTGTGAGGCTGGCACCAGTGCTACAGGCAGTGTCCCCTCGTACCATATGCAGGGGCTCTGTTCTTAGCTTCACTAGACTGATGCTCAGGCTTGTCATCACATCCCACTTTTGATCTTTTCCTTATCTTGCCTTCCCTCTGCATCTGTTTCTATGCTCCTCTACATTTTCCTGCCCTACTGCACTGTCCAGTTCTGCTCTTGCCCCTCTATATCCTCCAGGGCACATCCTGCCTAGAGCCTTGTTAGCTCCTGCTCCTGCTACACTCAGCAGAGACAAGAGCTGTTGGGCCCATCCAGAGCTCCTTCCCCAGCAGCATAGCAGCAAACTGTCCCCAAGGCATTGCTATTGTGACAGGGGACACGGAAAGATGGCTTCTCATCTGCAGGGGAGGGGTCCTCCTAGTCCCAGTCCTGCTTCCACCTCAACCTGTGCATCACCAGTACTGGCAGGAGGCTGCAACCAGCAAAGGGAGATCCATTGACAGAAAACATATTAGACCACAGACACCTACTTCCAACAGGACATTTTTTTCCTACACAGCCCAAAGTTTCTGACAGATAAAGTTTCTCCCACATCACCATGTGCAGGGAGCAATGTGCTGCAGTGGGTAGCAGATGTGGTGGATCATGGGGACCATCCCTCTGAGCACAGGAGCAACACAAGAGGCAGGAACATGCCTCAGTTTTGTAATATGCCCAAGGAGAAACTCAGGAACCATAGCATTCTGAAAATTCACATCTAAAATTATGTGACCTCTTTTTTCCCCTATTCAAACCTCTGTATCATCTTTTCCCAAACATACACATTTTCTTATGTATTGTCACAGCTGAAATGACAGTATTTTCCCTAGAAATGCCATAGAGAAAAGCTACAAATACTGTTTATTCATAGAGGATGTTTTTATTTCTTCCATTAAAATTTAAATATTTTTGTGCAATTAGATTTCAAAGGGTTAACTTACTGTGATATGTTAAAAAATTAAATAAAAGCTTACAGCTTCTAAGATAGTATCAGCCCATTAAACATAGGTAAGAATATGAGAGGGAAAGAGAAAGGAACAGATATTATATATGTAAGGAAAATTAAAACTCAGGATGTTGGGTGTGGGGGGAATGTGCTTTGAAGTACAAAAGTTCCATTGTTAATGTGGGACAAAACCTCCCCAGTATGGGACAGAGATAAAAAGGAGGGAGTTTCAAACAGATCAAGGTCAACCAAGATATATGAATAACATAAATGCTATTAATCTCGTACAGCATGAATCAGAGAATTGCAGCAGGGTATAGCTGTGTGGCAGAGTTCATGGCATGAGTGTTTTATGCCACTTTGTATTAGATAATGAGCGTATTCATCACAGACTCCTACACATCATCCAAACTGGCAGAGAAGGAGCTTTAAGGAGCTTGAGAGAACAAATCAAAGAGCTGGATCTAAAGCTCAGAAAGGTAATAGGGATGTTCAAATACTGCCCTAAGTTTATATATTTGCGGGCATTCATACAATCCGACTCTGCAGGAAATAGCGTGAGAAAGACGTTCTTAGTTGGACAGCTTGCTGCTTATTGCTGCTTATTATTTATGATGCTGCCTCTGTCATAACAGTTGATTTTACCAATTAAAAAAAAATCTATAGAACCATACGGGAAAAGACTACATGAGAAAGTCTTGCCTTTTTTTTTTTTTTTTAATTCTTATGGCTGCAAATTCAGAGACACAAAGAGAATCAGTTTTCATCTTGGAAGGTTTAATCTAAACATTGTTGGGAAGCAAGGGACTGAGCCATACTACAGTTAAGAAGTACATAACCAGATGTAATTCTGATTTCATATGTCGCATTTCCACACATTTTAGTCTCCTGAAATTCCAGAGACACGTGTTCCACAGGAGAAGCTTAAGGAATAATTTATCTTGGGGAGGAAGGAAATGAAAATGTAGACATGTGTGTATATAATTTTGACAACAATCTGCAACCAGATTGTTTGCAGTGGTTTGCACTTCCATTTATTTATTCCAAATAAACATTTTAACTCAATGACATGGATCTATGTAGCATGGGTTTCCTGATTGCTATGCTTTCAGATTTTTGAAAGAAAGCTGAAATACAGTTGGGACCAAATTAAAATTCCAAAACCCACTAATTCTTTCTCCCTGAGGTTAGCAGGGTTTTCTCAGCATGAACCTAGACTTGCATTCAATTCTACATTTTGGTGCCATGTAATCAATGGAAAAGGGCAAGCTCCATAATGGGGCCAGCTCTCCACAATGAGCACATCCAAACTTTCAGAAAAAGAGGTTGTTTCTATGCAGTAGCATCTAGAGGCTGCACTGCATTTGGAGATCTTCTGCGGTGCTCTATGTATGCATACATATATACACATATATAAATAGATACTCTGTGTGTGCACTATGCGTACATGCATATGTGCATTGCACCTATACATTCATACAATATAAACTGCTTCTCTACCTGCTTTTTAGGAAATATATTTTTGAGTTTAGCAAAGTTGGAGCAGGGGAGGGAGGGAATAGAAAGAGAAGAAAGGGCTGGAATGGTTCAAGGTAAACTACCTTTTAGCACATATCTGAAGACTGCTCAAAGGCAATGCCAGTACTATAATCATGAAAAATACCTCCAGGTAGCTTACAAAATGGTCTTGAGCAGGACAGAAAGAATAACGTGAGATCAATGGAAAAGCAGCAGATTGGTTTCAAAACTGTCAGCAGAATCATCAACTTGTGCAGGGAAAATCAGACAAAGGCATAGAGCAAGATTTAGACCACCAAATTCTCCTAATGATTACCTATATCCAAGTAGCCAAAGGATCCTGAAAGCCTATAATGGACAGCAGCACTAAAGCCTGAGGATCCTAACTCCCCTAGAACCTCTCTGGTGAGCCGAGGAGCTTCCAGAGCCACTTGTCTTGAGCACACTCCTCTCTGTGAAAAGGCATCCATCTTCCAGGCTCTGCAACCTACTGCTTCACATCCCATAGACCTTATCTATATTGCTGAATATAACAGACATGGCATAGCAAAATGCTCTACCTCTTGAAATAGGTGCTTGCTGCATCCAGGGTCCTTTCTGGACATAGCTCTGGTGCCCTATGTGCACAAAGTCTCTGGAGAAAGTGTTTGAGGCTTCACTTACAAAGCTACCTGAAGAGTCCATGGTACAAAGAGGTATTTCACCACTGGACTGCCCTGTCCCGTGGGCACCTTACCTGGCAGGAAAGGCCATCAAGAGTGCGAGGCAGAGGAGAAAGAGGAGTTGGGGGCAGAGGAAACTCAACTCTACAGACTCATTGTCTCCCCTCTACAAGCTGAGAGGGGAGAGTCAGAAATATCAGACCCAGCTTACACATTTTTTACTCAGTGCATGTCTTAGATAAGACCCATGCCCAGTCTCCTTCCATTCCCTGAAAATTGCCAGCTACACCAAATTGGTACCCTTAGGCAGTTCGTCTGCTCTAGTAAAGGAAATCTGAGGCAGCCTTCATTTCTGTAGAGCAAGGAAGCACTGTGAGAGGAGGCACAAGAAAAGGCACATTCTCACAAATAACGGAAGTGTGTCAGCTTATCTTCTTTCCAGATATGGAGAATTAAAATATGAATGCTTCACTTCTGACAGCAGCCCCACAGAGATGGGAAGGCAGCAGAAGACAGTTCAACCTTTGCTCCTACCCCACCATACAGACACTCAGCCAGTGCATAAGAACAAAAACCCCAAAAAAGGTAATATTCATAGTTGCATAGTTATAGAGTTCGAGTCTCAGTAGGGACCGTCCCTGGCAGTTCAATNGCTGGAAGGGCACACCCATATGGGGAGAGCCCTGCCCAAATCTTCGTTCGCGAAGATTGGCCATTATTATATATATATATTATTATATTATGTATATTATATTATATATATATATATATGTTACATTTCATTTCTTTGGATTTGTGAGACCAAAAAAACACCTCTTAGAAGCTTTTACCTCATACTTAAATATAGTGGTGAAGCAGTTAACATAGTTTTATGCATCACTCTGTTGGCATGGGGTTTTTATCTTTTATTGGCACCATTTTATCCCTGGAGACAATAGAAGATTGTTCTCACTGTGTGTAAAAAGATCTTGTTCTGGCAAGTAGGGTTTTCCCAGTCAACAAGTTTAGAATCCTTGGTAAGAGAGATATATGCCATGTTGGGACTGGCCTGCTAAGCATCTCCTCACCACAGCAATCACTTTGCCATTAACTGCTTGCAGGCTGCTGCAGCACTGAGCCCATGCCTGCAGCCAAAGGCAGGTGAGGTGAAGGAGGGAGTACCAAATCCACAACTATACTATGCTATGCTATTACTACAGAGACAGGGGGAAAGTGCTGATTATCTCCAGACATAACCTATAACATAACTGCTAGAGACTACATAGTGAAAGTATGTGTGCTGAAAGGCCATTTTCTTTGCTAAAACCCACAAAATTCATATGAAAACAAACATTCTGATTTTCTGCTTTGGGTGCTTTTGTGTGCCCCAGTATAAAAGATGTGCAGTCTTTTCTCATTCATCTCCTCCTGGTTAGCTAAATAGTGCAATACACAATTACAGCAGTCAGAGGCATTAGGGATAAGAACGTATTTACATCAGAGATGCACACATGAGATTATGTAAGAATGGTAAACTTTCATCTCCATCTTTAAATAAATATTATGTTTCATCCACACCCAAAGTCTTGAAAGAAAGCTGTTTTAGTGTAAACAATTAACATCCTGGCCAATTGTTCTATTTATTTTTTTTTAATTTTTTGATGACTTGTTGCTGAGAAATTCAGATTCTGTACTACAGAATACTACTATAAAATACAGTTTACAAATTTTGATTGGCCAGATAATCCACCCCCAAATCAGTCAGACATTGGAGTTTATTTGCAGTCATACCACAGCATTTGGCTGGCCTGGTATTTCAGTAGCTCTTACTCACAGAGGCTATAAAGTGATTGGGTTGCTACCAGGTTTGTCAGCAATTAGGCATACAGGCACAAGCAATGGCAGGCTCTGCTGTATATTTCATGAATGTCCACAGCTCAGCCCTTCTGCAAAACATGCCTTGGATCTCAGATTACATTGGAAAATAAATTCTCTAGAAGTTGGAGCTGCAGTCAGCTTTCAAAATGTTTACCAAGCGTAAGGCAGTGCACAAGTGATTACAAACCCTACCAAACCCCCAGGCTCTGCAATGATAAGAACCACCCAGAAGGTCAGAGATGAACAGAGATCCTATAGCTATGACTGTTTTCCAGATGAACTGAAATTCATCATCCTGTGGCAGACAGAAAATGAAAAGCTATCTCCTTGCCCTGCAGGGATCAACCTGCAGCTGTGTTTCCTTCGCTGCCTTTTCTCTGCAAGGCCCAGCGAGCTACAGATGTGCCAGTAACTTCCTTCGTTGTTTTCATTTTACTTAAGTCTTGGAAGTAAACCACTAAAAAACCCTAAAATGCATTTTTTCCAAAGCAAAATGAGACTTGACGAGCAGTGTCCTCAATAACACTAAACCAAACCAACCAAGCTGTTTCAGGGCAAACAAAATGTTCAAATGGCTGCACTTCAGCATAATTTGCAAAATGAAGGTAGTAGTGCTTTTATTCAACAGCTTGCAGGCAGGATTTGGGATACTGGTTCGGGATGCGGAATCTTCAGCAGTCATCTCTTGGGAGAGGATCCTGCCTGCCCTGACAAAGCAGCCCTGCTCTGCCAAGCTCTGCTCTTGGAGCTGTTCCACTCCTTTGTATAAAGTAATTACTTAAATATACATTGAACAAAGAGAGAGGGAAATTACTTTAAGGCCTATCAGTTAAAGGCACTCTGCTGGGGGGTAAAGCAAACCAGTAAATAATTCATTAATGATGTTGCTATTTCAGTGACCTAATAAATTTTTATTGAGGAAGAAAAAAGTCATCATCAGGGATTGGGAAAATATACTCCAGACACCTTGTCACTTGGGGGCACTGCTTTGGTGCAGGGTAATTGTCATGTTTCAAATGGATATGGATTAAAAAATCCCCTGCAGGTAAAATGAGAATTGAAGACTCCCTAGACAGGTGCTCTAGTGACAAAATTTTCGGACAACATGAGAAGTGAGATTTGTTTCAGAGCCTTGAAAAGGTTCAAATCTTAAAAGAATTGCAACTATGGCTTTTAAGTAACTCAAGTCACACCACATCTTTAATAAATTAAACAAACTTAGGGCTAAACTGCAGAGTTGCTTAGCTAATTGTTTTAAAAGGATTCTCCCTAGTTTATTTGGAGGCTCCGGACTCCAGGCATCGTGCTTCTGGATCCCACCAATGTCTATCACAGCTCCTTTGCTTCCTGCACTGCAGTCCAGGAAAAGGTAACAGTGATGGCTGGGCAGACAGATAGCCTGAGAGCAACTTAAAATTAATAATGAATTCGTAATAAACTCCCACATTTCCTGATGAATCAGAAAGGAAGAAGACAGTGCCACTTATAGACCCCAAGTCTTGCTGAAACAGGGACTTGGAAATGTAACCTAATAAACCAAGTATCAACAGGAGTAATGACAATGTCTGTCAAAGAACTTTGTGTCCAAAATATTTTCAGCTTCAAACCACAGTAAAGCAAAGGGAAGGCTAGCTAAAAAATGTAAGCTAAAGTGACACAAAGCACGTTGTTGGAGGACTTAGACAGTTCTGCTGCAAAAAGTGGTGACATGGTGCCCTGAGAAGAACTACTCATCCCACCTATTCCTGGCCATGCAGAAGTCTACCTCTGCCTTCCAGACCCGGAAAACTTTGCCATCTGTTCTCACTTGAGAAAAATTCTCATTTTATCTTTTGCATTTGATTTGTTTTTAAACAGGAGAGGCTTAAAATGCAGGCTGTGCAACAGCATATGATATAATTTCTCTTGCCATCTAATGTTAACAACATATGGAGACTGGCCTGAGCTGTCAAGGACATAAATCTATCTTTGCCTCCTGGTTTGTTCACTGAATCACAATTTTTTATGACTGCACATTCCTCCACAGGACTTCACCAAAACACCTGGTAGGGACCTTCCACAGGAATGAGTCTCACTTTTCTTAGAAAAGAGAATTTTCTTCCCCCCACCCACCACAAGAAAGCCCATCTCCCATCTATTTCTTTTCCCCCAAATACAGATTCCCATTTCCATTGATAAAGCAAATTCCATCAATAAAATTGAGTCATGTTTTTACAGTGTTATACGAATGTCTACAATGTTTTTTTTTAACATTGTTTGACTTGTGGGTGACTTCAGAGCTCCTGATGTCAAGGGACTTTAGCATTAGCAGGAGCAAAACCAATGGCATGCAGGTATTGTGCCAGTTTCCTCACCATTTTGCCAGTAGACCTTACTCCTGACCCACCAGTTGGCTGCTGTTCTCTTCCCATGCCAAAATATGCAGCAGTTTTGAGATGCACACAATTAAGCTATCCAACACATTGAATTAACCAATGTTTCAATCCAAGTTTCAGGATGAAGATATTTACACAAACCTTGGAAAAAAAAAGAATTTCATTGCAACCAAATTTTGGCATTTCAAGAACACTTGTTCAACCGGATATCACTCTTGTAGCTTTTATTAGTTACTGTAGAAAAACAGCAGGTGAAATATTGGGATGCAAACTTAATGACAATTTCATAAAGAGTTGCAAATGGGCCTACAGACCAGCTCTCTGGAAAACCACAGGATCAGGGAGCTATGCTGCAGACTTGAAATGGGCATTTTTCTTTCACTGAGTACAACTTCAAGACAAACATGGATTTTTTTTGTCTTTCTCTCTGCATACAGCACTAAACAGTGCATTCTTAGGTACCATAGACATGAAAGATGTACTGTGCTTGTAATCAACATGTTCATCTGGTCTCTCACAAAGCCTGTAAGTGAACACTAAAATGGAACCAAATCAGAGATGTGAAACCCACATCTGTCTTGGGTGAAACCAGATGTTCATTGCTGCTTGCTTATTCTCCTCTTTATGTATCCTGTCTCTTTGCAACTTATGCAATGTACATATTTCATCTTCGCTGCAGCAGTATGAATATCTTTCAAGTCTATCAGAGATGGAGGACTAAGCTGTCATCAGTACAGGCCATGAGCTCCTTTCTGTTAAAGCAAAAGTTAAGTAATTAAAGTTAACTGGTGGCATTTTCTTTAAAAAGTTTTTGCTAACTGTCTGTGGGACAAATCTGACTAGAGCTGTCCCTAGAAGTCCACTCAGGACTATTTTCAAAAAACATACCTGGTTGCATAATCTTGAACAAAAATTCTCTTTTTCAGTATTTACTGGAATATCATACAATGAACTGGATTATTAATTATAAACTACTTCTGCCATATTGTCTTGCATAGCATGAAGTTATCTGGATTTTGAATGATGTGTATTGTTACATCTTCACTTTTTCAATCACTTTTGTTAATTATTTTGATCTGGGCTTGGGGCTTCTCCCCCAGTTCTAGATCTTAACCCCATTTTCAGGAATACATTAAGCCTGAAGAATATCAACATGCAAAAAGTATTATTTCAAGGAAGAGTCTTTTCTTTATATGGAGAAATTAATCCAGTTCTTATGTCTGGAGAAAAATGCCAGCCCTGGGAACAGGGCAGGTAGAAGAGGAGGAAGATGGACATGTTCTGCCCCATTCAGACAGACACCAGGATGTCTCCTTGCAAAGCATGACACACCAGATCCAAACCCATTGCCTTTTTTGTGCTTGGACTCATTACACCTTTCACAAGCAGTGAGAGAAAGGACGTTGCACACTACAAACTCTGTTTTATTGCTATGTCAACAACAGTGTGGGCCCCAGCACTTAGCAAGACCTGTTTGCATTGGACCTGAGAAGTCTCTCATCAGCTGGGGCAGACAGCACATACCACCAGTTTCACAAGGCCCCTGTTTGTTTTGGTGTTGATACAGCAAGGTGCAGAAATGCTGTGTCCAGCTGCTGTATTTCTCAGCTGGCAAGTTCAGGTCAAGCTCTGATGCCTCATTTAGGAGAGGGGATGGGGAGGAGGGGATGGCCATGGGGCAGAGAGCACAAGGAGCTCCCTGTCATCCACACTGTTTGCCAGTGTGGAAAGGAGTCTCACAATCGGTCACTCAATAAAAGTTTATATAGCTGAATTCAGGAAGCCTGCTCTCAGACGAACAATGGTAAAGGGAAGAGAAGCAAAAAAAAAAAGTTTTTATTGAGCCTTCTGGGTGGGCACAGCCACCAGGGCTGAAGGCAAAGCCCAGGTGAAGTGTTGTCTTCTAGATATCCATACAGCCACTCTGAGAGAAACTGGTGAATAGCTTTGCTATCCTTTCCATTCCTCTTTACAGAAACCCAAAGGAAGAAAACATAAATAAAACATAACTAAATGAGTCACATTTTCCATGTTTGTTCTTTAACCAAAGACAGCGACTGAGATTTTAAAAAAATCAGACAAACCCTCAGTCCTAGAAAGAGAGGCCTCTCTTTTAAACTCCCCCACTCCTCAAGAGCAAGGGGACCACATACCAATGCCAAGTGAAGATTATATCCTAAGGCTGGCAAGGCAGGATTTGAGGCCTTACAGCTTGTGAAACTACATAGTGTGGTCTCTCTGGGCAGGGTGAGTGTATTCAGTAACACATCTTCCTTTCACAGCTGTTTGTATTTTTGTTTGTTTTTTATTTTCAGAGCTTGCTACAACTCCCTTCCTTTGTATAGAACCTGGCCTGCCAGAAGATGGGATATGGGAGCGGAGGTGGGAGGAGGGAGGCACTCACACAGGATGACAATTAAATAGTAACATGCACTTTCTGCTACCTGCCTGAAAGTCACAGTCACAGCATTTTAACTTGTATAGTGGTGGTGGGTGTAGGTTTGAGCTTTCAGGTGGTGTTAGACTCTCCTGTTTCTCAGTGGCCACAGTTAAATACTCCTCAAATCCTTCATCTTGTTGCACTGTTTTGGATCACTTCTCATTTATATAACAGATTGAAATGTTTAGGATTACCTTTCCTGTTCACTAGAAAATCCTGCTTATATTGGAGCAACTGAATCATATTACCAGAGCTGAGAGGGAATCTACACTACTTCTTAAACAATATGGAGGCTTCTTACAGGCTTTATTTGGTTGAGTTTGCAGCCAAGTAATTTCATGGCACCACGGACACAGGTTTTAAGGTTATGTCACATTGCTCATTGAAGGAGTTGTGGACTGAACACAAGTACTGGTGCCCTAGTCTTCTGCCCCGAGGAGCTGTTAGGTCATTCTCTGGTGTTATTTTAAGTTCTCTCCCCCTTGACTGAACCTGGATGCAGTTTAGGCAAGACATTATTCCAGAGGAGGTTCCCAACACACAGTATGACTAAGACTTAACCAGGCTTGACTCTCATTCCTCTTCTACCGCCTCAGTCTTCCAAACACTATCTCACAAGTCTTTGAACCACTGAGCACATATATGAAGCATGGCTGCAGTCAAGTCTGCTGCAGGTCTGCTGGATTTGCACAATGCGAACCATTCTGAACCATTCGCCTGGGTGCAAAGGATCCCTTTCTGCAGCTGCAGTGTACTGAGTGTCCCAAGCTGTCTCTGAAAATCAGCTTAATTCGTGTCAGTGAAAGCCCTGGACCCCATCTAGAAGGTATTGCCTAGCTGTGGAGCAGCATTCCTGCAGCAGGATTGTTATTCCTCATGCCAGTGTCTAAAACTCAGAACTGAAAGAGCTCTTGCTGTCACAGGGGGAGGATTCAAAAATAAAATGGAGTTGTAGGCCTTGGAGCACTTGGGAAACCTCTCAAAATAACTCAAGTAGCAATTAATCCCAAAGTAACAGCTAGAAAGACTGTTCATAAACTACGTAAATGAGTAGGGAACATGAGAAATTTTGACTAGCAGCTTGCTGTGTGGCACTCTTAACATACCTTGCCAGCTCTATCATGAAAACGTACAGCGCCCACAAGCCATACCAAAATGGAGTCTGGACTTGTAAATTGGTTTCTTCGGTCTTCATAAAGAACTTAGCCACTTTATTCACAACAAATACCAAAATACTAGGGGAAGGAGTCCCACAATTTAATGGTACGCTTTGTGAAAAAAATTTGACATCTGCATACTTGCTCCACTATGTCCTGACAGTTCTTGGATCAAAGGGAGTGAACAGCTGATCCTTATTTGCTTATGAAACAAAGTCTGTAGGAAAACAGGATTTCACAAAGCTCAAACCATTCCATTCAAAACACCACAGAGTCTATTGCCAAATACAAGGCAGGATCTGGAGGGAACCCATGGGACTGGCAACTCTGGAAGTTGTGGTATCCTCAGCCACAGGACAGATGTTCCCAAAGAGCAGGAACACTAGAAGCTGGAGAAAATTGCATAACTGAATTTCACAGAAAGAAATGAACTAGGAACTCTTCAGCAAGCTCCAGTGTGACCAAAAGCTACCATTTTCTTACAGTCTGCAGGGCATGTTTTTAAAAGGTACTGAAAGGTGTAATTTGCAGTCCCAATGCTTTTCAAGGCTCATTCCATTGACTCGGTTTTGGACATATGGCTTTGGGTGGAAAAAAAAGCGTAATTTGAAGATGCATTTCCTGGTCTGACTACAGAGGAATTCTTGGTGACTAGCCTAGACTAGATGTCAAATTAAGGTAAACTTTTAGGCAAACGAAATCTGAATACGTGAGTCCTGCAGCAAGTGATCCAGGTACTTAAACCTACAGTTAGTCTGAAATAGGAATCATAAGAGGATATCCAGATGCCATGTATTGGGGAAGAGGCCTCATGGGGGAGATAATTTTAGGAATGATTCAGAGTACTCACAGTACCCAATGCTCTTAATGTTATGATGCTTAAACAACCTGGTAGGAAATAGTGGAAGATCTACCATACCTTTTCAGTGTTGGAAATGTGAACAATTCTTTAGAGACTGGATGCTTTCTCTCAAAACGCTTTCTCCCCTTTGTCACTTGAAAGCAGAGCAGCTCGCAAGGCTGGTCAGTAATTTTGGAGACCCAGGTTACATCACTCCTCATACCAGGATTCACCTCTCAGGAGAGAGCTTGCAGCTCCAGCGTGCTGTGGAAGGAGGCACTGAGCTTCTCTCTCATCAAAACTTGGTCAGTGATAACAACACATGAGGATAATAACACACTTGGACAAGTCACCCAGGATGCGTGGGAAATCATTGTACTCTGGGCTTTTTAAGACTCATCTGACAAAGTCTTCAGCAATGTGGTCTGAATTCAGCACTGGCTCGACCTTGAACAGAAGCTTGCACCAAATTGTTGCCTGTGGTCCCCTCCATCCAATTGTGCAGTCAATGTGGAAACTATTGGTCCAAAGGAAAGCAGGGACAAGCTGTCCAGACCTGTAACCTAGCTACAGCACTCAGCTAGGAGTTGGGGTACTTGGGAAAGGTGATTTTTAATTTATGCTAAATGTAGACATAATCCTGAAAGTAGGAATTCAGCCTCAACCTGTTGTATAAACAAGCAATACACCTAAAACTGGGCTGAAAATACATCAGTCTCATAATCATTTCTTACTATGTTGAAAAAAGATAATTTTTCCAAATTCAAACCTAAATCACAGCTCTTAGTGGTGGTCACCATGACTAAACAGATCAGCACAAATCTGGCAGCCAAATGAGACCAGTGAAGGCGTTAGGCCATGGGATTCACCAATTCACCACCCAGGTAAGCTGCCTCTGGATAGCAGAGAGTTAACTGTATGGTATTTCTCATTTGAAGTGCAAAGCCACTCTGTATTAATTAGGAGTACAAATACTATTGGATTGCATTCTATGCATTTCACAAGCCCCAAATCTGGATTAAATCACACACATGAGCTATTTAATCACTTTTGTAACACAGATGCTCTATAATTAGAAGCTCTAAAAAATATGGGGAATGGGACTTTGCTAAACACTACACAAAGCTTTAACAAATGCATCAAAACAGAACAAGAAAATATCGAAGGTAATAAAGATGCAACGATCATCGTTATCACTACAACTAACAGTTTAGGGCTGAGATGCAGAAGTATTAAATGGTCTGCTGAAACTTCTAAAGCAAACGAAAAGCAAAATTCACTAGATTTTTTTATTTTTCAAACAAAAAAACCCCAAAAGCCACACTATTTTTTCTTCTGATATCATAACTGAAATGCACATCTCTTTCAATTTAAACCATTCCCCCTTGTTCTATCTCAACAGGCCTTGCTAAAAATTTGTCCCCCATCTCTCCTGTAGGTACTGAAAGACTGCTGTAAGGTTTCACTGAAGCCTTCTCTTTTCCAAGGTGAACAACTCCAGGTCTCTCAGCTTTTCCTCATAGGAGAGGTGCTCCATCCCTCCAATCATCTTGACGGTCCTCTTCTGGACTCACTCCAACAGGTCAATGCCCCTCCTCTGCCAGGGACCCCAGAGCTGGATGCAGCACACCAGGTGGGGTCTCACCAGAGTGGAGTAGAGGGGCAGAATCACCTCCCTTGACACACTAGCCATGCTGCTTTTGGTGCACAATTGGCTTTCCATGCTGCAAGTGCACATTGCTGGGTTATGTCCAGCCTCTCATCCATCAGTAATCCCCAAGTCCTTCTCAGCAGGGCTGCTCTCAACCCCTTCACCCCTCAGCCTGTACTGAATACTGGGGGATGCCCCAACCCAGGTACAGAACTTTGCAGTTCACCTTTTGAAAGCAAAAAGCAAACAAAGAACAATATATCTTCCCATATTATCAAGTTACTAATTTTTATATTACAGAACCAACAAAGCCACAGGATCTTTTTGCATTACACACATTTAGAAGAATTGAGGTAGGCAAGAATTGTTATTATCTTGCATTGCACATACTTGTCAGGTTTAACATATAACTGTACTGGCTTCATGACATCCCACTGAAGTCTGATCATAGAGGTAAAAAGAAAAGCCCAACAACACTCTACCCAAGACATTTTTCAGAAAATGGCAAGTGCACAAAATTTCAAGTTAATTATTATCATAGAACAGACATCTTCCTCAACTTACAAAATCATCAGTTTTCTTTGTAGAAAATTATTATATCATGGTTTACGTGTCTTAAATGTCAAGATTCCAACTACAAATTCAACTGTAAAGAATGCAATTGGAAGGACACTTTCTTCTGCTGAGTTTTTAATAATGCCAATGATTTGCAAGATTTTGCAGAACTAAAGTCACTTTTTTACAACCCAAAAGATGATAGGCTTATTTACTTTTTGGGGGGATAAGAGAAGGAGAGAATATCAGATAATGGCCTTTGCTTTGCTTTATTTCTTGGGTACACCTCCTTGTCAATTTGATTCTTAAAAGTATTGCTCTTGAAAGCTCCCCAAGTAATTTTCATGTTCACAGTTCAAAGATGCATGACCCTCTAAGAAAAACCAAATTAAGTAACTCAGCCTTTGAGAACTGTAACCTACACTATTTTCCTGACTACATCCTCCATTCACATTAAGTGTGAACATCGAAGTTAAAGGCAAGTACAAAAATCACTGCAATATAAAAAATTTAACATGGTACTTGAAACTTTTCACTCATTAAAAATTCCATTATATTAGACACTATTAATAAGAACTATTATTGTTCCAGTTTACAATCCTACTACAGCTGTTCCTGTTACTGGATAGATAACTTTTCTAGTAAGCAGCAGTTTCTCTTTAAAAAGTGCAAATGTTTTAAGTAAAATGGTAATTCCTAAGCAGCCAGTCACAAATCTTAATAACCCTTTTGCACAGGGTAGTTATAGATAGGTTCACTCATGATTAGGAGCAAGTGCTAAGGAATGTATCACATTCATCTATGAGATTTTAAAAAGCATGTGGGGAGGGAACACACCTTTTTCAAATCAAAACTTGTGTAGGTACTGCACTAAGCAAAAGGGTAAGAAAGGTACCCAACAAGATGAGATTTGTGACAAAATACAAAGTTGACAACACTTATTTCTTCATTAATTTAAATTTCAGTGTTGAAAGAGAAGGCTGTATATGCCACACAGATTGTACAATCAAAGACAGGGCTGCAGACTGCATTCTTGCTGGCAAGGCAGAGAAACATAGAGAGGCATTTCACGTGAGGCCAGCTAGGCTAACAACTGCTGGCCAAGTGCTGTAGTGCACAGCCAAATGACACCTCCTTCTCCCTCTCCAAGGATGGAAAGTTTACCATTTCAGTTGTCTCCAGGAAGAAAACCTAAGGGCCCTTTTCACAGATTATAGAGGTACACAAAGCGGCTGGTCAACTGGGAAAGAAGGGGGTGAGGACTGCACTCAAGATGTGTTCTTGTTGTCTTGCCAGAAATAATCTATGTCAGCTGTTGCAAATCCAGAGTTAAAGGTCCAAGCAAGCCTCCTCTCCTTGTTTCTCTTGCTCCCTTCACAGTGAATCTCAGCTTGAATCTATGACATACAGAGCACACTGCATAGCAGCACTTACCATCATTATGAAGGAGGATATAGATAGAGATTGGAGCGCAGTCATATGTAACCTCCCAAGCCCAACATGTCATAGCAGCTTTCAGTAACAATTCAGAAACATATTAACTCTGAATGGGCAAACTTAAAGTTTTATAACCACAGGATTATGCTGTCAGTGTTTCTTGCACTTAATGTGTGTCCACATTATGAGGAATACCAGCAGAAGTGGAAAAAAGTGCTGCGAGTTTACTAGAAAAAAAGGAACAGCAAAAAAACCAAGCAAAACACCAAACTCCCAAAACTCTGACTTCTCAGGGGAAAAACAGCAGCACTTGAGAATCCAAAGCACAGTAACACTACAACTGACTGATGATAACTATTTGCAATAGAAATTCCTTTTCTTTGCTTAACCACAGTATCAGACTTTCCTCAAAGCAACAGCTTTTAAGTTGGGATCTGATTCACATTTCAGGTAGAAATGGCTTATTGATTTAAACTGCAGAAATTATTTCCATTGTTTTGTGTATATAAAGAAGAGAGAATTGATAATGCTGTCTTCAGAAGTTCCTTGTTTGGAGAGGTACAGAGGTAAATTTATTCCATCAAAAGCAACTTGCCATCCTTTTAAGATCAAAGTCCCTATAAAGACTTTCTATGAAAATTGCAAGAGATAGTGTCAAATTAGTTAATTAGAAGTCAGAGAATCAAAGAATTATAGAATCAATGTATGATTTTGATTGGAAGATACCTGAAAGACCAACTAGTTCCAATCCCCCTGCCATGGGCAGGGACATCTTCCACTAGACCAGACTGTTCAAAGTCCCATCCAATCTGGCTTTCAACACTTCCAGGGATGGGGCATCCAAGCTTCTCTGGGCAATCTGTTCCAGTGCCTCACTATCCTCACAGTAAAGAATTTCTTCCCAATATCTAATTGAAAACTGCTCTCTCCCTGTTTGAAGATATTATCCCATCTTTACCACTACATGCTCTTGTAAAAAGTACCCATTCAGCTCTCCTGTAGGCCCACTTGAAGTAAGCAATGGTCCTGCAGGTGCTCATGCTATCAATTGCATCATGATTAGCATTAACTTTATTCCCGTAACACTTCCACCAGTAAGACCTGCAGACTTTGCCCAAACACCGAGACAAAATACACCCAAGACTCCAGACTCCAGGAGAAAGCTCTCACCATCTATGTACAACAGAAGCAGACTAACCAGCAATGCTACTACAATTATATTAAACTACAAGATTCATTTAATGAAATCATCCAAGTGAAGCACACTTTATAGTTAGTTAACTCATAAACAATTTATAGCAGTAGGAGTGCATATTCCATGTGTAACTCAGTGTTTAGAAGTCATGGAAATACACCGACCTAGAAAATTACGAAGGATCGGCACCTGTACAGCTACATATAATGAAGAATCAATGAACAACTTCTCATATTACACCAAGGATACTCCCAAAAACACAGAGGTTTTTTTGACCACAAGAAAAATTAAGGCTGAAGACTCCAAAAACAGAAGTAAAAACATTAGGATAACTGTGATTATCCCTCAGTATGAAGGAACCAAATAATTTTTAACTGTTTTGAAGAGACACCATTCTGGTGGTGAACAATAGCTGGAGAGCTGATTCTGTTTGCAATACTTTTAAAGCCTCACTGTATGCCAGTTTCCTCAAGCAGAAAATACACAACAGGTAAAAATTCAGGAAAGCTGACTTTATTTCATTTGAAAAGGGTTGTAGGGGTGAAGATAATTACATATCAGAGAAATGTTTTAAGACTATCTTTAAAGGTCTTTTCCAATCTAAATGGTTCTATGATTCCATGCAGGCTCTTCAGGAGACAATGGAAAAATATACCAAATTCTGCCACCATTTTAATTCTTCTTGCACACACAATGCTTACAACAGGTGGATGGCATAGTCATGTACATTAAGCATTTTCAGTTGTCTGAAAGCCATTGATTCTAAAAGTTGGCTTACCCATAAAATATGTATATATGAGGATACAAACCATCATTCCAGAGAAAAAAAAAATTTGGAATTGCTAACTGCTTTATTTATTAACTGCAGCCAGCATGTAGTAGAGCAGCCTTCTGCCTATCCTGGCTGGGTGCATAGCCAGTGCACAGAGAAAGGAGAAGGGATGTGGAACTGGAAAGCATATGCTGAGGAGAGAACATACAGATGGTAAAACTATACTCAGAATTATAAAGAAAAAAAGACAAGGATCTTGGGATAGTGGAAAAGAATAATATACAAAGGACAAGCAATATACTGGACTCCACTGTTTCTGGGTAGATGTAGACATATGCTAAACATGTTTTAGCATGATTAGGAATGTATTTTTCCCTTAAGAGATATTTGTTTCCATACCAAAAGCTATTCACCTTCTCTTCAAAACAGTCCAGGATGCTATAGTCATTTAATTAGATGAACTTTTGTGCTCAAGTGAACAATGCAAGGAACCACACAAGAGGGACTAGTGCAGAGCATTATGGGAAAACAGTCTCAAGAAGTGGAAGAGATAAAAGGTTTCTGATGTTATGGTAACACGTGAATAAAGCCACTTTTCCTCACCTGTTGTCATTGTTCAAAGGCAGGGAAGCAGATACAGAAAGACTAGGGTGTTGAAATCAGGTTAAAAGGTGTTGCAGGATGAGGACTGCATGAATACCCTAAAAGTGAGACAGCAAAGTGGAAGTTTGGAGACAACCTCTGCTCTGTACAATGACTGAAAGTGTGAGTCATAGATCATTTCTGAAATATGTTAATAGACTCCCACAGGCTACCTGAATCATTGAAGATGTCAATCTTGCTGTGGCATCTGCATCAATACAAGTCGATGACAAAAGCAGAAAAATTATGATAATGCCAGTTGCTCAAATAATGGAATTTTCTCTCCCCACTTCCCCTCCTTCAGCTGTTTCTGCCTTGAGCTTCAAAGCCTTATTTATTTGCATTCATACAAAATCTGTTTACAGTCAACTTCACTGCGATACTAGAGCTTCTCCCCTTGTCCCCCCAAGACACAAAGAAAAGCTGGCCAGGTGTCTCTAAATCACAGAGCCAGCTGCTCCAAACCAAGCTCACAGGAAATAGCAAGGAAAATATGCAGCATTTGACACATCTGGAATAGATTGCAGAGTCTTTGAAAACAGTGTCCTAGTTCCCTTCCTCTTACTGATGAGATTTCAGGCTTCCAAACTGCTGCATCAACTATAAAGGATTAGATAACGTGTACATTTTTAACCCTACATATTCTTTCTGTTCAAATGACAATTTTTCCAATGTAGTACACAACGTATCTGTATGAAACTTTCTGTAAAATGCAGTGGACCAAACAGAAATAATTGTATCAGAAGTCTGCTACTTAATATGGCAAAAATTATATACTTGGAAGATAGTACTAGTAGATATTGGTAAGCAAATGAGAAAAATGAGGCAATACTGCATGCCTTGCATGGTTGCATGAACTCCCTAAAAGAAATGTCCTAACAGTTTGCTGCCATAAAATATGAGATTAGAAAGAGAAGATTGGTTAGTACCTCTTTTGCCAAGTAATTTGTCTATAAATACATGTTGACACTAATACTGCAGTGAGCATTTTTCAACATGAAGAACAAAAAAAACCCAAAAAGCATTAAGTCTTAATTAGCAAAACAAAGCAATGCTTTATTATCCGTTTCTTTTTCATCTGGACAGTGAATGCAAAAGAACAGAGAAACAAACAGGTAAGTTTAGAAGGAAAATCCAATAGGATACTGAACATAATACTTAACTTTCTTCTTTTCATAAAAAGTTGAGAAGTAGAGGTGCCCCTCAAGTTTTAGTCACTATCTGTATCTCTGAAAGATTAGGAAAATGAATAATGTGACCAGTCTACATATGTATATTTTAAACATTCATTATAGATACAAAACTCAATACAGCACTAGCTTAACACAATATAAACCTCACTGGTTTTAGTGTTAGTAATAAAAAGGTAGAATTCTAATATAAAAAGAAAAACTGAAGTATTTGTCTTTTTTTTTTTCTCAAAGGGGCAGCCAACAACAAATGTATTTTTGCAACTGAGATTCCAGTTGTACAAAGGACTGAGAGATGTATTCTCCTATTTAAGGAGAAGAAAAAATTTCATAAACTCTAAAAGAAACCACACAGGCATGAACAGTAGACAGTACCCCTTAAAGAGATGATATTTATAAGAAAATAATGGTATACCTTAAATGAATACCAGGAGAGGTGCAATGCACATTTTCTACTTTCAGAGCTTTAAAAGACTTTTTTTTTCCCTTCATAGATTACTTCCCAAATTACTTTGCATTTAAACTAGTTTATTCTTACGAAATGGCAAAGTATTTATTCTAAACAAGCACTGTAAGATAGTGATATGATTTTTTTTGAGAAGCCCTCAGTGTGGATCTTGTATTTATACTGAACTCAAGAATGCAAACCTCCAAAACTACATCTAATATTAACTATACCTTTAATAGCCAATTAACAAAAAATATGTATATAGCTCTAGGATTAAACAAAATTTAGAGATTATACTGTTACAAAATATATTTTGACATATTTCCTAAGAAGCAATTCCAACAGTCATTTATGTAGCTATTTACAGTGGACTCAAAGTATATCAGTTTTAAGTAAACCAGTATATTGGTTTGAATTCGAGAAAATATTGGTGAATAAAAGTTTGTGACAACAAGGAACTTCGGGGTTTAGTAAACTTAAAGATGTTCTATACAATCATTAGATGAATCTAAATTATATAAAAAGAAAATTGTCTGAACTGGTTAATCCGAATCATTTAATGCATTTCATTGTACTCAAAAGTTCAGATCACCAAGTCAGTGGTACACACAAGCTGTGAAACAAGTTAAACCTTTCAGGTACAACAAGCACAGATTGAGTCTGACTGTACCTAATCTATACTTACAGATAGTCTGTTCTTACTTCAATACTATCTTTTTAATAAGCACATATACAAATGTGCTAAAAAAAAGGCTGCAATTATAAATATTTACTAGAACAAACACAACTGGTATTTGAGCATAAACCATCCTGTCATTCATTCTTAAAGCCATATCTTCACTAATTTGTCTTCTTATTTTAGTAGTCTTTTGTCTAATTAACTTGGAGGGTTACAGATCATCTGGAAGTTTCACACCAGCACTGGAAAGGAATGTCTGTTCGATGCAGTCTGGAGACAAAGAAAGAATTATACTTCAGTTCATCGCCATGATTCACTAGCAGTAGTGTTGCTAGGTGACTAGAAAACCTGAACTTCATCAAAACAGCAGCCTGCCCACTCCCCTGTACCAGGATGGGAGAAAACCCCCAAAAATTTACTGTTATTTTCTATGATTTCAAAAGAACACCTGAGAATATTTTTAACTGTAGAGGTTTTATTCTTGTTTCATTACTTTAGAGGCTTTAGATTTAAAAAACATAGTATTTTGCATGTTTAGCTCTCAGCACTCCACAGACTTTATTAGCCCACAACCCTTCACCTCAGTGGTGCTTACAGGTAAAGGAAAAATGCAAAGCCACTGAACTCAGATAGGACATCTCATTAACTTCAGTTAATGATGGATTAGACAAAGCAGCATTTTAACTGCAGAAGAGCAAAGAATCCCTGACCACATTATCCTACACTCTCATTATTCTCTTCAAGCTACTGTTCTCAAATACTAATAACTCTTTTTAAAATAGTATTTTTAAACTTTATTGTACTAAAAACTAACAGATATTTTCAGTCTTGTCTCTACAAATTTCAGTATTCTGAAGAGATTACTACAGCACTGAGAAAAGAAGCCATATGTAACTATTGCAGGAAGCAAATGCTGCCATGTAGCTGCCAATTTAGATTGGTTACTAAAAGGCAATATACGTCTCAGTTAATTGACTGCATAATTTTGACCAAATGGCACATTAAAAAGAAATATTATGCTATAGTTATGTTGACAGATTTTTTCCACGATCAAGTGTATATTGTGTAGCACAAATATTCATTATTAGCTGTTTTTAAATTTACACCATTGTCTTATATAAAAGGAATGGGGTTTTTTCCTAGGCAAATATACCATCTTTTTTTTATCAGTTTCAGTGATGTGTTGCTGGTTAACTATTATCAATCCTCTGAAAAGTCGTGAAAACCTTTTTTCTTTATTTTTTTTTTAAACAGCAAACATAGCTTCTTAGGTAAGTTAAAACATAGTCTTTAAGCATTTTAAGTAAAGTGTAGAGCAATACAAATGCATTAATTTATCTCATCATGCAACTTCTTCATAAAAGAAGTTGAACACAAATAAAGATCCCTGGTTCAAGTTACATAGTGAAGTCTAGTAAATCCAATTAATGGATAAAAAGTAAAAAAAAAACAACAAAACCCAAAACCAAACAAACAAAAAAACCCCAAAACAAAACAAAAACAAACAAAACCACAAACCAAACAAAAAAAAAAGAAGAGTGGATTTATGCCAGACTAATTAATCATCTACCTAAAGGATACATAACGCACATTTTTGCATACGCAACATACACAATAATCATACTTGTACATGACTGTCTTAATCCAGTCATGTAAAGAAAGACAATACTCATCTATTGTTTGCATGTTCAGACCCATGTCAATCAGATTTAGTATGCAGGCAGATTAGTGCTTCCTAACTTGCTGACAACAGGCTGACTACTAAAGCTAGTTTTCCAATACAAAAGACAGTATTCTGACAGGCAGCAGATTCTCTTTCTTACTTAGGAAACGCATCATATTCCTCTGCATTTTTGTTACTGAACATGAGTTCAGGGGAGGACTGGTGGCAACAAGGATGCTTTAGTTACTTTCAAATAAGAGAGTTCACATAGCTGCAAGACCACGAAGAATACATGCACTATTCATGACAGA